>CM056049.1:86734533-87067201 GCA_029574335.1 Rana kukunoris | reverse complement strand
TTCTCTCACAATCTATGTCTGTCTGTCTATGACATGTCTGAGAGATGTACTATGTCGGCAGTCTCTGACAATATCTGTCTACTCTTGTCTGCAGTCTCTGACAATCTCTGTACTATGTCTGGTTCAACTATGTCTGCAGTCTCTGACCATCTCCTGTACTATGTCTGCAAAGTCTGACATCTCATGTAATGTATGGAAAGTGGGATAAAACAATGCGCTAATTATCAAAGAAAACCAAAAAACAATGTAAGCTGCCAGCTCACAGACAATCAAAGTCAAAGTGATACGTGGAGAAAGAAAGTGCAGCGCTATACTGATTAGTTTTGTGAAAATGCTGCCAAATTCACATGACATAACAATGTGTAATCAAACAAAATTTGTATGTAATGCATAGTAAAAGACAATTGTACTCAAAACATGTGTGGATTACTGATAAAGTGCATACATATGTTGGCTAAAAACTGATGAGTGAAAATACCACACCAAACAAAATAAACAAAAATGAAATAGTTCATTGGTGTGTCCCAAATGGGATGAATGAAATCTTCACATATGATGCCAGTTCAATAGGAAATTGAAAACCAACAATGATGGCTTGTCTGTAGCAACCTTCAGACTACAAAATCAATGGAAATGGATACTCTTACCAGCTGTGGTGGGGACTCACAATGTTAGTACTAACAGCAAGTCAGATCCAGGCATTGGTAGGTCACAGCGGACCTGGGCTGCTTGTGCGTGAAAGGTTTTGCGCTCAGCGATGGTTACTCCAGCTGAGATGAGGGATTTAATTCTGGTCGGATACCTCACTTCAGGGACAGGAATCCGGATAAACAAAGGCCAATGGAGGGATGGCCTGGCTCTTGTATGACACAACATGGTGGGCATGGGAAAAAGAAAAAGAAATGCTCCCAATGGTGCAGATCAAAAAACCAAGTGAAGGCTTTATATTAAAATAAATGAATAAAAATCACGTGAAAAATATATCTAAATGCATGTTTGGGGTACTATGGATGTTACCCGACTAGTTTCGGCTCAAAGCCATCAACAGGGGCATTTTTCAAGTCGTTATTTTATTCATTTATGTTTAAATAAAGCCTTCATTGGTTTTTTGATCTGCACCATTGGGAGCATTTCTTTTTTCTTTTTCCCATTGCCCAACATGTTGTGTTGATACATGAGCCTGGCCATCCTGTCCAATTGGCCTTTTGTTATCCGGGTTCCTGTCCCTGAGAGTGAGGGTATCCCGACCAAGATTAAATACCATCATTCAGCTGGAGTAACCATCGCTGCAAAACCCTTTCACGCACAGAGCCCAGGGTCCGCTGTGCCCGACCTGATGCCTGATGCTGACTTGCTGTTAGTACTAAACATGTGAGTCCACCACAGCTGTGTAAGAGTATCCATTTCCATTGATTTTGATAGTCTGAAGGTTGCTACAGGACAAGCCATCATTGTTGTTTCAATTTCCTGTTGAACTGGCATCATATGTGAAGATTTCTCATTCAATCCATTGGGGACACACCTATGAACTATTCATTTTTGTTTATTTTGTTTGGTTGGTGTTTGTTCAGACTCATTCAGTTTGCCAACATATGTATGGACTGATATATCAGTATTCCACACATGTTGAGTACAATTGTCGCTTTTACATGCTTTTACATACAATTTTTGTTTGATTTCACATTGTTATGTCATGTGAATTTGGCAGCATTTCAACAAAACTAATTAGTGTTATAGCGCTGCAACTTTCTTTCTCCATGACCATCTCATGTACTATGTCTGCTGTCTCTGACAATCTCTGTACTATGTCTGCAGTCTGACCATCTCCTGTACTATGTCTGCAGTCTCTGACAATCTCCTGTACTATGTCTGCAGTCTGACCATCTCATGTACTATTTCTGCAGTCTCTGACCATCTCCTGTACTATGTCTGCAGTCTCTGACAATCTCCTGTTACTATGTCTGCAGTCTGACCATCTCATGTACTATTTTTGCAGTCTCTGACAATCTCCTGTACTATGTCTGCAGTCTCTGACAATTCCTGTACTATGTCTGCAGTCTATGACAATCTCCTGTACTATGTCTGCAGTCTGACCATCTCATGTACTATGTCTTCAGTCTCTGACCATCTCCTGTACTATGTCTGCAGTCTCTGACAATCTCCTGTACTATGTCTGCAGTCTGACCATCTCAGTACTATGTCTGCAGTCTTGACAATCTCTGTACTATGTCTGCAGTCTATGACAATCTCCTGTACTATGTCTGCAGTCTGACCATCTCATGTACTATGTCTGCAGTCTCTGACAATCTCCTGTACTATGTCTGCAGTCTATGACAATCTCCTGTACTATGTCTGCAGTCTCTGACCATCTTCCTGTACTATGTCTGCAGTCTGACCATCTCATGTACTATGTCTGCAGTCTCTGACAATCTCCTGTACTATGTCTGCAGTCTGGACCATCTCCTGTACTTTGTCTGCAGTCTCTGACAATCTCCTGTACTATGTCTGCAGTCTATGACAATCCCTGTACTATGTCTGCAGTCTCGACCATCTCCTGTACTATGTCTGCAGTCTGACCATCTCATGTACTATGTCTGCAGTCTCTGACAATCACCCTGTACTGTCTGCAGTCTGACCATCTCCTGTACTATGTCTGCAGTCTCTGACAATCTCCTGTACTATGTCTGCAGTCTGACCATCTCATGTACTATTTCTGCAGTCTCTGACAATCTCCTGTACTAATGTCTGCAGTCTCTGACAATCTCCTGTACTATGTCTGCAGTCTATGACAATCTCCTGTACTATGTCTGCTGTCTGACCATCTCCTGTACTATGTCTGCAGTCTCTGACAATCTCCTGTACTATGTCTGCAGTCTGACCATCTCATGTACTATTTCTGCAGTCTCTGACCATCTCCTGTACTATGTCTGCAGTCTCTGACAATCTCCTGTACTATGTCTGCAGTCTGACCATCTCATGTACTATTTCTGCAGTCTCTGACAATCTCCTGTACTATGTCTGCAGTCTCTGACAATCTCCTGTACTATGTCTGCAGTCTGACCATCTCCTGTACTATGTCTGCAGTCTCTGACAATCTCCTGTACTATGTCTGCAGTCTATGACAATCTCCTGTACTATGTCTGCAGTTCTGACCATCTCATGTACTATGTCTTCAGTCTCTGACCATCTCCTGTACTATGTCTGCAGTCTCTGACAATCTCCTGTACTATGTCTGCAGTCTGACCATCTCATGTACTATGTCTGCAGTCTCTGACAATCTCCTGTACTATGTCTGCAGTCTATGACAATCTCCTGTACTATGTCTGCAGTCTCTGACAATCTCCTGTACTATGTCTGCAGTCTATGACAATCTCCTGTTACTATGTCTGCAGTCTGACCATCTCCTGTACTATGTCTGCAGTCTCTGACAATCTCCTGTACTATGTCTGCAGTCTGACCATCTCATGTACTATTTCTGCAGTCTCTGACCATCTCCTGTACTATGTATGCAGTCTCTGACAATCTCCTGTAACTATGTCTGCAGTCTGACCATCTCATGTACTATTTCTGCAGTCTCTGACAATCTCCTGTACTATGTCTGCAGTCTCTGACAATCTCCTGTACTATGTCTGCAGTCTGGCCATCTCCTGTACTATGTCTGCAGTCTATGACAATCTCTGTACTATGTCTGCAGTCTCTGACCATCTCATGTACTATGTCTGCAGTCTTGACCATCTCATGTACTATGTCTGCAGTCTGACCATCTCATGTACTATGTCTGCAGTCTGACCATCTCATGTACTATGTCTGCAGTCTGACCATCTCATGTACTATGTCTGCAGTCTCTGACAATCTCCTGTACTATGTCTGCAGTCTATGACAATCTCCTGTACTATGTCTGCAGTCTCTGACCATCTCATGTACTATGTCTGCAGTCTCTGACAATCTCCTGTACTATGTCTGCAGTCTATGACAATCTCCTGTACTATGTCGGCAGTCTCTGACCATCTCAAGTACTATGTCTGCAGCCTGACCATCTCATCTACTATGTCTGCAGTCTCTGACCATCTCATGTACTATGTCTGCAGTCTGACCATCTCATGTACTATGTCTGCAGTCTCTGACAATCTCCTGTACTATGTCTGCAGTCTCTGACTATTTCTTGTACAATGTCTGCAGTCTCTGATAATCTCCTTTAGTATTTTGGGGGGAGAGCCATGCTCACTTGCGCTGCAATCGTGATGCATCGTGATGCATCGCGGAATTCAAATCGAAATCGTGGACTTGATAATCGAAATTGCATCGAATCGTGAGACGGGTGAGATGCGCCGCAGCCTAGTTTTTTAAGGTGCAGTTTTGATGGGCTAGTTTTTGATGGAGCAAGTTTTTGATGGGGCAATGGACCGAACTGGATTGACACACGGTTGGAATCACATTTACATCTCTTGGGGCACCGTATGCAGTCAGTTGTATTGGTGGAGGCAGGACCATGCCGCACAATTTACCCTAAAATTGTATCTTTTCTAGTTACATTACATTTTAATACTACTGCTGCTGCCTCCATGCTGAGTAATGCTTCATGACCTCTCTGGCCACAGCGGATCCACCAAGAGCCTCCGCTACAAGCTACCAGACAGGATCGTAACAGCAAGTGTAACTAAAACAATAAACTTTATGTTTAGCCCTGATTTGCGGCCTTTATACTGCAACCATTAGCCGTATGGAAGCGCAAATCTGCACTCTCTCTCTCTCTTTCTTGCTCTCTCTCTCTATATCTATATCTATTGTTGCTTTTGTTATGTTCATTTTTTCAACAGTTTAGTTTGTGTTTCGTGTGACTGTGTCTGTGTACTTTCGTTTTCTCCTAGGTTTTGTGTTTAAATAAATAATAGTATAAAATGATTTTGCTTATTATGAAGTTAGATGTGTTGATGTTGATGTTGATGTGTTAGATGTGAGTTAGATGTGTTGAAAAACCTAAAAATCTATCTCAAAAAACAAAGGAAACATTTCAAAAAAATAAAACTTTTTATTAAACACATTATTACAAACACACTTGTGAACGTGAGTCTTCAGGCGATTCAGGGTTTCTTTGCTTTTTGCATCCATTTTGTATACACAATCTCATCAGTTCCTCCTCCAACTGCTGATTCTGCTTGAGCAAAAGGTAGCTAACTTTTCTTTGATTCGCCATCAATTTTTCTGCAGTTTTTTTCACAGCTGCTTGGAGCTGCGTGATCCTACCGCTCAATTTTTGCAGCTGTTCGGATATAAGACAAAAAAAAATTGGTTTTCAAAGACCCTTAACAAATACATAAAATATATCTGTTGCTTATTAATCAATCATTATCACGTCTATACACTTGTTATGTGTCTAGCACAGACCGGGAGTGCAGAATTATTAGGAAAATTAGTAATTGGACCACATCATCCTCTTTATGCATGTTGTCTTACTCCAAGCTGTATAGGCTCGAAAGCCTACTACCAATTAGGCATATTAGGTAATGTCCAACTCTGTAATGAGAAGGTGTGTGGTCTAATGACATCAACACTCTATAGCAGGTGTGCATAATTATTAGTCAACTTCCTTTCCTTTGGCAAAATGGGTCAAAAGAAGGACTTGACAGTCTCTGAAAAGTTAAAAATAGAGAGGTATCTAGCAGAGGGATGCAGCACTCTTAAAATTGAAAAGCTTCTGAAGCGTGATCAGCGAACAATCAAGCATTTCATCCAAAATAGTCAACAGGTCGCAAGAAGCGTGTGGAAATACCAAGGCGCAAAATAACTGCCCACGAACTGAGGAAAGTCAAGCGTGCAGCTGCCAAGATGCCACTTGCCACCAGTTTGGCCATATTTCAGAGCTGCAACATCACTGGAGTGCCCAAAAGCACAAGGTGTGCAATACTCAGAGACATGGCCAAGGTAAGAAAGTCTGAAAGACGACCACCACTGAACAAGATACAGAAGCTGAAACGTCAAGACTGGGCCAAGAAATATCTCAAGAATGATTTTTCTAAGGTTTTATGGACTGATGAAATGAGAGTGAGTCTTGATGGGCCAGATGGATGGGCCAGTGGCTGGATTGGTAAAGGGCAGAGAGCTCCAGTCCGAGTCAGACGCCAGCAAGGTGGAGGTGGAGTACTGGTTTGGGCTGGTATCATCAAAGATGAGATTGTGGGGCATTTTCGGGTTGAGGATGGAGTGAAGCTCAACTCCCAGTCCTACTGCCAGTTTCTGGAAGACCCCTTCTTCAAGCAGTGGTACAGGAAGAAGTCTGCATCCTTCAAGAAAACCATGATTTTCATGCAGGACAATGCTCCAGCACACGCGTCCAAGTACTCCAAAGCGTGGCTGTCAAGAAAGTGTATTAAAGAAGAAAAACTAATGACATGGCCTCCTTGTTCACCTGATCTGAACCCCATTGAGAAGAACCTGTGGTCCATCATCAAATGTGAGATTTACAAGGAGGGAAAAGAGTACACCTCTCTGAACATTGTCTTGGAGGCTGCGGTTGCTGCTGCACGCAATGTTGATGGTGAACAGATCAAAACACTGACAGAATCCATGGATTTCAGGCTTTTGAGTGTCCTTGCAAAGAAAGGTGGCTATATTGGTCACTGATTTGTTTTTGTTTTGTTTTTGAATGTCAGAAATGTATATTTGTGAATGTTGAGATGTTATATTGGTTTCACTGTTAAAAAGAAATAATTAAAATGGGTATATATATTATTTTTTTTGGTTAAGTTGCCTAATAATTCAGCACAGTAATAGTACTCACCTGCACACACAGATATCCCCCTAAAATAGCTAACACTAAAAACAAAATAAAAACTACTTCCAAAAATATTCGGCTTTGATATTAATGAGTTTTTGGGGTTCATTGAGAACATGGTTGTTGTTCAATAATACAATGAATCCTCAAAAATACAACTTGCCTAATAATTCTGCACTACCTGTATACTTCTATCATAAATACCATATTATGGTTCTGCAATCTGACGGGTGCGCTTTATATGTTGTCCATTTTTATATCTACATTTTATTGTTGAAATGTTATTAATCTTTGTGCACATATTTACCTTCCTGACCGAGGCTCACCGGAGGTAGAGTATCAACTAACTCCACCTCTCCAGCGACCAGCATATCATCAACCTCAGGATTGTTTTGGGGCGGGACATGCTCCACAACAGGAGCGGTGGCTGGCGAGTGGGAGGTCCCTGGCTGATCCTCCTCATCCCTCTTCTCCTCTGCCTCATCCTCCTCTGCCGCATCCTCCTCTGCTGCATCCTCCTCTTCGTCCTCATCATCAGCGGCCTGGCGCCTTGTGCGCTTGGTGCGCACAACTGGTAGCGGAGCTCCTAGAATAACACAATGTTCATGTATTAGAAAAATATTTTCTAATGACGTATGCAAATTCGGTGTACTCTGCTGTATTGTATATGAATACAAAGTAATTTATATAGACAGTTAACCAATGGGAAAATGTTATATTAAAGGGTCTTGTGGGCACTACAGGGGATTGAGCGTGAGCTGGTCTGCCACCATGGTAAAATGAGCTGTTTTTGTCTCCTTTGTTTTGTTCAGACGATCACATGTTAAAAAAAGGGCCTGATGGATCACACGGGATTACTATGAAAACCCCACGCCTAACACAGGCATTGAGTGGGAATCTATATATATAAAACTCAACGTGTCTGTATGTATGTATGTATGTACCAGCATCACGTCAAACTGCGAAAGATATTTACATGAAACTTGGCACACAGGTTACTTATATGTCAGCCACAAACATAGGATAGGTGATTTAAGCCTTACCCTCCCCCATTTGCCATGGTCGGGGTTTTTCTTTAAATTCCCATCCATTCAACTCTATGGGAAATACATGTCACTTCATAACAGCTGTAGATATTTCGATAACACTTGGTCACATGTTACTTACACGTCCACTTAAAGCATAGGATCGTTAATTTATCCATTAACTACCCCCATTTGTGATGGTCGTGGTGTTTGTTTAAAGTCCAATGCAAAGCAATGGGAAATGTATGTTCCCACATAACTTCTGTGTTGCTGTCTGCTGTCCCATGTCTTTTTTCAACAGTACTATGAATACCTTGGCTGGTGGTGATATATGTTACCACAACATGGCGTCTGGGTTAACAACATCTGCCCTTACATTAATTACATATGACCTTAAATAACTGTCACCAAAGGAGCTGCGGTGGGTCAACGCGATTGCCACTGCGCTGACAAGCCATTCACCTCTGCAGCTAGGGGTTCTGATCCCGCTCTCGGCTACATGTTATTGAGTTTGGTGGTCTCAGCCCGGCCTCCGGTGGGAGTGCTATGCGAGGTAAGCCTGCGCTTAGTACGCCACACCCCCTCCCACAAAAACCACCACACTTACACACGCACTCGAAATTGGGTTAACATGCACGCACTCTGACCACGCGGTCTCTAAAAAGAGAGGCGAAGGACTAACGGGGCTGTCTGAGCGGGCAAATCCTCTCACTACCTTATAGGGAGTCCCTCTGCCACGTTGGGCTTCAAAGCGGAGCAGGTAGGACGGGCTGTATGTGAGGACCCCCTCTCACACGCCATTGTCACCAGGGGCATGGAGAAAGGTGGCAGATTGCCTCTGGGGGAGGCCTGCCTACTCCCAAATCCTGCAGTCCGGCTCCTCTCTAGAGTACACGCACGAAATACACTATAGAAAAAAAAAAACATAACTGTCAGCAATAACTTACCTGGGTGATATTTAGCACGGAGACGCCTGACCCGGTCCATATGCCGCCTTTTAAGGTCAGACCACTTTTTCAAGATGGCCATGTGATCTGGTGGCCCGCCAGGATGTCCTCCTAATTTTTCGATCACGGAGCGCACCACCGCTTTCTTTTCCTCCTGCCTCTGCATCTGATCGTATCCTGTTTCCAGGAACGTCTGCAAGATGAAGAACAAAGTATATTATAATACTTTTGTTTAAAGCCTTATGGATATATGACGGAAATCTATGTTATTCAACATTGAGAGCATTCTCGCCTTATTAATCAATGACAGGGTTAACATGACAGATTTTATATCTTGCCATTTTTTTGACATTTAGATGAATTAATTTAGAATAAATAATGGAGTTGATGTTATTTAAAAACTACAACTACCAGCATGCTCTGATACACCATGTAGCTCACCGTCACCAGCTGTACAACAATTGTACTTTAACTAGGAGCATGGCTGGACAGTTAATGGCTGTCCGGTAATAACGGTGAGTTGTTTTGCAACAGCTGTAGGCTCCGTTTAGGAAACAGTGACGCATAAGCGAGTAGCGCCCGCATATGAAAATGGTGTTCAAACAACACAAGTGAGGTATCGACGCGATCGTTAGAGCGAGAGCAATAATTCTAGCCCTAGAGCTACTCTTTAGCTGAAAAAATGCAACCTGTTGAATTTTTAAAAAATCACATGTCGAGAATTTTTAAGGGTGAAAGTTTGACGCCATGCCACGAGCGGCACAATTTTTGAGCGTGACATGTTGGGTATCATTTTACTCGGCGTAACTTTATGTTTCACAAAATCTAAAAAAATTGGGCAAAATTTATTGTTGTGTTATTTTCCAATTCAAAAAAAGTTATTTTTTTTCCAAAAAAAGATCGCTTGTAAGACCGCTGCGCAAATACGGTGTGACAAGAAATATTGCAATGATTACCATTTCATTCTCTAGGGCAGGGGTCTCCAAAGTACGGCCCGCGGGCCACATCCGGCCCGCCAGGCCATTTCCTCCGCCACGCAGCTGGAGTCACTGGTCCACCTGTTAGTTGTGGAACCTGCGCTGAATATTCGTCCCTAGCAATATGCAGCGCAGGTCCCGCAATCTCTCCCGGCGTCTCACTGTGTTTGTGTTGGCTGCTGGGTCCACGGGCATCCTAGCAGCCAATGATTTGTTTTAGACCCGTTGCCACACCGCCCTGCTCCGCCTCCCGCCTCGCTGTTAACCAGTAACGAGTGTGTATTAAGGCGGGGCGGGAGTCGGGAAGTGCAGCAGGTCTGAACAGCCAGTGTGTGTAATTTCTGACGCGCTGGTAAAGTACACATGCATGGAGGATGGAGGACGGCTGATGCGAGATGATTACTGTACACTACTGTGGAGGGTGGCTGAATGGCTCTGATATGGCACAAACATCCGGGTGCTGATAATTCTGATGGGGACACAAGTGGGAGGTGCTCTAATGGGGATACAAGTGACAAGTAGGGGGGTGGTGCTCTTATGGGGACACCAGTGGGGGGGTTCTCTAATGGGGACACCAGTGGGGGGGTGCTCTTATGGGGACACCAGTGGAGGGGGGTTTAATAGGGACACCAGTAGGGGGTGCCCTAATGGGGACACAGATGTGTGGGGACACAGATGTGTGGGGAGACTATTGGGCCCACAGATGTATGGGGACACCAATGTGGGGACACAGATGTATGAGGAGACTGGTGGGGAAACCAATGTGGGGACACAGATGTATGAGGAGACTGGTAGGGAAACAGATGTGTGGGGATAGATGTGTGGGGACACCAGTGTGGGGACCCAGATGTGTGGGGACACCAGTGTGGGGACACAGATGTGTGGGGATACCAGTGTGTGGACACAGATGTGTGGGGACACAAGTGTTGGGACACTGATTTATGGGGAGACTGGTGGAGTCACAGATGTGTGGGGACATAGATGTATGAGGAGACTGGTGGGGTCACAGGTGTGTGGGGACACAAGTGTGGGGACACTGATTTGTGGGGAGACTGGTGTTCCCATACATCTGTGTCCCCACCAGTCTCCCCACAAATCAGTGTCCCCACACTTGTGTCTCCACACATCTGTGTCCCCACCAGTCTCCTCATACATCTGTGTCCCCACATTAGTGTCCCCAGACATCTGTATCCCCAACAGTCTCCCCACAAATCAGTGTTCCCACACTTGTGTCCCCACACATCGGTGTCCCCAACAGTGTCCTCATACATCTGTGTCCCCAGCAGTCTCCTCATACATCTGTGTCCCCACATCAGTGTCCCCACCAGTCTCCCCACACATCTATGTCCCCACACTTGTGTCCTCACACATCTGGGTCCCCACCCTGGTGTCCCCACACATCTGTGACCCCCACCAGTCTCCTCATACATCTGTGTCCCCACATCGGTGTCCCCACACATCATGTGTGCCCCCACCAGTCTCCCAACACATCTATGTCCCCACACTTGTGTCCTCACACATCTGGGTCCCCACACTGGTGTCCCCACACATCTGTGACCCCCACCAGTCTCCTCATACATCTGTGTCCCCACCACTCTCCTCATACATCTGTGTCCCCACATCGGTGTCCCCATACATCTGAGTCCCCACCAATGTGGGGGCACAGATGTATGAGGAGACTGGTGGGGCCACAGATGTGTGGGGACACCAGTGTGGGGACACACATGTGTGGGGACACAAGTGTGGGGACACAGATGTGTGGGGAGACTGGTGGGGACACAAATGTGTGGGGACACCAATGTGGGGACACAGATGTATGAGGAGACTGGTGGGGTAACAGATGTGTGGGGACAACAGTGTGGGTGACACATAATTGTGGGGACACCAGTGTGGGGGCACAGATGTATGAGGACACTGGTGGGCACACAGATGTGTGGGGACACCAGTGTGGGGTCACAGATGTGTGGGGAGACTAGTGGGGACACAGTTGTATACGGAGACTGGTGGGAACACAGTTGTATGGGGACACCAATGTGGGGTCACAGATGTATGAGGAGACTGGTGGGGCCACAGATGTATGGGGACATCAGTCTCCTCACAAATCTGTGGCCCCGCACTTGTGTCCCCACACATCTGTGTCCCCACCAGTGTCCTCATACATCTGTGCCCCCACACTGGTGTCCCCACAATTCTGTGCCCCCACACTGTTGTCCCCACACATCTGTTACCCCACCAGTCTCCTCATACATCTGTGTCCCCACATTGGTGTCCCCACACATTTGTGTCCCCACCAGTCTCCCCACACATCTGTGTCCCCAACAGTCTCCTCATACATCTGTGTCCCCACATTGGTGTCCCCACACATCTGTGTCCCCACCAATCTCCCCACACATCTGTGTCCCCACACTGGTGTCCCCACACATCTGTGTCCCCACCAGTCTCCTCATACATCTGTGTTCCCACCAATGTGGGGACACAGATGTATGAGGAGACTGGTGGGGACACAGATATGTGGGGACACAAATTTGGGGACATAGATGTATGAGTAGACTGGTGGGGTAACAGATGTGTGGGGACATAGATGTATGAGGAGACTGGTGGAGTCACAGATGTATGAGGAGACTGGTGGGGACACAAATGTGTGGGGACACCAGTGTGGGGACACAGATGTGTGGGGACCCAGATGTGTGGGGACAAAGGTGTATGAGGAGACTGGTGGGGGTCACAGATGTGTGGGGACAACAATGTGGGGACACAGATGTATGGGGACACCAATGTGGGGACACAGATGTATGGGGACACCAATGTGATGACACAGATGTATGGGGACACCAATGTGGGCACACAGATGTATGGGGACACCAATGTGATGACACAGATGTGTGGGGACACCAATGTGATGACACAGATGTATGGGGACACCAATGTGGGGACACAGATGTATGGGGACACCAATGTGGGGACACAGATGTATGGGGACACCAATGTGATGACACAGATGTATGGGGACACCAATGTGATGACACAGATGTGTGGGGACACCAATGTGATGACACAGATGTATGGGGACACCAATGTGGGGACACAGATGTATGGGGACACCAATGTGGGGACACAGATGTATGGGGACACCAATGTGATGACACAGATGTGTGGGGACACCAATGTGATGACACAGATGTATGGGGACACCAATGTGGGGACACAGATGTATGGGGACACCAATGTGGGGACACAGATGTATGGGGACACCAATGTGATGACACAGATGTATGGGGACACCAATGTGGGGAGACAGATGTATGGGGACACCAATGTGGGGACACAGATGTATGGGGACACCAATGTGATGACACAGATGTATGGGGACAACAATGTGGGGAGACAGATGTATGGGGACACCAATGTGGGGACACAGATGTATGGGGACACCAATGTGAGGACACAGATGTATGGGGACACCAATGTGGGGACACAGATGTATGGGGACACCAATGTGGGGACACAGATGTATGGGGACACCAACGTGGGGAGACAGATGTATGGGGACACCAATGTGAGGACACAGATGTATGGGGACACCAACGTGGGGAGACAGATGTATGGGGACACCAATGTGAGGACACAGATGTATGGGGACACCAATGTGGGGACACAGATGTATGGGGACACCAATGTGGGGACACAGATGTATGGGGACACCAATGTGGGGAGACAGATGTATGGGGACACCAATGTGGGGACACAGATGTATGGGGACACCAATGTGAGGACACAGATGTATGGGGACACCAATGTGGGGACACAGATGTATGGGGACACCAATGTGGGGACACGGATGTATGGGGACACCAATGTGGGGAGACAGATGTATGGGGACACCAATGTGGGGACACAGATGTATGGGGACACCAATGTGATGACACAGATGTATGGGGACACCAATGTGGGGACACAGATGTATGGGGACACCAATGTGGGGACACAGATGTATGGGGACACCAATGTGATGACACAGATGTGTGGGGACACCAATGTGATGACACAGATGTATGGGGACACCAATGTGGGGACACAGATGTATGGTGAGGACACGGATGTAAAACCTCATGCACACTGGTAGTTTAACCCGCTGAATGATGCTCCATCGTTTTATTAGACGACAGGACCATCATCCAGTTCTGCTGTCAACAGTAAGTAAAATGCTATTCTTCTTCTACTTTGGATTTATTTACTTAAATTATTTTTCCGGCCCGCGGATATGAGTAAAATATAGAATGTGGCCCTCGAAGTAAAAAGTTTGGAGACCCCTGCTCTAGGGTGTTAGAAAAAAATATATATATAATGTTTGGGGGTTTTAATTAATTTTCTAGCAAAAAAAAAAGTTTTAGTCTCGTAAACACCAAATCTGAAAAATTAGCCCGGTGTCCACAACATGTTAAATTCATTATGCAAAATAGCAAGGAAAGTGCCTAAATACACATTTACCAAGCAGGGTGTCTGCAGCTGTACATGCATGCTGGGACTTGTAGTTTTGTAACACCAGGAGACAAATTGTTTGGGAAATACTAATATCTGATCTTATATACTAACTTTTAAACTAGTCTAAAATGCAGGTAAAGATAATTCAAATACTCACACAGATCAGCATATTCTCCTCACTTGGTGTCAGATTACTCCCGACCATTTTTTAATAAAAGAAATCTGGGCACTAGACCAACAACAACTACCTATGGAAAATGAAACTGGCAAGTGTCCAAGTTCCAGGAAGTAGTCGCGCGTGCGTGTTGTTCGCGCGATTGCGCAAGCGCGCTCGAGAAATTCGCAATACTGTTTTTAGCTGAAATAACACATATATTCGATTTCAGAGTGTTACTGTCGAAATTCCGCAATGAATTTATCATTCGCATTTTGTGAAATTTCGATAAAATATCTCGAATATTCGATTTCAGAATGAGCCAATCAGAGCGCTTCTAAAGCATGTCCCGAAATTCTGCCAAAAAACAGATGTATGGGGACACCAATGTGATGACACAGATGTATGGGGACACCAATGTGATGACACAGATGTATGGGGACACCAATGTGGGGACACAGATGTATGGGGACACCAATGTGAGGACACAGATGTATGGGGACACCAATGTGATGACACAGATGTATGGGGACACCAATGTGATGACACAGATGTATGGGGACACCAATGTGGGGACACAGATGTATGGGGACACCAATGTGGGGACACAGATGTATGGGGACACCAATGTGGGGACACAGATGTATGGGGACACCAATGTGGGGACACAGATGTATGGGGACACCAATGTGAGGACACAGATGTATGGGGACACCAATGTGGGGAGACAGATGTATGGGGACACCAATGTGGGGACACAGATGTATGGGGACACCAATGTGGGGACACAGATGTATGCGGACACCAATGTGGGGACAGATGTATGATTAGACTGGTGGGGTAACAGATGTGTGGGGACATAGATGTATGAGGAGGCTGGTGGAGTCACAGATGTATGAGGAGACTAGTGGGGACACAAATGTGTGGGGACACCAATGTGGGGACACAAATGTATGAGGAGACTGGTGGGGACAAATATGTTTGAGGAGACTGGTGGGGACACCAATGTGGGGACACTGACAACAATGTGGGGACACTGATTTGTGGGGAGACTGGTGGGGACACATGTATGGGGACACCAATGTGGGGACACAGATGTATGGGGACACCAATGTGGGGACACAGATGTATGGGGACACCAATGTGGGGACACAGATGTATGGGGACACCAATGTGAGGACACAGATGTATGGGGACACCAATAAGATGACACAGATGTATGGGGAGACCAATGAGATGACACAGATGTATGGGGACACCAATGTGGGGACACAGATGTATGGGGACACCAATGTGAGGACACAGATGTATGGGGACACCAATGTGATGACACAGATGTATGGGGAGACCAATGAGATGACACAGATGTATGGGGACACCAATGTGAGGACACAGATGTATGGGGACACCAATGTGATGACACAGATGTATGGGGAGACCAATGAGATGACACAGATGAATGGGGACACCAATGTGGGGACACAGATGTATGGGGACACCAGTGTGGGGGCACAGATGTACGAGGAGACTGGTGGGGACACAGATGTGTGGGGACCCAGATGTGTGGGGACCCAGATGTGTGGGGACAAAAGTGTATGAGGAGACTGGTGGGGGTCACAGATGTGTGGGGACACCAATGTGGGGACACAGATGTGTGGGGACCCAGACATGTGGGGACAAAAGTGTATGAGGAGACTGGTGGGGGTCACAGATGTGTGGGGACACCAATGTGGGGACACAGATGTATGGGGACACCAATGTGAGGACACAGATGTATGGGGACACCAATGTGATGACACAGATGTATGGGGACACCAATGTGGGGAGACAGATGTATGGGGACACCAATGTGGGGACACAGATGTATGGGGACACCGATGTGGGGAGACAGATGTAATGGGACACCAATGTGGGGACACAGATGTATGGGGAGACCAATGAGATGACACAGATGTATGGGGACACCAATGTGGGGACACAGATGTATGGGGACACCAGTGTGGGGGCTCAGATGTACGAGGAGACTGGTGGGGACACAGATGTGTGGGGACACCAGTGTGGGGACCCAGATGTGTGGGGACCCAGATGTGTGGGGACAAAAGTGTATGAGGAGACTGGTGGGGGTCACAGATGTGTGGGGACACCAATGTGGGGACACAGATGTGTGGGGACCCAGATGTGTGGGGACAAAAATGTATGAGGAGACTGGTGGGGGTCACAGATGTGTGGGGACACCACACTGGGGACACAGATGTATGGGGACACCAATGTGAGGACACAGATGTATGGGGACACCAATGTGAGGACACAGATGTATGGGGACACCAATGTGGGGAGACAGATGTATGGGGACACCAATGTGGGGACACAGATGTATGGGGACACCAATGTGGGGACACAGATGTATGGGGACACCAATGTGGGGACAGATGTATGATTAGACTGGTGGGGTAACAGATGTGTGGGGACATAGATGTATGAGGAGACTGGTGGAGTCACAGATGTATGAGGAGACTGGTGGGGACACAAATGTGTGGGGACACCAATGTGGGGACACAAATGTATGAGGAGACTGGTGGGGACAAATATGTTTGAGGAGACTGGTGGGGACACCAATGTGGGGACACTGACACCAATGTGGGGACACTGATTTGTGGGGAGACTGGTGGGGACACATGTATGGGGACACCAATGTGGGGAGACAGATGTATGGGGACACCAATGTGGGGACACAGATGTATGGGGACACCAATGTGAGGACACAGATGTATGGGGACACCAATGTGATGACACAGATGTATGGGGAGACCAATGAGATGACACAGATGTATGGGGACACCAATGTGGGGACACAGATGTATGGGGACACCAATGTGGGGACAGATGTATGATTAGACTGGTAGGGTAACAGATGTGTGGGGACATAGATGTATGAGGAGACTGGTGGAGTCACAGATGTATGAGGAGACTGGTGGGGACAAATATGTGTGAGGAGACTGGTGGGGACACCAATGTGGGGACACAGATTTGTGGGGAGACTGGTGGGGACAAATGTTTGGGCTCACCAATGTGGGGACACAGATGTATGAGGAGACTGGTGGGGTAACAGCTGTGTGGGGACAACAGTGTGGGGACACAGAATTGTAGGGACACCAGTGTGGGGGCTCAGATGTACGAGGAGACTGGTGGGGACACAGATGTGTGGGGACACCAGTGTGGGGACACAGATGTGTGGGGACAAAAGTGTATGAGGAGACTGGTGGGGGGCACAGATGTGTGGGGACACCAATGTGGGGACACAGATGTATGGGGACACCAATGTGGGGACACAGATGTATGGGGACACCAATGTGATGACACAGATGTATGGGGACAACAATGTGGGGAGACAGATGTATGGGGACACCAATGTGGGGACACAGATGTATGGGGACACCAATGTGAGGACACAGATGTATGGGGACACCAATGTGGGGACACAGATGTATGGGGACACCAATGTGGGGACACAGATGTATGGGGACACCAATGTGGGGACACAGATGTATGGGGACACCAATGTGGGGAGACAGATGTATGGGGACACCAATGTGGGGACACAGATGTATGGGGACACCAATGTGAGGACACAGATGTATGGGGACACCAATGTGGGGACACAGATGTATGGGGACACCAATGTGGGGACACAGATGTATGGGGACACCAATGTGGGGAGACAGATGTATGGGGACACCAATGTGGGGACACAGATGTATGGGGACACCAATGTGAGGACACAGATGTATGGGGACACCAATGTGGGGACACAGATGTATGGGGACACCAATGTGGGGACACGGATGTATGGGGACACCAATGTGGGGAGACAGATGTATGGGGACACCAATGTGGGGAGACAGATGTATGGGGACACCAATGTGGGGACACAGATGTATGGGGACACCAATGTGAGGACACAGATGTATGGGGACACCTATGTGGGGACACAGATGTATGGGGACACCAATGTGGGGACACAGATGTATGGGGACACCAATGTGGGGACACAGATGTATGGGGACACCAATGTGGGGACACGGATGTATGGGGACACCAATGTGGGGAGACAGATGTATGGGGACACCAATGTGGGGACACAGATGTATGGGGACACCAATGTGAGGACACAGATGTATGGGGACACCTATGTGGGGACACAGATGTATGGGGACACCAATGTGGGGACACAGATGTATGGGGACACCAATGTGGGGACACAGATGTATGGGGACACCAATGTGGGGACACAGATATATGGGGACACCAATGTGGGGACACAGATATATGGGGACACCAATGTGGGGACACAGATGTGGGGGAGACTGGTGAGGACACGGATGTAAAACCTCATGCACGCTGGTAGTTTAACCCGCTGAATGATGCTCCATCGTTTTATTAGACGACAGGACCATCATCCAGTTCTGCTGTCAACAGTAAGTAAAATGCTATTCTTCTACTGTGGATTTATTTAGTTAAATTATTTTTCAGGCCCGCGGATATGAGTAAAATATAGAATGTGGCCCTCGAAGTAAAAAGTTTGGAGACCCCTGCTCTAGGGTGTTAGAAAAATATATATATATAATGTTTGGGGGTTTTAATTAATTTTCTAGCAAAAAAAAAAGTTTTAGTCTCGTAAACACCAAATCTGAAAAAATTAGGCCGGTGTCCACAACATGTTAAATTCATTATGCAAAATAGCAAGGAAAGTGCCTAAATACACATTTACCAAGCAGGGTGTCTGCAGCTGTACAGGCATGCTGGGACTTGTAGTTTTGTAACACCAGGAGACAAATTGGGAAATACTAATATTTGATCTTATATACTAACTTTTAAACTAGTCTAAAATGCAGGTAAAGATAATTCAAATACTCACACAGATCAGCATATTCTCCTCACTTGGTGTCAGATTACTCCCGACCATTTTTTAATAAAAGAAATCTGGGCACTAGACCAACAACAACTACCTATGGAAAATGAAACTGGCAAGTGTCCAAGTTCCAGGAAGTAGTCGCGCGTGCGTGTTGTTCGCGCGATTGCGCAAGCGCGCTCGAGAAATTCGCAATACTGTTTTTAGCTGAAATAACACATATATTCGATTTCAGAGTGTTACTGTCGAAATTCCGCAATGAATTTATCATTCGCATTTTGTGAAATTTCGATAAAATATCTCGAATATTCGATTTCAGAATGAGCCAATCAGAGCGCTTCTAAAGCATGTCCCGAAATTCTGCCAAAAAACAGATGTATGGGGACACCAATGTGATGACACAGATGTATGGGGACACCAATGTGATGACACAGATGTATGGGGACACCAATGTGGGGACACAGATGTATGGGGACACCAATGTGAGGACACAGATGTATGGGGACACCAATGTGATGACACAGATGTATGGGGACACCAATGTGATGACACAGATGTATGGGGACACCAATGTGGGGACACAGATGTATGGGGACACCAATGTGGGGACACAGATGTATGGGGACACCAATGTGGGGACACAGATGTATGGGGACACCAATGTGGGGACACAGATGTATGGGGACACCAATGTGAGGACACAGATGTATGGGGACACCAATGTGGGGAGACAGATGTATGGGGACACCAATGTGGGGACACAGATGTATGGGGACACCAATGTGGGGACACAGATGTATGCGGACACCAATGTGGGGACAGATGTATGATTAGACTGGTGGGGTAACAGATGTGTGGGGACATAGATGTATGAGGAGGCTGGTGGAGTCACAGATGTATGAGGAGACTAGTGGGGACACAAATGTGTGGGGACACCAATGTGGGGACACAAATGTATGAGGAGACTGGTGGGGACAAATATGTTTGAGGAGACTGGTGGGGACACCAATGTGGGGACACTGACAACAATGTGGGGACACTGATTTGTGGGGAGACTGGTGGGGACACATGTATGGGGACACCAATGTGGGGACACAGATGTATGGGGACACCAATGTGGGGACACAGATGTATGGGGACACCAATGTGGGGACACAGATGTATGGGGACACCAATGTGAGGACACAGATGTATGGGGACACCAATAAGATGACACAGATGTATGGGGAGACCAATGAGATGACACAGATGTATGGGGACACCAATGTGGGGACACAGATGTATGGGGACACCAATGTGAGGACACAGATGTATGGGGACACCAATGTGATGACACAGATGTATGGGGAGACCAATGAGATGACACAGATGTATGGGGACACCAATGTGAGGACACAGATGTATGGGGACACCAATGTGATGACACAGATGTATGGGGAGACCAATGAGATGACACAGATGAATGGGGACACCAATGTGGGGACACAGATGTATGGGGACACCAGTGTGGGGGCACAGATGTACGAGGAGACTGGTGGGGACACAGATGTGTGGGGACCCAGATGTGTGGGGACCCAGATGTGTGGGGACAAAAGTGTATGAGGAGACTGGTGGGGGTCACAGATGTGTGGGGACACCAATGTGGGGACACAGATGTGTGGGGACCCAGACATGTGGGGACAAAAGTGTATGAGGAGACTGGTGGGGGTCACAGATGTGTGGGGACACCAATGTGGGGACACAGATGTATGGGGACACCAATGTGAGGACACAGATGTATGGGGACACCAATGTGATGACACAGATGTATGGGGACACCAATGTGGGGAGACAGATGTATGGGGACACCAATGTGGGGACACAGATGTATGGGGACACCGATGTGGGGAGACAGATGTAATGGGACACCAATGTGGGGACACAGATGTATGGGGAGACCAATGAGATGACACAGATGTATGGGGACACCAATGTGGGGACACAGATGTATGGGGACACCAGTGTGGGGGCTCAGATGTACGAGGAGACTGGTGGGGACACAGATGTGTGGGGACACCAGTGTGGGGACCCAGATGTGTGGGGACCCAGATGTGTGGGGACAAAAGTGTATGAGGAGACTGGTGGGGGTCACAGATGTGTGGGGACACCAATGTGGGGACACAGATGTGTGGGGACCCAGATGTGTGGGGACAAAAATGTATGAGGAGACTGGTGGGGGTCACAGATGTGTGGGGACACCACACTGGGGACACAGATGTATGGGGACACCAATGTGAGGACACAGATGTATGGGGACACCAATGTGAGGACACAGATGTATGGGGACACCAATGTGGGGAGACAGATGTATGGGGACACCAATGTGGGGACACAGATGTATGGGGACACCAATGTGGGGACACAGATGTATGGGGACACCAATGTGGGGACAGATGTATGATTAGACTGGTGGGGTAACAGATGTGTGGGGACATAGATGTATGAGGAGACTGGTGGAGTCACAGATGTATGAGGAGACTGGTGGGGACACAAATGTGTGGGGACACCAATGTGGGGACACAAATGTATGAGGAGACTGGTGGGGACAAATATGTTTGAGGAGACTGGTGGGGACACCAATGTGGGGACACTGACACCAATGTGGGGACACTGATTTGTGGGGAGACTGGTGGGGACACATGTATGGGGACACCAATGTGGGGAGACAGATGTATGGGGACACCAATGTGGGGACACAGATGTATGGGGACACCAATGTGAGGACACAGATGTATGGGGACACCAATGTGATGACACAGATGTATGGGGAGACCAATGAGATGACACAGATGTATGGGGACACCAATGTGGGGACACAGATGTATGGGGACACCAATGTGGGGACAGATGTATGATTAGACTGGTAGGGTAACAGATGTGTGGGGACATAGATGTATGAGGAGACTGGTGGAGTCACAGATGTATGAGGAGACTGGTGGGGACAAATATGTGTGAGGAGACTGGTGGGGACACCAATGTGGGGACACAGATTTGTGGGGAGACTGGTGGGGACAAATGTTTGGGCTCACCAATGTGGGGACACAGATGTATGAGGAGACTGGTGGGGTAACAGCTGTGTGGGGACAACAGTGTGGGGACACAGAATTGTAGGGACACCAGTGTGGGGGCTCAGATGTACGAGGAGACTGGTGGGGACACAGATGTGTGGGGACACCAGTGTGGGGACACAGATGTGTGGGGACAAAAGTGTATGAGGAGACTGGTGGGGGGCACAGATGTGTGGGGA
This sequence comes from Rana kukunoris, assembly GCA_029574335.1. Lineage (NCBI taxonomy): Eukaryota > Metazoa > Chordata > Amphibia > Anura > Ranidae > Rana > Rana kukunoris. Next base: position 87,044,649 of record CM056049.1, on the reverse strand, counting down.
CACCAATGTGGGGACACAGATGTATGGGGACACCAATGTGGGGACACAGATGTATGGGGACACCAATGTGATGACACAGATGTATGGGGACAACAATGTGGGGAGACAGATGTATGGGGACACCAATGTGGGGACACAGATGTATGGGGACACCAATGTGAGGACACAGATGTATGGGGACACCAATGTGGGGACACAGATGTATGGGGACACCAATGTGGGGACACAGATGTATGGGGACACCAATGTGGGGAGACAGATGTATGGGGACACCAATGTGGGGACACAGATGTATGGGGACACCAATGTGAGGACACAGATGTATGGGGACACCAATGTGGGGACACAGATGTATGGGGACACCAATGTGGGGACACAGATGTATGGGGACACCAATGTGGGGAGACAGATGTATGGGGACACCAATGTGGGGACACAGATGTATGGGGACACCAATGTGAGGACACAGATGTATGGGGACACCAATGTGGGGACACAGATGTATGGGGACACCAATGTGGGGACACGGATGTATGGGGACACCAATGTGGGGAGACAGATGTATGGGGACACCAATGTGGGGAGACAGATGTATGGGGACACCAATGTGGGGACACAGATGTATGGGGACACCAATGTGAGGACACAGATGTATGGGGACACCTATGTGGGGACACAGATGTATGGGGACACCAATGTGGGGACACAGATGTATGGGGACACCAATGTGGGGACACAGATGTATGGGGACACCAATGTGGGGACACGGATGTATGGGGACACCAATGTGGGGAGACAGATGTATGGGGACACCAATGTGGGGACACAGATGTATGGGGACACCAATGTGAGGACACAGATGTATGGGGACACCTATGTGGGGACACAGATGTATGGGGACACCAATGTGGGGACACAGATGTATGGGGACACCAATGTGGGGACACAGATGTATGGGGACACCAATGTGGGGACACAGATATATGGGGACACCAATGTGGGGACACAGATATATGGGGACACCAATGTGGGGACACAGATGTGGGGGAGACTGGTGAGGACACGGATGTAAAACCTCATGCACGCTGGTAGTTTAACCCGCTGAATGATGCTCCATCGTTTTATTAGACGACAGGACCATCATCCAGTTCTGCTGTCAACAGTAAGTAAAATGCTATTCTTCTACTGTGGATTTATTTAGTTAAATTATTTTTCAGGCCCGCGGATATGAGTAAAATATAGAATGTGGCCCTCGAAGTAAAAAGTTTGGAGACCCCTGCTCTAGGGTGTTAGAAAAATATATATATATAATGTTTGGGGGTTTTAATTAATTTTCTAGCAAAAAAAAAAGTTTTAGTCTCGTAAACACCAAATCTGAAAAAATTAGGCCGGTGTCCACAACATGTTAAATTCATTATGCAAAATAGCAAGGAAAGTGCCTAAATACACATTTACCAAGCAGGGTGTCTGCAGCTGTACATGCATGCTGGGACTTGTAGTTTTGTAACACCAGGAGACAAATTGGGAAATACTAATATTTGATCTTATATACTAACTTTTAAACTAGTCTAAAATGCAGGTAAAGATAATTCAAATACTCACACAGATCAGCATATTCTCCTCACTTGGTGTCAGATTACTCCCGACCATTTTTTAATAAAAGAAATCTGGGCACTAGACCAACAACAACTACCTATGGAAAATGAAACTGGCAAGTGTCCAAGTTCCAGGAAGTAGTCGCGCGTGCGTGTTGTTCGCGCGATTGCGCAAGCGCGCTCGAGAAATTCGCAATACTGTTTTTAGCTGAAATAACACATATATTCGATTTCAGAGTGTTACTGTCGAAATTCCGCAATGAATTTATCATTCGCATTTTGTGAAATTTCGATAAAATATCTCGAATATTCGATTTCAGAATGAGCCAATCAGAGCGCTCCTAAAGCATGTACCGAAATTCTGCCAAAGAAATTCGCAATCGCATTTTTGCGAAATTTAGATAAAATATCAAGAATATTCTGAGCCAATCACAGTGCTTCATTCCGCATTTCTCGAAATTTCGCAATTATTTTGTATTATAACATATCACGAATATTCTGAGCCAATCAGAGTGCTCCTTCCACATTTGCCGAATATTCGCAATTATTTTGTATTGCAATATATCACGAATATTCTGAGCCAATCAGAGTGCTCCTTACACATTTGCCGAATATTCTCAATTATTTTGTATTGCAACATATCACAAATATTCTGAGCCAATCAGAGTGCTCCCTCCGCATTTCTTCGAATATTCGCATTCGCATTCGCAATAGCGAAAATTCGCATTGATTTCACTTTCAAAAAATATCACGAATATTCGTATTTAGCGAATATATCACGAATATTCGACAATATATTCGAGATATATCGCGAAATCGAATATGGCATATTCTGCTCAACACTACACAGGAGCACATGAAGGAATGCACTTAGAGATTTTAGACCACTCAAGGGCAAGGAGGAAATGAGCTAAGCTGTTTAAAAAGCAAAAAGTGTCCAATGATGCAAGTAATGGGTAACCAGGTGAGTCACTGTGGTAACAATGAGTGACTGGAAATTAACCAACAGCTGAGCAGCCTCAGCCTGTGCACTGAAAGCAAACACATGGGCCCAGATTCACAGAGCGATTACGCCTGCGCAACTGCTGTTGCGCGTGCGTAAGTCTAAATGTGCGCGTGCGTATAGTTGGACGCGATTCACAAAACAATATACGCCAGAAATCTACGTTTTTTGGTCCGGCGTAATAGAATTAGACATTCGCTTCCCTTCGCGCAAAACTGCGCTAGACACACCATTGATTTGCTATTCAAATATGCTAATGAGGGAGTTACGGGGATTCACAAAAAAACGCAGTTGCTGCGCAGGCTACGCGATGTGCGCAACTGCAAAATGTTCTGTCTAAAGTTAGAGGACCTAAAAGCTGGTCTAAATTGTGAAAAAAAGTCTAATTGTCAGATAAAGCAACACTGTTAGTGAGGAGTTCAGCAGTCACACGTGTTGCCCAACAATCTGTATGCCAACATGCCAGGGGCATCGTCGCGCATAGCTATACTACTGACTTTAGATGAACAAAGAAGGATGAGGGCACGGAGGATGGCACTAAGGAGGGCACGGGAGATGTTTTTTTTTTTTTTTGCTTATATAAAATTTACAATTTACAATTTAATCTAATCTAATACAAATATTCTTATCTGATACAAGCCCCTCACTCTTCACTTGATATATCACACACGCATAGACATCTTTGGCATGAGAGATTCTGAGGTGTCTCGCATCTTCAGATTCACCCCTCATGCCATCATGGAATTACCACAACCTTGCAGGAGGACATCAGCAGCCCAACACATGGCACCACCCATGACAGCTACATATACAATCAGAGCCCCATCCCCACAGATTTCCAACAGAACATGTATGGGGACAGCTGGCTGGTTGTTGAGTGACATGGGAGTCAGGCATGACTATCCCCTCCCGTGATGCACACCTCACAAGTGGCACATGCATGACTAACATCCTCCTGTCTTTTCCCTTCAAGGTGATTCTGCATATGCACTGGTACCCCATCTCATGACCCCATCTCATGCCAGCTCACATTATGCATCTTTGCACGTTAAACACACACATTAATCATGGCACAATGAGAATGCATGCATGCACACCACTGTGGTCCCTAGCACAGACACCCCACATCCTCATCAAATTGGATTGGCACCAGTCCGCCATGCAAGACTGGTGAGCAGTAACGCCACGCCAAGGCTCCAATTATGTCACTGTACATTCATACACCATTCACACGGACCTGGGAATCACTTCTCCCTGGTCCTGGGGAACCCTTCTCCACCAAAATTGAGGATGACACCCTTTTTCCAGCAGGAATGTCACCCCCACATTCAAACATCATTCACAACCCAAAATATGCCAAAAATGACATCAAAACCAAAAAAAAAATGCATAGAAAAAAAACAATGCATAGAAAAAAAAAAAACAGAACCAAAAAAAAAAATGCAGAGGACCAAAAAAAAATAAGCATTCAAACCAAAAAAAGGGGGGAAAAAAAAATTAATGCCCTCTGCGTGAGCCACGCCTGGGGCGCCCCCGGCCACGGCCCCGGCCCCTCAGGGGAGATGCATGGGGGAGGGGAAAAGCCGGGGAAGGAGGAGCAGCCCCTGAGATCTGCCCACCTGGCGGCCTGCCCTCCAAGGCCACGGCTATTCTGTCCAGGGCAGCACCAAGTGTTGCCGTGTTGCCCTGGATAGCCTGGGTAAGGGCCCTCACATCCTGCCCAACGCCTGCTGCTGTAGTTTGCAGGACATTTAGGCAGGTTGTGGAGGCCCGGGAATGGGAGTCCAGGTTACCCAGGCTCTCGTTCATGGAGGACAGGCTCTGATCCACCCGCCCCATAGTCTGGCAGAGCTGTCTCAGAAGGCGGGTCTGGGTGGCCAGGTTCCTTCTCAGACAGGCGGGCAGGAGATTGGGCGCCCCCCTGGTGCTCTGGGCTGACCTCCTGGCTCCAGCTGATGGTTGTGGCCGGGGAGAAGGGGAGGCCCTTGTGAGGGGAGCCATGTTGGGGGAGGAGGGGGGGGGGCTCACCCTTAGGGAGGGCAGGCTTCTTGCAGCCAGAGGGGAAGAGTCCGCAGCAACCAAACGGCCAGTGCCTTCCATGGACTCCTCCTCCTCATGATTCTCCTCCTCCTCATTATCGTCCTCCTCATGATCATCCCCCTCCTCTTGTTCCTCCTCTGCGGACTCTGGCCATGTTGGGGGGGCCTCATTAGGCTGCTGTCCTGGGGTTGGAGCGGTAAGTCCAGATGGCCCTGCACCCTCCTGCACATCTGTGGATGACACAAAGCATTCACAGGTTGGAGGATCCACACACTTGCCACATATTCCCTTTCACCCCCTCCCCCACACATGCTACACACCTGAGAGAACTAAAAACCTTACCTGGCACCGCGGGGACCGGACTTGTGTCAAAGCCTGGCAGGCCCTCCACTTCATGCCGGTGAAAGGTCAGGGCCACCACACGCTCCGTCGCTGTAAATCTAACCCGGCATGGTGGGCCCCCTCCTGTGCCCCTGGCATGGGCATTTATTGCGGCCAGTTTTTTTTTCACCTCACGCCGGAGGTCATTTATTTTCTTTTCTATCCCAGAGCGGGTCCGTGTCTCCCCCTCCCCCGATGAATTGACCTGCTCCGTGATCCTATCCAAGATCTCCCTCCTCCTGGCCGGGGTGGTGGTGGCACTCTGCGGGCCGTGGAGAAAACGCCCATAGTCGGTAATGGCCCGGGCAAGAATTCTTTTTTCCCCCACTGTAAAATTCAGCTTTCTTTTTCTCTCAGTCATACTTCCAAACAAACTCACTAGCAGTCACCAAAAATCTGTCAAAAATACAAGCACAACCAATCAGACAAGAACACACACAAAGAGAAAAAGAACAGCCAAAAATCACACTAGCACTCAGCAAGAAACAGACACAAAAAAATAAGATGAAAAAATAAAGCAAGAAAACAAACGCTCAGAAATATATCAATCAAACAAACAGTCTCAAACACTTATCAAAATACACTTTCACAAAACTACCAACAAGCACAAGATCACACAGAACACTAATCTCACAACTACTGTACAAAACACACTCTAACGAACAACAGAGCAAAAGCACTTGGTTCAATGGGAAGGGACACAAAGGGATGTACTTTTGCAATGGAAGGGCGTTTGTGTGTGTCTATTTATGCTGTCTGCGTAGTTCACAACATTGCCCTAGTCCACTTCCAATTTCACTGATTGCGCCGCTCCCGAGTTGTGAGCATGCGCACAACGGAGCTGACATGGTTTCCTTCACGCGCGCATGCGCGAGTCGGCCGGCCCTTCATTTGCATGGGGTCACGGCTCATTTCAATGTAACACGCCCACGTCCCACCCAATTTGTATTACTCCTCCTTACGCCTCCGGAAAAAACATTACGCTTGCGCAATTTCTTGCGCAAAAGCTACGTGAATCGCGGGATTACGCGGCTTGATTGCGCACGTCTAACGTAATCGCGGTGCGCTACGCCGGATCGATATTGCGCCGATGTACGTGAATCTGGGCCTTGATTTTTAAGTAGCAGAAGCCCAGCTCTGACACATCAGAACTTGAGAAAGATATGGAAAAGAAAAAACATGATGTGTACAACACTCAGCTGTCACAAAATGAGGGTTGCTAAATTATGCTGAATGATAAAAGTGAATTTAAAGGGCCATTGTTAAAGTCTAAATCTATTTACAGCATATACGTATGCCTCAGTCCAAAATATTGTTTTAACAAACTCAAAGATACAGGTAAACCAAAATGATAATTTATATAACGTAGAAAATAATATAGAAAGAAAGCTAACACTACCCTAAAGAAGTACTACTTAAAAAAATAATTGAAACTGGATAAAAAAACAAGCTTCTGTGTTGTGATTTTAAAAACGGTGGTCAGGACTATGCAGGATAGAACATAGTGTAAAAAATGCAGTGGTTAAGAGCATATGTGGTAAATCCCCTTACATTATTAGTCAGAAGGAGAAAAAAAAACCTTAGCATTAGTGGAAGGAAAAACACCTCACTGGTGGTGGTCAGTGGGAGAACGAACTACACCAGCCTTGGTGGGAGAAAATCAGAGGAAGGTAAATTTTTGCAGCATCAGTAGGAAAATAAAATGACACAGAACCAGCAGGAGTAAAAAATGATCGAGCGTCAGAGGGAAGTAAATTTGATGCAGCACCAGTGGGAGGAAGTGGCTATGGGAGGAAAAAATGGCCCGATGGCAGTGGGAGGAAAAAATGTCTGGTGGTCAACAGAAGAAAGAATGTCCTAGCCTTATGCCGCGTACACATGGTCGTTTTTTGCGATGAAAAAAAACGTCGTTTTTTAAAACGTCATTTAAATTGATCGTGTGTGGGCAAAACGTTGTTTTTTGTCTTAAAAAAAACGACCAAAAAAAAATTCCAACATGCTTGAATTTTTTGTGTCGTTTTTCAAAACGTCGTTTTTTGTTTCACAAAAAGTCACCGTGTGTAGCAAAAACGTCGTTTAAAACGACGTTTTTCAACCCGCGCATGCCCAGAAGCTAGTTATGAAGCGAGCTTCAATGGAAAAGAGTGGTGAACGTAACCTCGCTTTTTGTGAAAAAAACGATGGTGTGTATGCAATATCGTCTTTGAAAGTGACGTTTCAAAAACGTCGTTTTTTACTTCACATAAAACGTCGGTTTTTTTCATCGCAAAAAACGACCGTGTGTACGCGGCATAAGTGTCAGAAAAAAATGTTGTCAAAACACATTGGAATCACTGCAAAAAAATGCTTTGATGTCAGTGGGAAAAAATAAATAAAACATGCTCAGTGGATACTCAGCTGAACAGATGCTTGGTCCATTTTGCTTGACCACTCTGCCTTTCTTTACTGTGCTAAAACTGTAGGCACTGTTAAGCAGGTGGTAAGTTTTCTGCCGAAAGACCCAGCATAGATTTGGTCTTGGGTGCTGTAAAGCATGGCACAGCTTGGGTTTGCAAGACCATAGGATTTCATTGAAATCTTAGGACAGTGATGTAGGACCTGGAAACGTTGGTGGTGTGCATAGAATATGAATCACTAAGATTCACTCAAGTCAGAATAGTGATCTGCAGACAGCCAACAGGGCTCCCCAAAATGTCTTCTCTGAATTTAAAACCAATACCAAGTTTAAGGAAACTAAGCTTATTGCCACTCCAAGGTCTTTTTGAATTTCAGCCTGATATTCGGGGAAAAAAAGCACTATATTGTGACATTTCTCTTCTAAATAATGATATTGTAAATGTAAAATATCTGATTTGAAATTTGCAAAATGAAGGTAATAAAACATTGTTCTCATCCAGTATGTCATTGCTTTATAATCTCTTTACATATACTAAGGACTTACTTAAAGGACATTCAGTGTTCCGTGTAAGCATATATGGGGAATCTTATAGAGAAACATGTGAATGTCTCACCAGATCTACCTCTATGTCCATGATGTGTCATGTTAAAAAATTTTAACTGGACTTTTTGCCACTTCCTTTTTTGATAACTAACAAAGCAGTAATGTTAAAGAGGGGGTTCACCCTAAAAAAATAAAAAATCTTTGTCTCCACTGACATTCAGCATACTAGCGTGAGCTACAGTATGCCTTTATTTTTTTTTCTGTGCTGTACTTACAGTTTAATCTGTTTTTTTCGTTTCAGACTCCGGGCAGGAAATAGGCGTTCCTATCAAGAGGGGAACATGATTGACGGCCGGCTATGGCGCGTCACGCGTTCCGAAAATAGCCGGAGTAGGACTCGGCTCTTCATGGCGCCTGCGCACAGACTAGGAGCTGACTGCGCAGGCGCCGTGAAGAGCCGAGTCCTACACGGGCACCTGCGCAGTCAGCTCCTAGTCTGTGCGCAGGCGCCGTGAAGAGCCGAGTCTACTCCGGCTATTTTCGGAATGCGTGACGCGCCATAGCCGGCCGTCAATCATGTTCCCCTCTTGATAGGAACGCCTATTACCCCGAGGTAGCCTGAAACAAACGAATAGATTAATCTGTAAGTACAGCGCAAAAAAATAAAATATAGGCATACTGTAGCTGACGCTAATATGCAGGATGGCATGGTACATAGTTGTTTTTTAGGGTGAACCTCCGCTTTAAATACAAGGTTAATAAAGGTGTGTAACAAACCTATTATTAAACATTGTTTTCTTGTGGTTCATTACTTGTAACTTCTATTGGTGTATATTTTGTTATTTACTTTATTTTAAAATAACTATTCTTCATAAAAAATATGTATTAATCTAAACAATACAGATATAATACATTTAGAGTAAATAGAAAGACAAAGAACCACTGGGTGGTAATATACTGTAGATACTAGTTTAACCGAATAATAAAATTGTGCCACGTCCCAAAAATTGTCCTACCTTGCCTTGAAAAAGTCTTCATACACTTGAAATTTTCCACATTTTGTCATGTTACAACCAAAAACGTAAATGTATTTTATTGGGATTTTATGTGATAGACTAAATCAAAGTGGGCCACAATTGTGAAGTGGAAGGAAAATGATAAACGGTTTTCAACAGTTTTTACAAATAAATATCTGAAAAAGTGTGGTGTGCATTTGTATTCAGCCCCCCTGAGTCAATACTATGTAGAACCACCTATAGCTGCAATATACATTTTTTCCTATTCTTCTTTTTAAAATAGCTCAAGCTCTGTCAGGTTGGATGGAGAGCGTCTGGGAACAGCAAATTCCCAGTCTTGCCACAGATTCTCAATTGGATTTAGCTCTGGACTTCAACTGGAAAATTCTAACACATGAATATACTTTGATCTAAACCAGGGGTGCCCAACCAGTGACCCGGGGGCCACATGTGGCCCGCAGAGCTCTCCGATATGGCCCTCGACCTCCTGCTCCGGGATGGAATAAAATAGAATACTGTTATTAAAGGTAAGTTTATTACTAAAATCACAGTGTATATATGGGCATATCTGTTCTGCAGTGGTTACTGGGCTGCTTTCAAACTGATCCACAGGTGCAGAGAAGAGCACCTTTGGGTTACCTACACTGAGCCATAGACTTCTATTACCTGCGCGTTTGGTGTGTGTAGAGTGGGCTCTATAGAGTCAAGTGGACTGCCATCCACCCGCTCCGCTCATTGGGGCCTGCAACCGGTTACCAAGTCGCTTAAGTGGCTCTTGCTCTTCAAAAGGTTGGGCAACCCTGATCTAAACCATTCCATTGTAGCTCTTGCTGTATGTTTACAGTTGTTGTCCTGCTGTAAGATGAACCTTAAATGATGTCTTTCTTTTAACAATGGCTTTCTTCTTGTCTCTCTTCCATAAAGGCCGATTTGTGGAGTTTGTGACTAATAGTTGGACTGTGGATAGATTCTCTCACCTGAACTGTTGATCTCTACAGCTCCTTCAGAGTTACCATAGGCCTCTTGGCTGCTTCTCTAAATAATGCTTTCCTTGCCCGGCCTGCCAGTGTAGGTGGAAAGCCATGTCTTGATAGGTTTGCAGTTGTGCCATACTCTTTCCATTCTCGGATAATGAATTGAACAGTGCTCCGTGAGATGTTCAAAGCTTGGGATATTTTTTTCTAACCTAACCCTGCGTTTTAACTTCTCCACAACTTTATCCCTCACTAAGGTTTTCTAACAAATCTCTGAGGGCTTCACAGAACCTCTGTATTTATACTGAGATTCAATTACACACAGGTGGACTCTATTAATGAACTAGGTGACTTCTGGAGGCAATTGGTTGCACTAGATTTTAGTTAGGGGTATCAGATTAAAGAAGGCTGAATACAAATGCACACCACACTTTAAAAAAAAATTGTAAAAAAAAAAAAAAATTAAAACCATTTATTATTTTTCTTTCATTTCACAATTATGTGCCATTTTGTGTTGGTCTATCACATAAAATACCAGGAAAATACAGTTACATTATTGGTTGTAACATGACAAAATGTGGAAAATTTCAAGGGGTATGAATACTTTTTCAAGGCACTGTATATAAATAACTGCAGGAAATATTTGAATCGCAGTTAGTGGACTTTATAGGCAGAACCAAGCAAGGTACAGTTAGGAAACATTTAAAATCAAAGTAGCATTCTGCACCCTTAGAATATAAGGGGTGGTGGCCCGATTCTACTCAACAACCGTATAAATTTACAGAGTGAAAACCCGGATAGTATAATTATAGAGGGTTCCACCACTCCTTAAAACGAGGCTCATGTTTTGAGTAATACGCTTCCTCAGGAGCATGACGTGGTAATATATAAATACTACCTAAAAGAGAATAACTAACACATAATAGTGCACAGTACAAACAATGAACATCACCACTGAAAAAAGAAGAAAGAAAAAATGCATTTATGTAATGTAATTTATGATATTGTTCATTGCACTCAAAAAAGAGAAGTATGGGTTGTTGTTGTTTTTTTGGGCCAATCATACTTACCTAGATGGATGCAGCATCAGACCAATGCTGCATCTGTCCCCTGCCGTCTCTGCACTGAGAACCCACTCCTTCCCGAACAGAGTGGTGCTGACTGTCAGTCAGCATTGCTCCTGCTCTGATCCTCAACTCTCATTGGAGCGATGAGCTGTGGAGGGGAGCAGCTCACTTAGACGCTGGGACTGCCATCAATCAAGGCAGCTGGCGGATCCAGACTTGGGCAGTCAGGATGACGCACTGGCTCGACTAATGGCAGTGACATCAGTGGAGAGCAGACTTCAGACAGCTCTTCGCTGAAAACGGGTCACAGGAGTGCAAAACGAATTGCACTCCTATGACCCAGAGGAGAAGCCCAGCCTAAAAAACTCAGGTTGGAATTCCCCCTTATAAATGTTTCCTTAAAACATCAATCACGTATTCTAACTCTACCATGCTTGGTTGTACCTATAAAGTCCACGAACTATGATTCAACTATTCCGTCCTGTTACTTATAAACAGTGTTGCTCATCTTACTTTAAAAAAGTAATTAGTTACAGTTACAAATTACTTCTCCGAAAAAGTAATTGCGTTAGTGACTCAGTTACTACATCGAAAAAGTAATTAGTTACTCAGCAAAGTAACTGATTTTTTTTTTTTATATTCTACAATGCTTTGTTGAGAAGCAGATGACGGGCGCTTGCCAGGGAACAGTGAGTTAATACTCCAAGACAAAAGAATAGCAGATCCTTGAGAGAAGAAAACCGGAAACAAATGGTGATCTTGTGTATATCCCAGCCTAGGTGCATCTGTCCCACCATGTATGTGCAGCTAATAGGACTTAAAACCATTATCCATCTGCTACATATTACATCCAAATTATAAGCTGGATTAAAATGTATGTTTATAATATACATTCCCTTGACGTTTACAGAGTCTGTAATTTAAAATCTTATATTAGGCTTTATTAGAATTTTCTATAGTTTATTGTTTATTATTTTATTTATCTTATATAAGCTTTATTAGATGCAAGGGATCTGGAATGGGGATGTCAGATTTTTCTTTGTTGTCTGATGAAGAGATGAAACCACTGACCAAAAATAACCTGCTGATCATTGGTGATCATATAGGTGTCCTGCACTTACCATGTTGACCACTAAATGTCGCTGTGTACACTGTGTTGTATAGGGAACGTTTGTTCAGGTTGCGCACACAGTGTGATCGATGTGAGTTGTTCCCCGGTGACAGGTCAGTGTGAGGCTCATTGTATCCAGGGCTCCTTGCGATTGGGAGTTTTCAGACCGCTGTGACAGGCTATCACAGCAGTCACATGATTCTAAAGCGGAGTTCCACCCATATTTATGTTCACAGCGCCGGCAGAAGCAATTACTTTTCTGCCATCTAGTGGCGGTAGATGTAATTGCAGTAATGCTGCCCAAGTAATGGGAACTGCGTTACCGTGAGGGGAAGAGTAATCAGGTAGATTACTGGTTACCCTCAAAAGGGGCTGCGTTAGGTAACTGCGTTTATTGTAACTCCGTTACTTACAACACTGCTTATAAAAAAGATATATGTTGATTTATTTGTATAGACCAGTGGGTTTTAATTTTTTAACAAAAATGGGGTATCTTGCCAAATGATAAAGTAGCATTGACCTTTATTTGTTTGCTTTTATTTTGTCAACAGGCACTGGAAAGGGCCAAGATGGGGAGGAACACCCCAAACTTCCATGTGGGCAGGAGCAGATTTGCAAGTAACGGCCAGGTGATCACAAAAAAAATGTTTGTTAAAATATATTTTAGGGTTAAAAACAACTTGTGATATTAATTTAGAGGTTACTATAGATAACTTTACAAAAAAAATCTGATATGTCACAAGGTACAGGAATAGGTTCTCAAAAAAAAAAAAAAAGTAATTTTTGTAGTCATTAAAATGACAATGTCAATAAACACTTGATGTATGATAGAGAGCAATCCTGGGCTTAGGTAGAGCATATATGTGTATTGTAACAAAAAAAAACCTCTTTAGTCTTGTTATTTTTTTTTCCTGGCTATTCAGTCGTCTGAGAACACAATCTGAACATTTTAGTATACTTGGGAGTCCATTTAAAAATGGAGAGCAGATACCATTCTCTATACACCACAGGACACCGCAGTGATTGCTCCACGCTGGGTCTGCATTTTATGTATAAAATGCAGAGCTTGATGTGGCGCATGCTGCGTCCTTCAGATTGTTCTTTATATAACATTGCAGAGAGCACTCCAGAATAGGAGAGTCCTGTCACATGATCATGTAACAGGTTTTCTCCTTTTTCCTCTTCCCAGTATTTGTTCCCCTCCCATTAATGGGACTTCATCTGCTTTAAAGTTCCAGGTCCCTAAGCAAGCAAAGTGGAAAACTGATTTATAAAGCACAACTCTGCACTTTATAAAAGTGCTGGGAGCTTTTTTTAATCATCAGTATGGTGGTGGTTAGGTAATAACTCTGCTTTATAAATAGGCCCCTTGGTGTGCAAGGGTTGGCAGTTGAAAAAGCAAGAGGTAACTGAGTTGAAGGATGAGGCTACTATGCTGTAGTAATTAATGTGTGTGTATCTCATGATATTCCCGAGAAGATGGTGTATAGTCAAAAGGAAAATAAAAAGAAAAAAGTTGCGCTCAGAAAGCACAATATGACATTGTGAAGAAAAATAAATAAATAAATGAATAAACCACATCTAATTATAAATAAAGTCCATAAATGGTGATATGATCAAGTGTAATAAGAGTAGTTCATTTTACAACCCAATCTTAGTTAGTCCATATGAGCTGATATCACAGAAATATAATTGAACGGTATGTTTAAACAAATGTCCAATAATAACCAAAGAGCAATGATAGCCGTAGATTAAAATATCCTGGAAAAAGAATCACTGTCGATCTCATAAATTTCTGCAGACACATCAAAGGTGAGTAAAGATGTACTCTTACCAGATCCTGGTGTTTACAGGCATATCAATCCACTGGCATCTGAAGGGGGAGATCACCTCGACCACTTGCAGTACATCCACATAGGATTGATGGATTCCACTGGAACGAATACTTCCCACTGGTATAGATTCCTCGTCCAGTTCAAAGAACCGAGGGGGAGAAAAAACGAGGGCTCGCAATGGTGAAATACTTCCAGGAAGTTTTATTAAAAAATGTGCAGCAGTTTACACATTCAAAAAATAGCGGCTAAACAAATATAAAAACAAAGCAGCAGCAGAAATATTTACGTGCGCCCGCGCTTCCGGGGTCACGTTTAACGCGGTGACGTTAGTGCGTGGCTCTGCCCTGACCGGTTTCGTCACAAAATGACGTTGTCAAAGGGCACGGGCGACGCACTGAACGTTCACCTTATATTCAAGCGGAGATGCAACCAAGCCTCTCTTTCATATTGCAGTCTCCAATGAAAGAGGACTGTAAAACCGGAAGAGGTAGAGGTAGGGGTGGCCGGGGATCCGGAAGTGCCCTACAAGCGAGAGCAGACTGACACAGATAGGAGCAATCCGTGTATAAACAGTCCTATCCCGCCTGAAAAGGAAAAAACAACTCCCTGGTCTCCCGACCTCCGATCCTCCACATCATGTAATCCCAACGATAAAACGTTGTCTGTCACAAGATTACATGTCATTACACAAAGAAAGGAACAAATAATTCACATTTCTATGTCCCCAAGTCGCAGTCTAATTAAGCCTCCACACAGAAATTTGATCAAATTTCAATACCTCATCCTGACTTCAGCAAGAAATGTACAATTTCATCGTATTAGCTAAAAATTAGATTAAATTAAATTTAAAAATTTACATATAGAACTTAGATATAAATTGTATACAGTTGCATAGAAGAAATTATATACAGCTAAATAAATTTAGTATATACATTTATGCCCCCATAATATCAGAGGAGAAAAAAGTTAGTATACCCTCTTTAGTATACCCTCTTTAGTATCATATATGGCCCTCTAGTGGTTAAAGGAAAAAATAATGAAAGAAATGAAACAACATTATCTAATGCAAGAAGTGGCCAGTGAGAACATAGTCCACTCCATCTCTCACATCCACTAAGAAGGGGGGGGGGGGAGAGAAAAGAAAGAGTGATAAAATGTGAGGCCAAAAACGGGATTATGAGTTGTCTAAAAATGCATTCACTTCTATGTCCACGTTTAACCCCTGCGGTTTAAGACATTTTAAACGATAAATCCAACTCATTTCTAATTTAGAAATAGCTATCCTCTTTGATCCTCCTCTCCAGTGAGATTTAAGAATGTCAATGGCAATAATAGAGGTGCCACTAGGATTCCTAGCATGCACTTCTCTATAATGTCTGGAAACTGAGTGTTTTTTGTACCCCCTTCTAATATTGCCAATATGTTCATTTGCTCTGACCTGAAAAGCTCTCACTGTGCGTCCCACATATTGAAGCCCACATGGACAGGTCAGCAAATAAACCACATGGGTCATGGAACATGTAATGAAAGATCGAATATTGAAAGTTTGAGAGGTACTATTAGAGACAAAACTCAGAGTTTTCCGTTCCTTCACTGCATTGACCTTACACACAGCGCATTTGTTGCACTTATGGTAACCTATAATGTTTTGGAAAAACATTGGTTTATTCCGAGGGGGGTCAACAACTCCTGGGGCTAGGGTATCCCTTAATGAGGGGACTCCTCTAAAGACCACTTGGGGCAGTTCAGGAAGTGCAGGACCGAGGACTGGGTCCTCTTTAATCAAATGCCAGTGTTTTTTAACCAATTTTTTGATAACATAATGTTGATTTGAATAATTGGTGATAAAAGGAGAGATAAATTGATTTTTTGTGTTCCCAGTGGGGACACTTTTATCCCGTAGGAGCACACCTCTATCTACCGATTCGACTTCACATATTTGTTTGAGGAGATCTTCTTCTAGGTAGCCTTTGTCTAAAAATCTTGAAGTCAACATTTTGGCCTGCTCACCAAAATCTTCGATTTTACTACAATTGCGCCTAAGGCGCAAAAATTGGCTCTTAGGGACTGAATCCAGCCAAGCTTTATGGTGGCAGCTATCGCGGGGGATAAAAGAATTGCGGTCTGTTGATTTGAAAAAAGTGGAGGTCACAAACTGACCCGCCTCCACCCTTATTTCGAGGTCCAGGAAGTTGATCTTCCTCTGGTCCGCCTCATATTTAAACTCAATACCCCTGTCATTAATGTTGAGAGAACTCATGAAGTCATTCAAAGACTCCCTGGATCCTCTCCATAGGAGGAGGACGTCGTCTATATACCTGGCCCACAGAACCAATTCGGGTCTGCGGTCCAAATAGACGACGTCCTCCTCCCACTTCCCCATAAAGAGGTTGGCCAGGCTGGGGGCAAATTTGGCCCCCATCGCGACCCCCCTCTTTTGTAGGAGGAAGTTACCACTAAAAGAAATTATGTGTAGTTGCGAATTGGAGGAGATCAATGATGAATCTCTGTTGAACAGCAGAAAGATCAGAATCTCTTTCCAGAAAATGTCTAACAGAGGAGATCCCCCAATCATGGGGTATGATGGTATATAGGGACGTCACGTCCGCGGTAACCAACCATAAACCCTCCTCATATAGAATACCATTCATGATGTTGATGACATGTTTGCTATCTCGAATGAAGGCTGGTAAGGCTCTAACCAGTGGTTGTAGATAACCATCTATGTACTTACCTGCCTGTAAACACCAGGATCTGGTAAGAGTACATCTTTACTCACCTTTGATGTGTCTGCAGAAATTTATGAGATCGACAGTGATTCTTTTTCCAGGATATTTTAATCTACGGCTATCATTGCTCTTTGGTTATTATTGGACATTTGTTTAAACATACCGTTCAATTATATTTCTGTGATATCAGCTCATATGGACTAACTAAGATTGGGTTGTAAAATGAACTACTCTTATTACACTTGATCATATCACCATTTATGGACTTTATTTATAATTAGATGTGGTTTATTCATTTATTTATTTATTTATTTATTTTTCTTCACAATGTCATATTGTGCTTTCTGAGCGCAACTTTTTTCTTTTTATTTTGTCTTTTTCATGTATATCACATGTTTATTGTTGCTGCTGGATATATTTGTTTATTTATTTATGTAATTTTGTTGTCACTATTTTTAATCAATCAATTAATTAGTTGATTAATTTCCACTAATTGATTTGTATCAAGTGACATACCTTTAGCGCGAGAAATTTCCCCTTGGATAGAACACGTTTACTTTGATATAAATTATTTCTTGCAGCTTTATAGTGGTTAGTCCTGCGATATGGATGTTTTTGAATACCGCTCCTCACGCTTGATAGCCAAAGAGGGGGTATTTGAGATTAACAAAGAATCAGACAGTGACCTGGGGGGTTTGTTCATGAGACTTAAAAATCTCATGGTGGCTGAATTGCACACACAATGGGATATTGCACTATTAGATCAATATACAGCCGACTCCATGGTCCCGAGAAGTCTGAGATGGGACGTTAGTCCCCAAAAGGGCGAGTCACAGTTAATTGAATGGTATCAATATTTTAATGATGCTGGTGTTAAATTTTTGCAGTTTTTAGCTCAACGCAAGAAATGTAAATTGACTCGTTTAGATACTGAAATTAAACTTATTAAGGAGAAACTATGTCCCCTTATTGACAGTGAGGAATATAAAGAGCGATCTTTGGCCCTTAAAAAACTGTTGGAAAAAGAAGAAATTGAACAGAAAAACAAGAAAAAGAAAAAGTTTAATAGGGATGTAGGAGACTATAAATCAGGTTTGGTATTTGAGTGGCAGAGTAAAATCCAAGAAAATGGGGGGGATAATATAGAGATGGATACTGCTCCTGTGGTCAATCAAAACTTGAGTAATTCAACTGACTCGAGACCACCTCCACACACACCAAATAGACTAATTTTACGCTCGAGAAAAGTTTCCTATAAATCCCCTGGGAAGGAGAGACGCTCTCAACCATCCCACCCTCAGAAATTGAGGGATACACATAACAAAGGGCCTCCTGCTAAATCGCCTAATTGGAGAAATAAAACTAAAAATCGCCACCCCGAATTCTCCTACCACGAAACTAATGACTCTGGGAGACCGCCTTGGAGACCCCAGGATGAGAGACGATATGATTACCCTATTCCAGTGAGTAATCGTTTCCAACCTCTACAGGATTTTCGCCCATTTGGGGGACCATATCAACAGGTGGCCACCCCTAATGGATGGAATAGAGATGAAAGGTTGCCCTATTTTTATCCTCCACCTCCTCCTTCCCCCTTCTATCCTCCTAGGTCTACTAATCCATATAATTATCACTACCAGCAGGACCAATGGAGAGATAGGGAATCCAATCAATATAAGGATTTTCCCAGGCCCAATCAAAACCAACAAAGACCAGGAGACAGAAGAGAGGAACCAGAGGGGGGAGGAAATCAAAGAACAAAAAGAAAGAGAGTATAGCAGGTCAGGGGATCTTTAATCTCAGCACTGTCACGCTGACGTCAGAAGAGATTACTCTTCTTGACAAAGGATTAAAGTTTGCCCCTCCCCAATCATTGAATAAATTCGATACTCACATGGACATACATAAATTCTCTAGAAAATTGAGTATGAAGAGATTTTTTCTCTCCAAACCCACTAGAGAATTTACAAATGTAGATACAGATGTCCAGCACTCTAACTTGTCTAACGCTTCCCTGTTCAATCCTCCGGGAGGTTTGGCACCTAATATAAAAGTTTTTAGGGATGTACTACTGAGAGACCTTGAGAAAATCAATATTAGAAAGTCTAGACTCAGTAATTCTTTAAAAACTGGATTTGACCAACTCTGTGAAGAGAAACGTATCGTTATCCGCCCTGCTGATAAAGGGGGCGGAATAGTGATACTTAATAAGAGTGACTACCTAAAGGAAATTGGCCTTTTGGTAGGCTATAGGGATACCTATTCTCCGCTCACTAGGGATCCCCGGTCATCCTATAAGAGAGTCTTGTCAAAAATAGTGAAGGAAGGCTTCAAATCAGGAGTTCTGAATAAAAAGGAGAAAGCTTTTCTCATTCCAGCCTCCTCTAGGATCCCAGTGATCTACTACCTGCCCAAGATCCACAAAGACCCGGTGCATCCACCGGGGAGACCTATAATAAGTGGAATCAATTCCATTTCTTCCAGGGCAGGTAAGTACATAGATGGTTATCTACAACCACTGGTTAGAGCCTTACCAGCCTTCATTCGAGATAGCAAACATGTCATCAACATCATGAATGGTATTCTATATGAGGAGGGTTTATGGTTGGTTACCGCGGACGTGACGTCCCTATATACCATCATACCCCATGATTGGGGGATCTCCTCTGTTAGACATTTTCTGGAAAGAGATTCTGATCTTTCTGCTGTTCAACAGAGATTCATCATTGATCTCCTCCAATTCGCAACTACACATAATTTCTTTTGGTTTAGTGGTAACTTCTTCCTACAAAAGAGGGGGGTCGCGATGGGGGCCAAATTTGCCCCCAGCCTGGCCAACCTCTTTATGGGGAAGTGGGAGGAGGACGTCGTCTATTTGGACCGCAGACCCGAATTGGTTCTGTGGGCCAGGTATATAGACGACGTCCTCCTCCTATGGAGAGGATCCAGGGAGTCTTTGAATGACTTCATGAGTTCTCTCAACATTAATGACAGGGGTATTGAGTTTAAATATGAGGCGGACCAGAGGAAGATCAACTTCCTGGACCTCGAAATAAGGGTGGAGGAGGGTCAGTTTGTGACCTCCACTTTTTTCAAATCAACAGACCGCAATTCTTTTATCCCCCGCGATAGCTGCCACCATAAAGCTTGGCTGGATTCAGTCCCTAAGAGCCAATTTTTGCGCCTTAGGCGCAATTGTAGTAAAATCGAAGATTTTGGTGAGCAGGCCAAAATGTTGACTTCAAGATTTTTAGACAAAGGCTACCTAGAAGAAGATCTCCTCAAACAAATATGTGAAGTCGAATCGGTAGATAGAGGTGTGCTCCTACGGGATAAAAGTGTCCCCACTGGGAACACAAAAAATCAATTTATCTCTCCTTTTATCACCAATTATTCAAATCAACATTATGTTATCAAAAAATTGGTTAAAAAACACTGGCATTTGATTAAAGAGGACCCAGTCCTCGGTCCTGCACTTCCTGAACTGCCCCAAGTGGTCTTTAGAGGAGTCCCCTCATTAAGGGATACCCTAGCCCCAGGAGTTGTTGACCCCCCTCGGAATAAACCAATGTTTTTCCAAAACATTATAGGTTACCATAAGTGCAACAAATGCGCTGTGTGTAAGGTCAATGCAGTGAAGGAACGGAAAACTCTGAGTTTTGTCTCTAATAGTACCTCTCAAACTTTCAATATTCGATCTTTCATTACATGTTCCATGACCCATGTGGTTTATTTGCTGACCTGTCCATGTGGGCTTCAATATGTGGGACGCACAGTGAGAGCTTTTCAGGTCAGAGCAAATGAACATATTGGCAATATTAGAAGGGGGTACAAAAAACACTCAGTTTCCAGACATTATAGAGAAGTGCATGCTAGGAATCCTAGTGGCACCTCTATTATTGCCATTGACATTCTTAAATCTCACTGGAGAGGAGGATCAAAGAGGATAGCTATTTCTAAATTAGAAATGAGTTGGATTTATCGTTTAAAATGTCTTAAACCGCAGGGGTTAAACGTGGACATAGAAGTGAATGCATTTTTAGACAACTCATAATCCCGTTTTTGGCCTCACATTTTATCACTCTTTCTTTTCTCTCCCCCCCCCCCCCCTTCTTAGTGGATGTGAGAGATGGAGTGGACTATGTTCTCACTGGCCACTTCTTGCATTAGATAATGTTGTTTCATTTCTTTCATTATTTTTTCCTTTAACCACTAGAGGGCCATATATGATACTAAAGAGGGTATACTAAAGAGGGTATACTAACTTTTTTCTCCTCTGATATTATGGGGGCATAAATGTATATACTAAATTTATTTAGCTGTATATAATTTCTTCTATGCAACTGTATACAATTTATATCTAAGTTCTATATGTAAATTTTTAAATTTAATTTAATCTAATTTTTAGCTAATACGATGAAATTGTACATTTCTTGCTGAAGTCAGGATGAGGTATTGAAATTTGATCAAATTTCTGTGTGGAGGCTTAATTAGACTGCGACTTGGGGACATAGAAATGTGAATTATTTGTTCCTTTCTTTGTGTAATGACATGTAATCTTGTGACAGACAACGTTTTATCGTTGGGATTACATGATGTGGAGGATCGGAGGTCGGGAGACCAGGGAGTTGTTTTTTCCTTTTCAGGCGGGATAGGACTGTTTATACACGGATTGCTCCTATCTGTGTCAGTCTGCTCTCGCTTGTAGGGCACTTCCGGATCCCCGGCCACCCCTACCTCTACCTCTTCCGGTTTTACAGTCCTCTTTCATTGGAGACTGCAATATGAAAGAGAGGCTTGGTTGCATCTCCGCTTGAATATAAGGTGAACGTTCAGTGCGTCGCCCGTGCCCTTTGACAACGTCATTTTGTGACGAAACCGGTCAGGGCGGAGCCACGCACTAACGTCACCGCGTTAAACGTGACCCCGGAAGCGCGGGCGCACGTAAATATTTCTGCTGCTGCTTTGTTTTTATATTTGTTTAGCCGCTATTTTTTGAATGTGTAAACTGCTGCACATTTTTTAATAAAACTTCCTGGAAGTATTTCACCATTGCGAGCCCTCGTTTTTTCTCCCCCTCGGTTCTTTGAACTGGACGAGGAATCTATACCAGTGGGAAGTATTCGTTCCAGTGGAATCCATCAATCCTATGTGGATGTACTGCAAGTGGTCGAGGTGATCTCCCCCTTCAGATGCCAGTGGATTGATATGCCTGTAAACACCAGGATCTGGTAAGAGTACATCTTTACTCACCTTTGATGTGTCTGCAGAAATTTATGAGATCGACAGTGATTCTTTTTCCAGGATATTTTAATCTACGGCTATCATTGCTCTTTGGTTATTATTGGACATTTGTTTAAACATACCGTTCAATTATATTTCTGTGATATCAGCTCATATGGACTAACTAAGATTGGGTTGTAAAATGAACTACTCTTATTACACTTGATCATATCACCATTTATGGACTTTATTTATAATTAGATGTGGTTTATTCATTTATTTATTTATTTATTTATTTTTCTTCACAATGTCATATTGTGCTTTCTGAGCGCAACTTTTTTCTTTTTATTTTGTCTTTTTCATGTATATCACATGTTTATTGTTGCTGCTGGATATATTTGTTTATTTATTTATGTAATTTTGTTGTCACTATTTTTAATCAATCAATTAATTAGTTGATTAATTTCCACTAATTGATTTGTATCAAGTGACATACCTTTAGCGCGAGAAATTTCCCCTTGTATAGTCAAAAGGAGAATGCAGCTCTAAAGCCGACCACACATGTGCTTTTTTAGATCTACAAAAATCAATGTAGGGTGAAAAATCTGATATTATGCCGAGTTTGGACAATCATACGATAACATATGTGGCTAGTATCTGTGAACTTTTTATAGCAACATTATGAAGGAAGAGAAGAAAGGAAGGTCAAAGTTATTCATTAAAGTGGATGTAAACCCCCAAAACATTTTTTTTGATGTCACAATGTAGAGTATAAGATTTCCTCTCATCTGTGCCCAGTCTTGCCACACAGAGTTAATCCAGCGCTGAGTAATCCTCTTGTAATGTTCAGTGCAAATTAACAGAATTCCAGATAAAAACCAGCCAAATTATAAAGTCTGTTTCTCTGTTTTGACAGGTTATTTACAAATCTAGCTTGGACATGTTTATCATATCATAACATGAGGTGATCCAAAGGTAATTGTATATTACCAGGATGTGTTATGTGGGGGAGGGGTGGATTTCTCACTTTTTATATCTCATGTTATGACAAACAAAACATAACATAACATATGATAAACATGTCTGAGCTAGATATGTAAATAACCTGTCACTCAAGGCAAGGAGAGAGAAAACTGACTTTTTATTTTGCAGTTTTTTATCTGGAAGGCTGTTCATTTTACTGAACATTGAAAGAGGATTACTCAGATCTGGATTAACTCTGTGTGGCAAGACTGGGCACAGATGATAGGAAATCTTATACTCTACATTGTGACATAAAAAAATAAAAAAAATGTAAACCACATCCACTTTAAAATAAAGTGTAAAAATTAGTTTAAAAAAATACAGAACAAAAGCTACTGGCCTCAGTTGTAACTTATCAATCCATTACAAGAAACAGGGCCAGTGGTGTTTGCAGGCCAGAAAGATAAGCATAGGGTTGGTTGCTGATGTTAGTTTGACACTATTTAAAATCCATAGCTGGCATCTAGTAGACCCATTAGATTAGAAGCTTTAGTGGGGCGGAGGCTGATAAAATGGTCAGCTCTTTTCTTTAATGCACTGCAGAATAAAATGAATAATGCTAATCACTCTATTAAATGCAGCCAGGATTATAGCTTAGATGCTGGTTAAAATAGTCTCTTGCAGAGGGGACAACCACAGTAAAGGTATTCCCCCTGGATGTCAGCAGAACATAAAGAAAATGGCAAGATCAATTAAAACGTAACCCTGCATTGTTAATCAAATCTTAAGCTTTGCACTTTCCTGGTAAATACAGGAAACACACCGTAACCTATGACTCTCCTTCCAGCACAGCCAAAGGATGAAAAACACAACAATGCATGCAGCTCCCTGTATTGCCGAGGGGAGCGTTTAGAATTCTTTGATAACAAAATAAAAGTCAATTAGAATGATGGATCACCCTCCAGTATTCTAGATTTCTCTCCACTGCTTTCTCTCCACGTACTACATGTATGTGTATGATAGCAGATTTGTAATCTAAATACCAGGGTAAAAAAAAAAAAATGATACAATACTTGATCTGATGTCTTAATATTGTTACAATTTTAATCCTCTGAGGCTCTAAAAGCTAAATTGTTTTAAATTTTATATATATTTTTTAATATTAAGCCACTGTTGGGATGAAAATAAGATTTAAGAGGCAATTTATAAGAGAAAACCTGTACATGGATTATTGTTTTCTCCTTTTTTTCTTAATATTGTTTCCTCTTTTTTTTCTTAATTAGTTATTCCCACATTTTCAAAAAAAATAATAATACAATAGGAACGGCGGTATAGTAAACTAAAATGTAATAATTTTTTTTTTTTTTTACTGTAAAACAGAATGAGCATTTTTAAATGGCAACATTTTCTAAACTGCAGTAATTTGTAAATATCCAATGTAATAGGAAATAAAATTAAATGGCATGTATTACAAGAACCATAGTGCCAAACTGTCCTTCATTTTGAGGGATTGTCATTCATTGGAAATAAATTCTTCTGTCCCTCTTTTCTAATTTGTTACCTTGTGCACTACCAAAAGTGTTATACTATACTAAACCTTTTATCCGACCTCTAAAATATAGCATTTTTTATTTAGAAAAAACAGTATATTAAAAAAGTAGTTGTGAAAAAAATTATTTCTATACTATTTCTGTATGGTCCACATACTGGGGAAGCATTATGGGTGCATTCTTTGCATACATATCTTGTGCTGAAATGTGTTTGTACTTCACATGTCAGAAAGAGGTATTCAAGTATTAATGCGATCCCTTTTAGGCCGCATACACACGATCGAATCTATCTGCTGAAAACGGTCCGACGGATCGTTTCAGCAGACAAATTCGATCGTGTGTACGGGCGGACAGACAGATTTTTCCAGCAAACAGATTTTAAAGCATGCTTTAAAATCTGTCTGCTGGGAACCCGTCCGTCCGACATGTCTGCTGGTTAGTATGCTAACCAGCAGACATATCTGTCCGTAATGCGTCGAATGGATTCGACACATGCGCGGAAGTGTTTTACTTTCTGGTGATGGTGACGTGGTGGCGTCAACGTCACCGCCACGTCACCGCGCTGTCTGCCGGCGGGGATTTTGGTTTGATCGTGTGTACACGATCAAACCGATCTATCCCAGCAGACAAATCCGATCAAAACGGTCTGTCAGACCGATTTGATCGGATTTATTTCATGGTGTGTACGCGACCTTAAAGCTGAACTCCAGGCAGATATAAAATAAACAAATCATTAAGATATCAATAAAATAGGATTTTGTACTTATTCCGAAGGAATTCAGAAAAAGTGAGATTATAGTGCCGCCTCAGGAGGTTGGGACACTGGTAAACAGAAAAGTTGTAAGCCGGCCCCATAAAACTTCTCCTCTGCATTGTATGAGTGATTTTTTAAAGAAAGCAATAAACAGAACATGGTTTTAAGAATCATCTCACCCACTCCGTTCCTGTGAAGCATATACAACTATGGAGAAAGGGGGAGGAAACATTTAAACAGCTAAGAACATTCACCTACAGTAGGAAGTGACAGAATCAAAGAAACGATCTGAAGGAACCTCATCAGGAGCCTACGAATCAATCATAGAAAGATGACCTATCTCTAGGTGATCAGGATCCACAAAGTATAACTCTCTGCATTACCAGGTTTGTGGGAGAAAAGACCACCTTATTCATCCTAAGGGGTTGATTGGTCATGCCAGGGACCACCTGGTTCTCTAGGCTCCAAGAGAGAGAGGGGAGGCTCAAAAAGACTGAGAATCAACAAGAAAAGGGATGACTTTCATTGGGGGATTTCTCTGGGGGCCTAGGAAATGTTCAATGCCCCACAGGGCGTGGGCTTCTTTAGTGAGTGTTTAAAGGAGTTGTAAAGGAAAAAAAAGTTTTTTAGACACACAGTAATCACACCTTCTTGATTAGAGACCACAGAGAGAAGCTCCCAATACTTTTTTCATAAGTATACAGACAACCAGGAAGTGTGCAGAACAGAGAAGGATTACAGCAAAAACGAACAATGAGGACATGAAACCAGGTAAAGGAAGCTATTTAGCTAAAAAAAAATCCTTTAGTGACCTTTTAAGTTGAACAGCTTTTCCATACTACAGACATACTACAGGAGATGGTCATAGGCCGCTTACACATGATCGAACATGTCTGCTGAAACTGGTCCGCAGACCAGTTTCCGCAGACATATCCGATCGTGTGTACGGCCTAGCGGACAGGTTTCCAGCGGACAAAATTTCTAAAACATGCTTTAAAACTTGTCCGCTGGAAACATGTCCGTCAGACATGTCCGCTGGTTAGTACGACTAACTACGACTAACCAGCGGACAGAAATCCCCCGCATGCGTCAAATGAATTTGACGCATGCGTGGAAGCATTGAACTTCCAGGATTGAGCACGTCAGTGACGTATACGTCACCGGGTTCTCTGTCCGAGGGGATTTTCGTCCGATGGTGTATACATACCGCCGGACCAAAATCCTGCAGGAGACATGTCCGATGAAAAAATTGTCCTCAGACAATTCTTTGCTGCTCTTTACCTTCTCTGTGCTCTGTGTGGCACACAGAGACACACAACAGAAAGTACATTTTTCTGTATTTTAACTGGTTGTCGGTGTGATTTCTATATTGTCAGCACCTGTTAATTGATACAGGTGCAGGCCAGACTGGCCATAGGGCATACAGGGCATATGCAGGTCACGTCTCTGTAATGTAGGGGGGGTCTGTATGGGCTGTATTGTAGAGGGGGGCTGTAATGTAGGGGGGTCTGTATTGTAGAGGGGGTCTGTAATGTAGGGGGGTCTGTACTGTAGGGAGGGGGTCTGTACTGTAGGGAGGTCTGTGTAACATGCAGGGGGTCCAGACCTGTTAGGGGTGTCTGTGTAACAAACTGTGGGGGGCTGTGTAGTGTAATGGGGTCCAGAGGTGCGGTGCTATGTAATGTAAAGGGGTCCAGAGGTGCAGGGTGATATGTAATGTAAAAGGGTCCAGAGGTGTAAGGTGCTGTGTAATGTAAAGGGGTCCAGAGGTGCAGGGTGCTGTGTAATGTAAAGAGGTCCAGAGGTGCAGGGTGCTGTGCAATGTAAAGGGGTCCAGAGGTGCAAAGTGCTGTGTAATGTAAAGGGGCCCAGAGTTGCAGGGTGCTGTGTAATGTAAAGGGGTCCAGGGTGCTGTGTAATGTAAAGGGGTCCAGAGGTGCAAGGTGTTGTGTAATGTAAAGGGGTCCAGAGGTGCAGGGTGCTGTGTAATGTAAAGGGGTCCAGAGCTCAGTCTAAAATGCCCAGACCTATTTTTTCCCCAGTCCGGGCCTGTACAGGTGAGTTTAATTACAAATTACAGGAGCATCACAAACTTGGAATGCATTTTTTATTTTATTTTGAGAAGGTGGCAATAATTTGTCCAGTCCATTTTTGGAGTTTTGTGTGGAATGTGTCAGATTTGGCTTTTTGTTTTTTTACTTTTTTTGTATCATACCAATACAAACAAAAGAAATAAACATAAGAAAAATGGCTAAACATTTTTAGGTGCTACATTTTTCTGGGCAAAGTGGTGAATTATATGACAGACATGTAGGGTAAATGCAGGGGCGCCAATATTTTTGGCCATCACTGTACAATAGGTATGAGCTGAACACCCCCCGGTTTGGTTCGCAGCAGAACATATAAACAGGCAAAAAATTTGTTCAAACACGCGAACACCGTTAACCACTTAAAGACTGCCTAACGCCAATATACATCGGCAGAATGGTACGGCTGGGCACAATCACGTACCTGTACGTCATTGTTAAATGCCCAGCCGTGGGTCGCGGTCGCGGGACCCGCGGACCCAAATTGATCGTCTGTTCCCTGACACAGGGAAAGGTGATCAATGATGTCACACATCTAGCCCCGCCCCCCTACAGTTAGGAACACATATGAGGTCACACTTAACCCATTCAGTGGTTAACTCCCAAACTGCAATTGTCAAACAATGCATTTTTATAGCATTTTTTGCTGTGAAAATGACAATGGTCCCAAAAATGTTTTAAAATTGTCCGATGTGTCCGCCATAATGTCGCAGTCACGAAAAAAAAGGCTGATCACCGGCATTAGTAGTAAAAAAAATGTTTTCAGATAAAAATGCAATAAATCTACTCCCTATTTTGTAAATGCTATAAATTTTGCACAAACCAATCGATAAACGCTTATTGCATTTTTTTTTTTTTACCAAAAATAGGTAGAAGAATACGTATCGGCCTAAATTGAGGAAAAAAACGTTGTTTTATATATTTTTGGATGATAAAATATTGAATTTTCTTCAAAATTGTCGCTCTATTTTTGTTTATAGCGCAACAAATAAAAACTGCAGAGGTTATCAAATACCACCAAAAGAAAGCTCTATTTGTGGGGAAAAAAAGGACGCCAATTTTGCTTGGGAGCCACGTCGCTCGTCAATTGTCAGTTAAATCGCCTCAGTGCCGAATCGCAAAAAGGGGCCTGGTCCTTTACCGCCATTTTGGTCCGGGTCTTAAGTGGTTAACTGCTTAAGGACCGCCGCATGTACATTTACGTCGGCAGAATGGCACGGACAGACACATTGGCGTACCTGTACGTACCTGCCTAGACGTGGGTCGGGGGTCCGATCGGACCCCCCCCGGTACTGGCTGCAGGAGCGATCCGGGATAAGGTGGCGGCTGTTCGTTTTTGTCCGCCCCCTCCGGATCGCTCCCAGCCAATCCGCTCCCTCCCTGCAGTGCACTTCCTCTGCCTGTATAATGTAAACACAGGCAGAGGAAGTGATGTATTTTCAATCCGCCGAGAGGAGAGAAGACATCACAAGTAAGTCGCACCAACACTACACTGACATCACACACATATGCACATTAACCCCTTCCGATCACCCCCACCTCCCTGTCACACTGTCACTGATTGTAGTGATCATATATTTACTGATCACTGCATTTAGTGTCAGTGTGACAGTTACTGTGACAGGCAGTTAAAGTTAGGTCCAGGGTAGCCCCCTACCCCCCCTAATAACGTTTTTAACCCCTTGATCACCGCCCTAGTTAACGCTTTCACCCCCTATTGCCAGTGTCACTAAGCGATTATTTTTCTGATCACTGTATTAGTGTCACTGTTGCCGCTAGGTATCTAGATTTTTTTTATTGTGATTTTTTTTTACTAAAGACATGTGGCTGTCTTTTTCCCTTTTATATCGCAAAAAAAATAATCGCAGAGACAATCAAATACCATCAAAAGAAAGCTCTATTTGTGGGAAGAAAAGGACGCAAATTTTGTTTGGGAGCCACGTCGCACGTGCAATTGTCTGTTAAAGCGTAGCAGTGCTGAATTGTAAAAACACCTTTGGTCATTTAGCAGCATATTGGTCCGGGGCTTAAGTGGTTAAATGGGACATGAACATGAAAAATCAAAAGTGCTTATTTTAAAGGTTAATATGCAAGTTATTGTCAGAAAAAAAGTGTTTGGAGACCCAGGTCCTGCCCCAGGGGACATGTATCAATGCAAAAAAAAAGTTTTAAAAGCGGCCGTTTTTTCGGGAGCAGTGATTTTAATAATGCTTAAAGTGAAACAATAAAAGTGAAATATTCCTTTAAATTGTGTACCTGGGAGGTGTCTATAGTATGCCTGTAAAGTAGTGCATGTTTCCCGTTTTTATAATAGTCTCTATACAAAATTACATTTCTAAAGAAAAAAAAGGAATTTAAAACTACTCGCGGCTGGTCCCAGCAATACAGATCAAAGTCATTGAAAAATAATTAAAAAAATTCCATTACCAGGCCCTTCAAGTCTGGTATAGATATTAAGGGGGAAAAAAAATGGCGTGGGGTTCACCCCAAAAATCCATACCAGACCCTTATTCGAGCACGCAACCTGGCAGGCCGCAGGAAAAGAGGGGGGGCACGATAGAGAGTGCCCCCCTCTTGAACCGTACCAAGCCACATGCCCTCAACATGGGGAGGATGTCCCCATATTGATGGGGACAAGGGCCTCATCCCCACAACCCTTGCCCGGTGGTTGTGGGGGTCTGCAGATGGGGGGCTTATCGGAATCTGGAATCCCCTTTAACAAAGGGGAACTCTAGATCCCGGCCCCCCTCTATGTGAATTGGTAAGGGGTACATTGCACCCCTACCATTTCACAAAGAAAAAGTGTGAACATTTTAAAAATCACAGGAGACGGCTTGGGACAAGTCCTTTATTAAAAATAAAAATATTAAAATGAAAAACAAAAACATTCCAGCGATGTAATCCAGTCTGTCCAGCGTTGTAATCCATTCTCGATGTCCAGTGATGATCCATTCTCCAGCGATGCTCTCCACTCTCCAGCGAGGAACGACGCACGATCCTCTCTGTACCGGAGGCAACCAGCCTAATGATGCGCACGCTGTTTGATACTTCTTTTAAAACCAGGGGGGGCCATCCGTGACGTGGATGAGTGACCCTGCCCCCTCTAACGCGTCACGGGTGTTTCCCGTGACGCATCAGAGGAGGAGGGGGTGAAGTCACACATCACGGGTGATTCTGAGGAGAGAGCAGAGTCAAAAGAGAAGCATGGCCAAAGCTTTTTTGACCATACTTCTATTTTGGGTGCACTTATTTGTGTAGGAGAGTACAGTTCCAGGAAAAGGTCACCTAGAGCCCAGGGCGAGCATGCCAATCTGAGACCCACCAAGATGTATGAGAATTATGTTACAGCATAAATTCCCCTCCTACAAGGACAAATCCTCCCTCCTGTTGAAATACCCCCTCCTAGCACAGATCTTTTCCCCCCAACACAAATGCCCCCCCCCAAAAAAAATCACCCCTCCCAACACAAATCTTTTACCCCTTAAACTTCCCCTCCAAGTACACATCCTCTCCTCCCACTCCAAATCTCCTCTCCCAGCACAAATTTCCCCCCAATTCCCCCTTTTAGCACAAATGCCACCCCCCCAAAAAATGTTTTATCTTCCCAGCACAAAAACTCATCATTTCTCGTTAACGCCCCCCCCCCCACACACACACACCCTATTTCACATCTTTTAGCACAAACCCCCCAAATTCCCTTCTTAGCACAAATCCTTTGCTCCCATCCTCCATCTGAAAACAAATCCCCTAAATAACCCAGCACTTTCACCCTAGAACAATTCTTACCGTCCCTCGAGATTCCCCCTTCCATCACAAATCCCTTCCTCCCAATCTCCCCACACACACACACCTCACATGATGCCAAAGTGCCCAGGGCAGCCACTCCTCCTGCCCACCCCTTGTACCGTGCCTGCATTAGTATGTATGTTTTTTTTTATAATCCCAAGCTTCTCTTTTGTTGGCAGGTAATAATGGCTCCATTATATGTATTTTATCTTTGTATTTAACTGTATGTTTGTAATTTTCCCAGGACAGGCACAGCCATGTTCCTATATTTCCTTTACTCTGCCTAACACCCGAACTGGCCAAAAGAACACATATAGGACTTTGTAACCGGATACTAAAGGTCATCCATTTCACAGGGGAAAGCACAAGCTTCAAAGCACTAATGACCAGAAAAATCTGTAAAAAATGTTGGTCATAGAAAAGCTCATGTATTATGGCAGATTCTTAGCCAAGATGGTTGTAGCGATACAGCAGAAACTAAAATCTGACCTTTTGCACATTTCCAAGACTATTTCTATTTTTTTTATTTGTTTCACTCAAGAAAGGAAAAAGACAGTGACATTCTGAACTGTATATGTGCATTAAAAAAAAGAATATATGCATTTTATTGTAATTCCTAACACTGATATATTTTTTTTAGGAACGCACTAAAGTATTATATTATGCTGAGAGAGGTTACAGTTTCTACTAAAACATTATTATAGCATTTTGTATAACAGCAAAATTCCCCACAGTGCTCTGCAATCTGAAGAGAATGAAGAAAAACACACACAGAATATAGCAACATAATGGAACAAACAGTAATTCAAAAGTAAGCAAGTTCTCCCAACAAGTGTCTAGAATGTGCACAGAAACTAAGATGACAATTCCAGGAATTCTGTACTTTTTTTTTTGCAATTCTTATTTGGAATTTCCCTTTTTAATGAAATATTTCCTTTAAAAACTTCCACCAACATTGCAACTTCAATATGCAATTTCTCCTAAGACATATTTCCAATTTTGCACACGCATTAGGATAAAGCACACTCTGTTATGTGTTCTTATTCATAAAGCCTAGCATAAAAAAAATTATGCTTTCCAATTTTAAATCTTCTTTTCTGAAAACTTCAGCATTGAAAAAATATACTTAATTCTCTTTGTGCAAGGGGAGCTTGGGAGCTGTGTTTGCCATAATTAAATCCATCAACAAAGGCCCTAAAGCCCTTAGAAATACCAGCAGCTTGCCCAAAGGTCTCTCTGATGTTTTTTTGTACATTGTTATTTTGGCCATGTCCTTGAATTATGTCAGGAGTATGTTACCATGGTCTGTTTTTATTATTTTTTTACCATCTGTGTCCCATTGTGGAGATTTCCTTTCAATTCCTGTCCCATAGCCAAACAGGAAGTGAGAGGAAATCCCTTCAAATTAAAGCAGTAGTAAACCACACCACTTTTTTTTTTTTAAAACCCTGCAAAGTAAAGGCATAATGTGCAAGTATGTGTAGTGCCTTGCTCCCATTGAGAGGGCTATATGTGTTAAATTATAGTTGTCTGAGCAATAGTTTGGCTCAGAAAGATTATGTTAAATTTACGGTTCTGTTTCAGTTCAGCTGGGTTGCATGATTTTCCCCTTGACGGTGGGTGTCGCTGTCACTGCAGGTACGGTTGGAAAGACAACAGGCTGGATGCATTGGGTACCTCTTTCCACAAGCAGCCAAGGGGGCGTGGTCAACCCACTGTGCATTCTGGGGGGGATACTTAAGGAACGGACACCGGTTTGGCGGGGTCTTCTGATCCTGACCTGATAGCCCTCCTGGCCTCAGGTGAATGCGTGAGCTGTTTTATGGTCTCGCAATGGAGAGTAGGCATGGAGGTTGCTGGGGCCTACTAGTCCTGGGAGGGTCCTTCTATCTAGCTAACTTCCTGATCATCCGTGTGTGCCCCCGGAAGATTGTCTTTCTCTTGCTTACCAGCATTCAACCGCCTTGTCACCCATCGCAATATTGTCTTGCTTTAATGATAATATCTCCCTAGCAGGCCAGAGTAGTATTTGAACTACGGCCAACGTTAAGCTTAGAAAAAGTCAGATTGTTGCCTACCTTCAACGCAGTTAACCCTATATTGAATTGTCTGTGCTCCTGAGGAAGCGCTATCTACAGCGAGTAACATGTAGAGCGAGTCATCCTGTTCCTCTGGACTACCACTTGGTTACACACCATACAGTCAACTTTAAAATCATGCTCTACATTTGAGCCTTCTATGGTAGAACTGTATCACAATTGTGACAACCTATGTGGACCAGTTATTTACTTGATCTTTTCTGTTTTTTATGTTTGTAACTGCTTTTATGACATTCTTACAAAATACATTTATTTAGTTTCTTACCATATGTACTGTGTGCCTTCAAAGTCCAAAACCATTAGCCCTTAGCCAATCTAAATATCACTGGCTGCATGCGATGTGAATATCTCCTTAACCATGCAGGTTTAATAGGTATTCACTGTTCCCACAGGTAAGCCTTATTATAGGCTTTCCTGTAGATACAAGTGCCAAAAAAGGGTTTACTCCCACTTTTAGGAAATTCTATGAGGACCCCCGGGTCACCTAAACTAATGTCACCTTGGGAAGATTTCCCCACAATTACTTTTCTAGGGACTACCCAAAATTTGGGACTTTCAGCAATGAAAACCTGTTGAAATCTAAGCATGCTCCAATTTTCTACAGCAGAGGAAAAAAATCCTTCTTGATCCCAATTGGATTTTCCCTGGATCAACTTTAGCAATCTACTGAGCTGGCCAGAACCACCTCTGGAGGGAATCTTTTCCACCTTTTTCCAGCTCTTACTGTGAAGAAACCTTTCCGTATTTGCAGATGAAATCTTTTTTCGTCTAGACGTAAAGAGTGTCCCCTTGTCCTCTGTGATGACCTTAAAGTGAATAACTCAAAACCAAGTTCACTATATGGACCACTTATGTATATGTACATGTTGATCATATCCCCCTTAATCTCTTCTTCTCAAGAGGGAATAGATTCAGTCCCTCTAAACTATTCTCATAGCTGAGCTCCTCCATGCCTCTTATTAGTTTAGTTGCCCTTCTCTTCACTTTCTCCAGTTCCCCGATATCCTTTTTGAGAACTGGGGCCCAAAACTGGACTGCATATTTCAGATGAGGTCTTACTAATGATTTGTTCAGGGGCAAAATGATATCTCTCTCTCTCTGGAGTCCATACCTCTCTTAATACAAGAAAGGACTTTGCTCCCTTTGGAAACCGCAGCTTGGCTTTTATTGAGCTTATGATCTACCAAAACCCCCAGATCCTTCTCCATTACGGATCCCCCTAGTTGTGCTCCCCCTAGTATGTATGATGCATGCATATTCTTACTGTCTACCAATTAGACAGTGCATTGAGGTCAGTTTATAAATTGCAGACATCCTGTAAGGACGTTATTCCACTGCATAACACATCATTACTTTTTTTATGTATAGCGTATAGTGTATAGCTAGAATTTATCCTAGTATTAGTGTCTTGCAGTCTTTTTACAGCAGGGTTCAGATTGGTAGAGAGAGGGGAAGGAATGGTAGCCTATCAGTTACTCATGTGCCTACAAACTTCACAACACCTTTCCCCCATAGGGTGGTTTTCTAAGAAAGCTGGGTAAGCTGAAAACATTATTTGAGACTTCAGTTCTGTGCATGTGAATTAAAGAAGTGTGATGTGTTTTGCCTGTCAGGACCACCTTGTCATATGTACCTGTACCCCTCTGGTGATGGGGCCTTTACATCTAAGTTGCAAGTTAACCAACCACCACAGTCATGGTAAGGAGGTCAATGGTCCAATGGTCCTTATGTGAATGGTACAGTAAAAATGCTAAGAGTCCACATAGTGCAGTTGGAGAATAAAGAGACCTAGCTAGACCTAGGTCATGAAGCAAGCTGGAATTGCTGTCCTAGAAATGTATAAGAAACCAGTGACTGATTCACTACTCACACAATAACTGAAAAATGTTATGTTCATCTAGCTATTAGAAATAAAAAACTTTTCTGACTTGCATACAGTAGTAGTATAAAGATCTGAATTTTTAGTCCCCAAACCAAAAAACCAAGGGGCAGTGGCAATTGGAATACAGTAGTACCTTCTTAAAACTGTGTTAAGCAACACATAGCAAAGGACCAAAAAGTCCACTCAGTTTAGATCTACAGCAGGTAGGTTGTTTTGTATATGCATTTTAAGGCTTTAAACTGCTGACTAAAAAACAAATTGAAGCCCTGTTTCCAGTTCAATTTTTGTTTTCCATTTTACCTATCAAATTTTTAACCAGCAATCTTTTATATTTAACATTTACTGACTATTGAGAGCTGTTAGTGAAGCACAATAAATGACCAGGAGCTTGAAATAATGTTCTGTCCCCATTACAGAAACCACAATCATTCTTTCAGGAACAATGCTTGTAAAACAAAATTGTCTGAATCCAGGAGCTCGTCCAGTAACCCCGGCAGAGATTGTCCTTGGGAAAAAAACAGGACACCATTAAATACATGCGGATTTGAAAGGACAAGATCTCACACAAATGACAGGGTTACGAGTGACCTTTGGGCAGCACACTTTCTTGTATCAATGACATAAAATGCTTAGCAAAGCAAAGAGAGATGAATGCATATTGGATCAGGCTGTACGAGAGGTGAGAGGTTTAATCTGATTGCATAGAAAATTTGGCAGGGGAATGAGATTTTGAAGGAATAAAATTTAAAAGAAAATACCTATATACCTCAAATGTTCAAACGGCACTATTTGTACAAGTACAATGTAGAAGAGAAACAGGTTGACAAGGGTTGAAATAGACAACCGGCATAACTGGAAAGGATCATACAATGTCATGTAATGTAATAAATAATGTAATATATCATGCAATTTACTATATAATTCCCTTACAAGGATAAAATAACAAAACTTTATTTCAAGGTTGAATTAAAATACCGCTCTAAAACAAAAAGCAAATGATCACAAATAGGTGTGTCTCCTTCTTACCAACATGTTAACGACTAATGACTTTGCTGACCTGCCAACTTTACTGCATTCTTGCCCATTTTAGACAAAATAAGTTGGTGTTATCTTCTATAAGTATAGTAAGTAGGATGTAAGCCTTGTGTTGGGAAAAATAATCTGTCTTGGTAGCACCTTTATATATTAAGTTTAGAATGTTTCTGAAGATTTCACATAACTGTCCAAGCATGTTATTAAAGCCCAATTACAATTTAGTTTTTTTGATCACTGGCAGGCTCCATAAACAACAATCAATGTGGCAGTCCAGTAATGAGAGAACACCCCTCAAGGTGTAGATGCTGCACGCCTGTGATCCAAGATCAGCAGGAAAAAAATGATGAAGAGCTGCACACTCCGGATGGTTGTCAAACTTTATTACAGTAGGTCAAAAAATAAACAGCTAACACCAGACAAAAAATGTAACGTGTTTCATGCAGGTAACAGTTATTTTTTATAATACAATGAAGTTTGACATCCATCCGGAGTGTGTGGCAATTCATCCATTTTTTCCCAACAATAAATGTGGGCATCTTTTAATTTTTTCCCTGTACTGCCATGCTGTTGCATAGGTAATATGCCCTGTGCATATTACAGGCTGAAGATCTAAAATGCTGCTCAACACAGATAACAGTGGTCCGACATGCTCCTTACACAGTGCACTGATCAACAGCACTGCTCAGCGTGTGTTTTAAAGTAACAATTAATTAGTCATTGGTTTACTTGAAAAAATTTGGATAGTGCAGCAATTGTTTGGTTTCTCATTTGATAAATACTGTGTATTGTAGTAACGTAGTTGGCAAGTAGAGCCACAGCACACAGCGGGGGCACAGGCATGTGACACTCCCACCCAGATAGCAAGCACTTTACATGCTAAGCTATTGCTAGACTTGCCAGGCTTCACAAGTTTGTTGCACAATTGCAGCAAGTCTACATTGCATGACTTCAGATCAACTTTCTTTGCAAACATTCTGCAAGTCTGCTGCAAGTTCTGGTTCAGTTATGTTGTGCAATAGTCATCCCACCATAGGGGTCACTGTGGCTGAATTTTCATGCTGTAGACTTGCACAGCTCTTGCTGTATACTCACCACTGCAACTTTGCTCTTGCTAGAGACTTGCCGGGCAAAATTGCTACAAATTGGAAAAGTGTCAACTAGAACTTGTGCTTCAAGTGCTCTGCAAGTGTACAATTTGCCAGTGAAAATGTGCAGCAAGTTAACAGACTTATGCCCTTCACACACGATTGGATATCTGATGGAATCTAATCTGACAAACCGATCGTGTGTACAGGGCTTCACAATTCAACACTGACACAAATTTGTGGCAAGTTATCCTTATCCTGCTATCTGGGCATAAACATGTCAAATGCCCGCAGATACTTCAGCTGGTGTAGCTTTTCAAGATCTGAGTCATGGGCACATTTTTTTTTTACCTGTGCCCTGTCTATGCACAGTTATGTTTTACATCTATTTCAGTTGTTTCTAACAGCTTGCTGCACCTGCTGTGTACTTGCATTAGAAGGACCAACTTTTTGCTGCTATAGAAAATAAGGGAAGAGAAGCTGTGATTTCAATGGCTGTGTTGTGAAATTTGAAGATTCATTTCTCCACAATACTCATAACTACAGTTTTGAAGTGCAATTACTACTTGTTAAGGAGATGAAAACACATATTCTGAGCACAAATTCACTTTAACTACAGATTTTAAAAACTGAAAAAGGGTATCTGTGTTTCTTATATAAACCAGGCAGATCTCTGCTATACTACTGTACATTATTGATAACTGGTTACAAAATAATGCTTATTTTCCACAAAATGTACATTAATAGGAAGACTATAGCTGTAAATGTGCACAGCCTAGTGCATTGGGGTGTGTACCCTAAAGCTCAAGCACATATGTGTGTCTACATATATACAGTGCCGGCAGGGAGATCAATCTCCCTGCTGCAACAGTGAAAGAGAAGAGCGATAATCTATGATTATAAATAATAAGGATTGCATTCTTAAGCGGGCAAATAAAAACACTTATGCCCTGTACACACGATCAGTTTGTCTGATGAAAACGGACCAATGAACGGTTTTCATCAGACGAACCAATGGTGTGTGGGCCCCATCAGTTTTTTTCCCATCGGTGAAAGAAAATAGAACCTGTTTTAAAATTTTCGTATGGTTAAAAAACTGATAGAAAAAAACGATCGTCTGTGGGGAAATCCCTCGGTCAAAAATACATGCATGCTCAGAATCAAGTCGACGCATGCTCGGAAGCATTGAACTTCATTTTTCTCAGCACGTCGTTGTGTTTTACGTCACCGTGTTGGACACGATCAGATTTTTAACCGATGTGTGTAGGCAAGACTGATGAAAGTCAGCTTCA
The DNA here is from genome assembly GCA_029574335.1 of Rana kukunoris. Classification (NCBI taxonomy): domain Eukaryota; kingdom Metazoa; phylum Chordata; class Amphibia; order Anura; family Ranidae; genus Rana; species Rana kukunoris. Next base: position 87,006,201 of record CM056049.1, on the reverse strand, counting down.
TCGGATATCTGATGAAAAAATCCATTAGCCCGTTTTCATCAGACGAACCGATCGTGTGTACAGGGCATAAGAGGGAACGGCAATGATTTTAATGTAGTTTTATTTTACAAGTTAAACTGATAGATTGTTTTTGCTTTTCATCTAGAATATTCATTTTATAAATAATAAATTTCACACATGGCACACCCATATCAAATGATTTACAAAGCATTATTGGTTTCTTAAAGGTTTCTTTCACACTGTCTGTCTGTATTTGATTGAAGCCTTGTAGGCTTGCCTGTTAACTGTGTTAACAGGCAAACTGGGAAGAGGGGACGGAGTCTCTGATCTTTTTCGAATGAGTTTACAGAAAATTGAAACAAGCTATTAAGCTCATTTAGCTAAGCAGATAAGAATAGCCTAACATGTTCGATGGTAACCAGAACTCCAAAGACTGGCTGAGGATAATTAAAACAAAATATGCATATGGAATAGGCTAAGAAAGGCTAAGAAAGTAAAGAAAATAAAAATAATATAGAAATATTATATAAAACCAATTTATATTGACCTTAAAGTGAGAAAGCAAGAGTCAAAAAGAAGATAGCGGTGAAAGTATTAACAGAGCATCCTCAGTGGCAGCGACAGCATGGCTATTCTTGTCTATAAAATATGCAGTGATAAGCCCAGCATTGCAATCCATGTGTGAATATAACAGCAAATAATTAAAACATTATTCCTATTAGGTACTGAACCAAATATGGTTTAGGAGCCATGGAAGTCACAGAAAACCCTAGGAAGACTCCTCCTCATAGATCCCATAAAGCTTATCTATGGGTAATTAAAAAAAAAAAAAAATGTTCAATTCCTACCATATCACCCTTTAACTATCCACTCATTTTATTTATGAAATAAACGAAACGAATAACTCTAATAAGTTACCATATTGTGAAATCAGTTGACTGGCTGAGTTCAGTTCTTCCTTCTTCTGGTCCTATATGCAGTACTCACATCACATTATAGCTAATGAGAGGATCCATAAAAGAAGTTCTCTCAAGGTCCAAAAGTCTTAACCACTTTAGCCCCGGACCATATTGCTGTCCAAAGACCAGAGCGCTTTAACTGACAATTGCGCGGTCGTGCAACATGGCTCCCAAACAAAATTGGCGTCCTTTTTTTCCCACAAATAGAGCTTTCTTTTGGTGGTATTTGATCATCTCTGCGGTTTTTATTTTTTTGCGCTATAAACAAAAATAGAGCGACTATTTTGAAAAAAATGCAATATTTTTTACATTTTGCTATAATAAATATCCCCAAAAAAGATATAAAAAAACTTTTTTTTTCCTCAGTTTAGGCCGATACGTATTCTTCTACATATTTTTCGTAAAAAAAATCGCAATTAGCGTTTATTGATTGGTTTGCGCAAAATTTATAGCGTTTACAAAAAAGGGGGTAGTTTTATGGCATTTTTATTAATATTTTTTTTTTACTAGTAATGGCGGCGATCAGCGTTTTTTTTTCTGTACTGCGATATTATGGCGGACACATCGGACACTTTTGACACATTTTTGGGACCATTGGCATTTTTATAGCGATCAATGCTATAAAAATGCATTGGATTACTATAAAAATGCCATTGGCAGTGAAGGGGTTAACACTAGGGGGCGGGGAAGGGGTTAAGTGTGTTCCTATTTGTGTTCTAACTGTATGGGGGGGGTGGACTCACTAGGGGGAATCACTGATCTTCTGTTCATACATTGTATGAACGGAAGATCAGCGTTTCCCCCGCTGACAGGAACGAACGCTGTGTGTTTACACTCACAGCTCTCGTTCCCCGCTCTGTAACGAACGAGCGCGTGTGCCCGGCGGCGATCGCACCCGCCGTGCACGCGCGCGGGACTCGGCGGCGAGCGGGGGGCGCGCACGCGGGCCGCCGGCGGCGCGCACGCGCCCCCTAGCGGACGCGAAAGTCCCGACGTAGAGCTACGGGCTCTCGCCCAGGAGAGCCGACCTGCCGCCGTAGAACCACGGCGGCTGGTCGGCTAGTGGTTAAAGAGGCATCATTATGACTTCTGGATGTGAGGGGCAACACAAATATTTGTTGGCTGAGCAGCAAATCACAACTATCAATCCCTGCTACCCACTCTCTACCACCAGAAGAGGCACCAAGGAAGTAAAAAAAATAAAATAAAACAAACGATTAGATATATGTGATGTTTTCTTAATAGGTTATAGAGAGAAACAAAAAATATCCTGAAGCCCTACAAAGGACTGTAGGGTCATGTATGATTGGATATAGCTGTGGCGTAAACAATCCGTGGTTGATAATGATCAAACTCAGTGCAGCTGAATGTTTTCTTCATACCTTTTTATACCAGCATGTGCTGGTTTTAAGGTGGGGAGACCGGATTAGAGAGAACTCTCACCCTAATAGATAACTGGATGACATCCAGTTATCTTAAACTCAATGGTTAAAAAACAGAGCTTCTGTTTCACGCAAACAGGAAAAGTCTCCCCACTTCGAATTGGACCCCACCACCCATCCTGGGAGCGCCAAAGTCAAAAGTCTTGGAGTCATTTTTGACTCCAACATGACATTGGATGCACAAATAGGGGCGGTAGTCAGCGGATCCCATCATCTGCTGCACCAGTTACGCCAACTAACCCCTTTTATCCCTAAAGAGGACATTGCAGTCGTGGTGGGAACAATCATAAATTCCAGAATCGACTACGCAAATGCCCTCTGTTTAGGACTTCCAAAATACCAAATCACTCGTCTGCAAGTCGTTCAAAATACGGCTGCTCGATTAGTGACTGGTAAAAAACCATGGGAGTCAATCTCCCTTTCGCTGAGATCTCTTCACTGGCTGCCAGTGAAAGACATTATCACTTTTAAGGCACTCTGCCTAACACACAAGTGTATTCAAGGAAACGCTCCCCAGTATCTATGCGAAAAAATTAAATCCCATAACCCAAATCGCATTCTGCGATCCACAACCCAAAATCTACTGCACATACCCAAAGCAAGATACAAATCCAAAGTAGATCGGATATTTGCTGTCCAAGGACCGCGACTGTGGAATGCACTACCAACTACCATCCGTCTGGAGTCGGACCACTTGGCCTTCAGGAGAATGATTAAAACTAATCTCTTCTGAAGGCAGAGCCTTCCTTTATCCAAGGAAAGGAAACAAGCGCCCAGAGGCGATTCAGTTCGCAAGCGTTGCGCTCTATAAGTTTTTCACTCACTCACTCATTAACTCACTCACTCACTCACTCATGTACCAAATGTACACACTATACATGAAACATACACTTTAATATTTGATAAGGTTATTTACTGTTAGGCCTCATGTACACTGCTGCTAATAAACAGACGTTTAGGAGCAGTTGGGCATTTTCTTCAACTGCTCCTGAACTCTCCTCTATGTTATCTTATCAGTACATGTACACAGGTTCTTTTATAGTCGTTTCTAGGCACTTAAGTTTAGAGGCTTTTTATGGAACCCAAAAAAAGAATTCAGAAGCTGTGTTTAGAGGCATTTCAAGCTCCAAACGCAGGTAAACCCGGCAACTCGCATTTCGTTTACATGCGTTTTTCATTTTACCAAAGAAAAAAATAATTCAAACATGGCTAAATGCGGCTAAACCCGGCATGTAAACGCAGCGAAATGGCCATTTTTAGACCCCGGTTTCTAGCTGTCAAGTCAAATTGTTCAGGAGCGGTTGAACAACATCCTATGTACAGAAACACTTATGCCCTGTACACACGATCGGTTCATCCGATCAAAATGGTCTGATGGATTTTTTCATCAGATATTCGATGAGGCTGACTTTCATCAGTCTTGCCTACACACCATCAGTTAAAAAAACGATTGTGTCAGAACGCGGTGAAGTAAAACACAACAAAGTGCTGAGAAAAATTAAGTTCAATGCTTCCAAGCATGCGTCGACTTGATTCTGAGCATGCGTTGGTTTTTAACCAATGGACGTGCCGTGCCCACAGACGATCGTTTTTTTCTATCGTATTTTTAACCATCAGATAATTTTAAAACCATTTCCTAGCTTTTTCACCGATGGATAAAAAACCGATGGGGTCCACACACGATCGGTTCGTCTGATGAAAACGGTCGTTTTCATCAGATGAACCGATCGTGTACGCGGCATAAGTGTATCGTTTACACATGTACAGTATATTGAAAAAAGCAATAAAAAAGACCATAGATCTGCTTCGAAGAGAAATTCCTGGCAATTGGGTGAAACAAATATTTTTCAAACACTTTAAAATCAAATTTTTTTACTCTACATGGTCACTGGGAGTGTACTTCCTGAAGTCTACTGTCAAGTTTCCTCTTTCTCAGTACCGGTGTGACCAATTGTATTCAAACCTCCTGTCAAAGCTATACAAAAAGGTAAAAACAAAAAAAAAAGTATTGTCCAGATTGATTGATTTTATTTGTCAGCACTCAGTAAAAATATCCAACATGGTTTAGGGGTTCAAAGGCTCTTCACCAAGGCTTGTGACTGTAGAGAACTCAGCATAGTTTGAAAGACAATTAATAAAATTCACAAGAGGAAAATTATTGCTATTTTCCAAGTTGACTTTCCATCCTCGTTATGACAGCTACATTCACAATCCCTGATGAACGGGAGCCCTTTAGCCCTCTGAAACACATTAGGTGCTTTTTACTGAAAGCGTTGACAGATAAAATAGATAAAATTGATTTGGACAAAAAATGTATCTTTTCACATACCTTCGATTACATTTGTACTAAGATGCAGATAAGGTTCCTGTATATTAGAGAGCAGCCAGGAAAACAGTTTCACAAAATAGTTTATCCAACAGGACTGCATTAAACAAAACTCATCCAGTGCTTTTCACCCCTACTACTTTCAAACTTCCAAATCTCTGATTGGCAACTATAAGAAATCTCTTAGTACTGACATCAGGTGGGATTCACGCTACATCCATTACATTTAGCTTGTGTTGAAGCTCATTACACACACTTGAGTTGACATGCGTTGACATCCCTTTTATTAATGCATTGTTCATAGCAGGAGCCAACATACATAATTGTTTTCCTAATTTGCATTGCAGCATGCTTTTCTGTGTTGTAATAAATTGCAACAAGTAGCAGTGCATGTTCCATTTTTACAAGGCGCTTATTCACACAATGCAGCGACGTGGTGGAAATGTGCCCTTGTGCTTTTTTATATGTGTTCTCAACAGCAGGACCACTATACAATTCTCTACCTCTGGATTGACTGTATGTACTCAACCATTTGTATTTTTACTGTATTGTACTTCATGCCTTAGAAATTGTAGTGTACTTTATACTGTACTTGTTGAAGATCTCTTTGTATGTCTGGAGCTGTGCTTGTTTTTTCTGCCCTATCTGGCAAAGTGTTTAACAAATAGACATGTACATTCGTTTTCGTCCGAATGCATTTTCGTCCGAATTTCAGGTATTTTCGTTATCGTTTTAACAAACGAAAACGAATGCGCAGAATCCGAAAGTCCGACATAAAAAATGCTTAATTTTAGTTTTCGTTGCTACAACAGTTCGATATAGATAGGAGATTCGACATGACGCTGACAATAGCGATCGGTGTCTATCGAACCTGTGGTTGAATGTGCCTAACCTTAACTCTATTAGTCCAAGATTATTCTACGTAAAGAGGAAAGATTCGACATAGAGAGGAAAGATTCAACATTATAGAGACAGTGTTGGGGTAGACCATTCGACGTGAACGATGAAGATTCGACGAAGCAGCGAAAAACATACAAACGTTGAATCTGTCATTATGGTGTCTGTCGAAAGTCTTAAGAAGATTCGACAAGCAGCTAAACTGTACGACACCGCAATCGTACATTTCCAGTCAAATGCTCTGCCCAAAGGCTATAGAAGAATTTGAATGTTGGTTGACTAGTAATAATAATTTATAAATATAATTATTACTAGTGTCATACAACATTAGAATTCTTCTATAGCTTGTAGGCGGGACATTCGACCGGAAATGTACGATTGTGGTGTCGTACAGTTTAACTGTTCCGTCGAATCTTCTTAGAACATTCGACAGACATCATAAACCTTCAATGACAAATTCGACCTTAATTAATTCGGATTTTCGGGTGAATGCATTTTTTAACGAAACAAAATAAATAAAAACGAATTTCGGAAGTAACTAAATTCCTTTATTTTTCGGACAAAAACGAAATTCCGAAACAAAATATTTCAGTGTGAACCTAGTAACCAACATAAAAAAAAAAAATGAAAAGCTCTTAAAATAAAATCTGTTAAAAAAAAAAAATGAAAAACACCAAAGACCTCAACCAGTGCTCTGTGCCCTCTGTACACATTCAAATGCGGAAATGAATATAGTGTAGCTTATGAATTCTTAGAAATGGTGGCTGCACTTGTTTTCTTATTTTTTTTTGCCTTTTCCCCCTCTGTCTTCCCCTGGTGATCTGGCCAGTAACACACCTGATGTATTAGAATGCCTCCAGTCTGGATGAAGGGACAACAGTGACACTCTTAAACAGCAGCATTGTCAGTCTCGGGAAGCGGAGTGCCACATGCACTAGTAAATTTGGATACACTAACAGGATGTTATCAGGATGACGTTTTTCACCAGTAAATCAAAACGGATCATCGTAAGCACCCCTTCCAGTGTTAAATGGTTTGTCCCATGCCTCTAACTGGTACATCTGCAGGACAGTTTGTTCTGTTTAAAAACAACAGGCTTAATGGCCAGTTCACTAGGTGGAAATGAAGGAAATAAAGCCTTCAAAAAAGAAAACACATTCCAGAAGGGTATTTTTCGTTTCCTTTTAGTGGTTGCCAGGGTAATAATTCTGAGATATTGGAAATCAAATTTCAGCATATTCCTTTAACAACAGAATGGATAACCAAATAAAATACATTTATGAGAATTGAAGAACTAGTGGCACAGCTGCAGGACCGATATTCTTATTTTCAGGACATATGGCTCCCCTGGATATTTTTAATGAAAACCCCTGTTTTTGGAACCTTAATATCCTAGAATCCCTCCACCTGACCATAAAACCCATACATTTTTATACAGTATTGGACATCTTGTCGGATGGCCCATGTTGTCATTTTTTCTCCTTTCTTCTTTTTCCTTTGTCTTTCCTCGTATTAGCCATGGTTTTTACCGTTTCATTTCTTAAGGACCCCTCACTGTATATATACGTCCTTTTTTTAAAGATGGATATCTCAGTAACGGCAGCAGCTGCTGCCACAACCGAGATATCTACATTTTCAGTGAGCGGTCCTGTAAACGATAACGACGGTCTCCACAGCGGATTCACCGCGAGATCGCCGTTATCGCTGGCGGAAGAGGGGCCCCCGCTCCCGCCGCTCTACCACGCCCACCGCCGCTTACCGGAGCCTTCTGCTGTCTGTGTGGGGATGCGAGTAAGGGCAAGATGGCCCCCACCCATCCCCATAGGTTTGCTGGGTGGAAGTGACGTCAAAACGTCAGTCCCGCCCATGCGTCTTAAAGAAACATTTTTTTCAGTGTAAAAAATAATAAAATAAATAAAAATAAATAAGAAACCAAAAAAACATTTTTTTAAAGTGCCCCGTCCCGACGAGCACGCGCGCAGAAGCAAAAGGAAACGTGAGTAGCGCCCGCATATGAAAACGGTGTTCAACCTACACAAGTGAGGTATCACCATGATCGTTAGAGCGAGAGCAATAATTCTAGCCCTAGACCTACTTTGTAGCTCAAAAGATGCAACCTATAGAATTTTTTAAACGTCGCCTATCGATATTTTTAAGGGTAAAAGTTTGACGCCATGCCACGAGCGGGCACAATTTTTAAGCGTGACATGTTGGGTATCATTTTACTCAGCGTAACATTATCTTTCACAATATATTAAAAAATTGGGCCAAATTTATTGTTGTCTTATTTTTTAATTAAAAAAAGTGTTTTTTTTTCCCAAAAAAGTGCGATTGTAAGACCGCTGCGCAAATTCGGTGTGACAAAAAGTATTGCAATGACCACCATTTTATTCTCTAGGGTGTTAGAAAAAAAATGTATAATGTTTGGGGGTTTTAAGTAATTTTCTAGCAGAAAAAAATGTTTAAGGCTGCTTTCACATTGGGCAGTGGAGCCGCGGTGGCGGTATAGCAGCGCGATTTTTAGCGCTGCTATACCATCGTATTTACCGTGGTATTCGGCCGCTAGCGGGGCCGTCTTAACCCCCGCTAGCGGCCCAAAAAGGGTTAATACCGCCCGCAATGCGCCTCTGTAGAGGCGCATTGCGAGCGGTATTACCGCGGTTTACCATTGACTTCAATGGGAAGGAGCGGTATAGGAGCGGTAAACACACCGCTCCTATACCGCTGCAAAGATGTGGCTAGCAGGACTTTTGGAGCGGTCCTGCAAGCACAACGCTTCAGTGTGAAAGCCATCGGGCTTTCACATTGAAAACTACAGGGCAGGTTTTTTTCAGGCGGTATAGCATCGCTATTTTTAGCGCTGTACCGCCTGAAAAACGCCTCAATGTGAAAGGGGCCTTAGTCTTGCAAACACCAAATCTGAAAAACACCCAAGGTCCTTAAGTGGTTAACATGTTTTAGCAATGCAATTTTAACATTTCTTATGGCAATGTATGGTAAAATCCATAGGTCTATCATTTAAAATACTTAAGGCCCCCATGAGCTTTACTGTATATCTCCATGAATTTTTATGATAAATATTTCAATAAAGATATATTTTATAAAAAAAATATAAGCCACCACATCTAAGAATAGGTAACTACAGTATACTAAACATTTGCTTTTGGGTTTAATACCACTTTTGGCTTGTATTTTACATTTGACTTTACTGTACCTATAAGTGTCTTTTAACCACTTCCTGCCTGCCATATGCAGAATGATGGCCGGAAAGTGGTTCAGTTATCCTGACTGGGCATCATATGATGTACAGCAGAACAACAAGAAAATAAAAACCCCAGTGGTGACCAAATACCACCAAAAGAAAACTCTATTTTTTGGAAAAAAAAGTCAAAAATTTGGTTTGAGTGCAGTGTTGCATGACCCTGCAATTGTCATTCAAAATGCAACAGCGCCGAAAGCTGAAAATTGGTGAGGGCAGGAAGGGGGGAAGTGCTGTTATTAGTATTGAGGTGGTTAAACAAGTCTGATTATATCCCAACAACAAATATTACATACTCAATTTAAAACTAGTGAGACTTTGGACTGCCATATAGCAGAGTGACACAGAATAAAGTATGAGAAAGTTTTTTAAAGACAGCAGTTAGGGTTATGATGAATGTGCTCACACTGCTAGAAGTAATGGTGTTGGTCTTACTGTCTAGTGATTGATTCCTTCGCTCCAAGGTGCTCTTCAATGCAATATAACACATTGCTTGAGTTTACTCAAATACTTTATGCCTGGAAGTGAGATTCAGAAAGAATTAATCGTAGAATGTGATCTGTGACTGCAGCTCCTTGTCATTATGAACAATGGTGGCCACTGCCGTCTGTCACTCATCCTCAGTCAGGATATTCACATCCGCCACACAATGCTCCGAGTTCTGAAGTATCTGTTTGTTCCTAGATATCAGTCACACACATGCTGTTCTGCAATATCAATGCCTGATAAAAAAAATCATATCACATTTGGTCTAATGCAGAAATGTATTTATAAGCTTCAGGTTCTTAATGCACAATCTGGACTTCACATCATACACATACTGTATGTATTTGACAGCTCTGCTTTGGCCGTGGGCTACTAATTAGAACAAGAAGAGTTTTTTGTTATTTATTATTGGAAAACCTTCTGCAGGTGTAAACACCATTTGAAGCTGAACCCCTGCCCAGTATAAAAACACCAATTAATACAGTGAATTACTTGTAGCACCCTCTAGTGTGTGTTAGAAGTGAGTGTAGGAAACCCATACTCTGACTCACATTTAAGCTGGTGATTCTTAATTGGGTCAGGGTTTATTAGAGGTTAGGGCTGGGTGATCCATCCTGGCAGCTTTCTGGTGCCTCCCCCTGGTCTAGAAGGTTGGATAATCTTCTAGAACTATAGGGTGGGGGTTAGTAGGCGCTGCCTTAAATATTTATGGAGCCTTGGTCAATTTCCAGCAGTGGGTTGGCAGGGGGCTGAGATCACTCCATAAATAGACATGGGCCATGCCAGCAGGGCAGTCAGGTGGAAGATGGAGATAGTGTTGAGGAGGCTGGCATTGGCGCTCAGTGGTGCTCCCTAGTCTGGAGGAGTGTGTCCTGCCTTGGACCAGGGCTCAGGTGCTAGAAGTATCCTGCCAAAACACACAGGAGTAAGTCTTTCCTGGAGGCATGGGAGCAAGAGTGAATAGTGCAACACTGTTGGGACTAACAAAGGGGGGAGACTGCTAAATGTAGTGTAGCGCCCCCCCTATTTGCGGGGCCCGAGTTCCAGGTGCGGCATCCACCTTCAGTGTGCGTGCATCCATGGGCCCCGCCATCGAGGCCCGCCTGGCCGAGGTTGCGTACCAAGCGGAACTTCATTCTGATGCAGAGAGGGGCCCCAGCGGCTTGCTGGGTCCCAGATCCTAAGCGGGAGCTGGACGGTGGGGAACCGGCTCGGGAGAACCAAGAGGCAGAGGTTGTCTGCGAGGCCAGGACGAACCACCGGGGTTCCGGTCACCACGACACATGACAGGTACAATTCAGCTGTCAATCGGTGACCTTGAAATTGGACTTACTGGGAGGATTCATTGGTTCTAACCTTTGACAAAACTAAGAAAATTCACTAGGCCTGTGGCAGAGGCCCTGTTTCCTCCCAGTGACTTTGTTTGAAAGTGGCCCTTCGGCTGCCAGGCTCAAGTAAATCGCCTGTCCGGGGGCACTTTACCCACTCTGGTGAGAGTGGCCACATTTAAACTTGACTATGCTGAGAGCAGGTTTGCTCTCCCTTTGATATCCAAGGGATGATACTGCAGTACTCTCTTTGCTCATCAACCTTTTCTCTATCGTGTGCCATGTTGATGTCGGCCATGTTGGGCCTTGGAATAAAGCATTGAAAACTCAAGTTGATGTCTCGACACTTGCTCTTTAACCACCTTCACTAATATCCCTAGACAAGAACCACTGGTAACCTAACATGCCGGTCCCAAACTAATCAACGGCTCCTTCGGGGGTGAGCGCTACAGTAGCCAGTGTCCCTTGTAGACAGCAGTGTGCTTAAGTTTTCAGGTATTTCCCCCAAGTGCTCTCCTGAGAGTCAGCCGGGTGGGCTGGTGAAGAGTCAGTCTGGTGGACTTGTGTGGGGAGTTAGCCTGGAGGGCGAGTCATGGGCGAGCCAGGGTGGGTCATGGGTGGGACCTGACAGGGGGCCCTTGCTTAATTTGGTCTGCGGGCCCTGAGTGTTGTCAGTCCACCCTTGGACAGAAGTATAGTAACTTCCTCTGTTGTAACAGGGACAAAAATGAAAGTGATAAATGTATTGGTAGAAATGGTATGTTAGGTGGGGGTGATATCTGGATAGCTGGGACTGCACAAAAGTGCTACATCTCCTCATTTCTTATCCTGCTGACAATGTTCTGCTAGACAAGAAGAGAGAAAACTCTAAAACAGCAACATGGACTGAACTCTACTAAAATTTCTTATGTAAAGTAGTATGATGTTTTTCTTCTGTGTTCCTGTTGCCGATTTCCCTCACTTCCTATATGGTGAAGCCCCTGGACTTCATAATACACACATACAGTATATATTAACGCTCTGCTAATGTGCCTATGCTGGCAGTGTTGCCAACCGTTCATATTTTTACGGACAGTTCGTAAAAACAGGCACTTTTTTCCCCTGTTCGTAAATGTCCGTTGTTGCGGGAATGTGCCAGTAAAAATAGCTGAGATCGGTTCGGCTTGGAACTGCCCATGGAGATTGGAGGCAGGAGGTGATTGGAGGTAGTGGGTGATGGTGGCTGCGGTGGCACCGCAGAGGGGGATGGAGGCAGGGGGCAATGGAGGCAAGGGGTGTTAGTGGCAGGGGGTGATTGGAGGCAGGGGATGTTGGTGGCACCGCAGAGGGTGGGGGATGGAGACAGGGGTTGTTTGTGGCACCGCAGAGGGGAATGGAGGCAGGGGACGATGGAGGCAGGTGGTGATTGGATGCTGGGGGCCTGGGGGAAATTGGAGGCAGGGGGAGATTGGAGGCAGAGGGAGATTGTCGCACCACAGAGGGGGGTGAAGGCAGGGGGTGTTGGTGACAGAGGGGGATGGAGGCAGGGGGTGATGTGACTGAATAATTTGCTCCTATTATATTGAAAATAACATTAATATCTACCTTAAATCACATTGCTATTTGCCTAGCCTACTTGTTTGTAGCCTAAATACTGAAATGTGCACCTAAAAATGTAATTTAGTAACTTTTGTGAAATGTCAGTAAAAACGTGGCCTCGCCAGTAAATTTTGGGTGTCGTGCCAGTAATTTCAATCTAGTAGGTTGGCATCACTGTATGCTGGAGTTATGCCACCCTGGCTAGCTAATTGAGATGACCAAAGACCCCAAACCCAGAAGAAGACCGCAAGGCACAGATGTCAGCGCTGGCGAGGAAGTTTGGGAACTTCGTATCACCGGAGCCGGGGTATTTGTGAACCTTAGCTCCGCTATAATTGGAGATTTTCCTTTAGGCCGCGTACACACGATCGAATATATCTGCTGAAACTGGTCCGACGGACCGTTTCAGCAGACATCTCCGATCATGTGTACGGGCTAGCGGACATGTTTTCCCAGCGGACAAATTTCAAAGCATGCTTTAAAATTTGTCTGCCGGAGACATGTCCGTCGGATATGTCCGCTGGTTAGTACACTAACCAGCGGACAGAAATCTCTGCGCATGCGTCGAATGGATTCGACGCATGCGTGGAAGTATTTTACTTCCTGGAGTGGTGACGTGGCGGCGTCAACGTCACCGCCACCGCGTCCTCAGCCCGAGGGGATTTTGGTCCGATGGCGTGTACACGCCATCGGACCAAAATCCGATGGGACATGTCCACTGGAAAAGGTCCGTTGGACATGTTTGAGAGGACATTTCTCATCGTGTGTACGTGGCCTCAGTTTCTCTTCTGGTGACAATGTTGTCACTAGGACAGGAAATAGCAACAAGATTCTCACCTGAGCAAAAGGTAACAGCTTATTAGTTGCTAAGGAGTTCCCCTCGTTGCATTAACAGAATGAGCCCAATGCTGGTGGCTGACTAGTATTAGAAAACATAAAGGAAATGTGTAGCTGAATCACTCTGCAGAGTAAGTGGCACGCGTTGGTGACCTGCCAGCTCCTGCTGGGACAGCAGACTTTCTTTCCTGCGGCTCTGTGCAAACACTGGCTGGACTGCAGGCAGCAATTAATGTCAAAGCTTTCACTTGACCCCAGGGCCATCTAGCATTATGCTATATTGTTATTGCAATTAAATGCAAAAAACACGTAGAGCCAGAGCTGGAGAGCTGCAGGCATATGTTAAATGTAGCCCCTCTATTTAATTGTATATATTCAATCACTAAAAATGTTCATCTTATATTTAAACTGAACTTAGTGTAGTGACCTGTAATCTTCCCGAATGTCATATTTTTATTGTCATTTGTACAGAATTAATTTCTCAGTGGAAGTGCCTACATTAATGGTTAAAGTGACAGAAGCACTGAGATGCTGAAAAGTTTCCGTCGACTAATGACTGACTGACTAATGCTCCTGAATTGTATTCCTATTCTGTGTACTTAATGTGGAACTAAACCCTCCTGTCCTTTACAGCCAAGGAAGCTGACCAGGGACGTGCGGTGAGGTCAGTGGCTGGAGAGGCACTGGCTAATATCAAAGCCACATACACACAGGTTACATATTCCGCAAATGTTAGAGCGAGAGCAATAATTCTAGCACTAGGCCTCCTCTGTAACTCTAAACTGGTAACCTGTAAAAAAAAGTAAAAAAAAATAAAATGTTGCCTATGGCGATTTTTACATACTGAAGTCTGGCGCCATTTCACAAGTGTGCGCAATTTTAAAGAGTGACATGTTAGGTATCTATTTACTTGGCGTATCATCATCTTTCATAAAATGCAAAGAAATCGTGCTAACTTTAGTGTTTATTTTTTATTTTTTTTTATTCATGAAACGGTTTCTTTCCCAAAAGAATGTGTTTGAAAAATTGCTGCGCAAATACCGTGTAACATAAAAAGTTGAAATGTCTGAGTAATTTTCTATGAAAAAAATTATGATTATTACATGTGGAAGAGAAGTGTTGCAGGACAGTTAAAGCAACGCAATTGTCAGTTAAAGCAACGCAGTGCCGAATCGCAAAAAATGGCCTGGTCATTGGGCAGCCAAATCCTCTGGGCTGAAGTGAATAAGAAGGCTGGGCTGGAATCTTCAACGTAGAGAGCGTCCTGACTCTCCTGTAGTCCAGGGGAGGAGACGAGCATGACACTCCACACCAGGGAGAAAGCTTTGCATTACTGTGTGGAGTTACAGACAGAAGAACAGGAAGTGAGGATTTATCAGAAGAAATAAGGACATTTAAAAGCAAAATCGAAGGCTGAGGTAAGTGAAGGAGGACTGCACTAAGGTAAAGCTATTTAGGAAAAAAAAGTTGTACCTTTACAACCAGTGTTGCCAACCCACCAGATTGAAATTTACTGGCACGACACCCGAATTTTACTGGCGCAGTCATGTTTTTACTGGCATTTCACAAAAGTTACTAAATTACATTTTTAGGTGCAGATTTCAGTATTTAGGATACAAACAAGTACGCTAGGCAAATAGCAATGTGATTTAAGGTAGATATTAAAGTAAAAACATTTTTTGTTATTTTCGATATAATAAGAGCAAATTATTTAGTCACATCACCCCCTGCCTCCATCCACATCTGTCACCAACACCCCCTGCCTTCACCCCCCTCTGTGGTGCCACAATCTCCCTCTGCCTCCAATCTCCCCCTACCTCCAATTTCCCCCAGGCCCCCAGCCTCCAATCACTACCTGCCTCCATCTTCCCCTGCCTCCACTCCCCTCTGCGGTGCCACAAACAACCCCTGTCTCCATCCCCCATCCTCTGCTGTGCTACCAACATCCCCTGCCTCCAATCACCCCCTGCCACTTACACCCCCTGCCTCCATTGCCCCCTGCCTCCACCCCCCTCTGTGGTGCCACCACATCCACCATCACCCACTACCTCCAATCACCTCCTGCCTTCAATCCCCATGGGCAGTTCCAAGCCAAACTGTTCTCGGCTATTTTTACTGGCACATTCCTGCAACTACGGACATTAAGGCTGCATTCACACCTGAGCGGCAAGTAACGCCGCATACGCGGCTTTACTTGCCGCGCTTCGATTTATTTATTTATTTATTTATTTTTTTTACAAATCTTCCCATTCATGTCTATGGGCGAACGCCAATGTCGCTTGAAAAAAAGGGTCCGGGACTTTTTTTCAGGCGACAGGCGTTCGGCGTCTCAGAGATGTGAACCATCTCTATAGACATGAATGGGAAATTTCCCCTCCAGCGGCACGAGCGTCGCGCGACAGGCGTTTTGCCGCTCAGGTGTGAATGGGCTCTTACGAACAGGGGAAAAAAGTGCCCGTTTTTACGAACTGTCCGTAAAATTACGGACGGTTGGCAACACTGTTTACAACCCCTTTACAAGTTTCACATTCTATGCATTAAGGTAAAAAAACTTCAGAGTATACCGGCCCCCCCGGAACCCCGTTATACTTACCTGACCCCTCGAAAGCCCTGCGCTCGACATCCTCTTTGCCGCTCAGCCTGGCCGCCGATTGGCTAGAGCGGATGGATTGAAAGCAGCGCAGCCATTGGCTGCCACTGCTGTCAATCACATCCAGTGACGCGGCGCGCCGAAGGGCCAGGCCGAGTGATACAGCGAGCAGCTTTTTACCTGCAAAAAACTTGCATTCGTTATAATTTTCTTAAAAAGAGGATTTTTATAAACAGCTTACCTGTAAAATCCTTTTCTTGGAGTACATCACGGGACACAGAGCAGCATAGTAATTACTATGTGGGTTATAGAGCCTACCTTCAGGTGATGGACACTGGCAATCTTCAGACAGGAAGTCCCTCCCTATATAACCCCCTCCCCTAACAGGAGTACCTCAGTTTTGTAGCAAGCAATAATTTGTCCCATAAATTCCCCCAACAAGAGGGGTGGGAGCTCTGTGTCACGTGATGTACTCCAAGAAAAGGATTTTACAGGTAAGCTGTTTATAAAAATCCTCTTTTCTTTATCGTACATCACGGGACACAGAGCAGCATAGAAATTACTATGTGGGATGTCCAGAAGCAATGCCAACTGAGGGGAGGGAGACCTAACAGGAAGGACCAAAAGATGCCACCGGGCGCAAGGAAACTAGAGGGCGGCTCTTAAGACCGCTTGGCCAAAGGCCAGGTCCTCGCGCCTCCTCACGTCCACCTGATAAAACCTTGTGAACGTGTGAACCGACGACCAGGTTGCTGCTCTGCAGACCTGGTCCATGGAAACCTGATGCTGGACTGCCCAAGAAGTCCCTAAGGCCCTGGTTGAGTGAGCCTTGACAGAGGCCGGGGGGTCCCTACCCCTCAGGCCATAGGCCTGTGAGATTATCTGGCGGATCCACCTGGCTAGTGTGGCTTTTGACGCCGCCTGACCTACTCTGGGCCCCTCCGGCAGAACAAACAGCGCATCTGTTTTCCTGATATGGGCTGTGGCCTGTAAATAGGCCTTAATAGCCCTTACCACATCTAAGGAATGTAACAACCTTTCCTCTCTGGACCCTGGATTGGGAAAAAATGACGGGAGGACCAAGTCCTGGTTTAAATGGAAGGCTGAGACCCTCTTAGGCAAAAAGGTGGGCAAGGGTCGCAAGATGACTCTGTCCTCATGAACTATCAGGTACGGCTCCTTGCAAGAAAGGGCCGCCAGCTCCGAGACCCTTCTGGCCGAGGTCATGGCCACCAAAAATACCAACTTCCTTGACAGCAACACCAACAGGATATGACCTAGGGGCTCGAAGGGGCGCCTCTGTAGGGCCGAGAGAACCAAATTTAAGTCCCAGGGACAAGCCGGGAGCCTGACTGGGGGATTAATTCGCAGAACCCCCTGTAAAAAGGTCTTGACCAATGAGTGCGTGGCTAATGGCCTCTGAAATAGAACTGACAAGGCCGACACCTGTCCCTTAATAGTGCCGACAGCCAGTCCCTTCTCAACTCCGTGTTGCAGGAATTCCAAGATCCTACCGACTACAAACCTACAGGGGTGCCACCTCTTGGTCTCACACCACGACACATAGTTTCTCCACACCCTGTAGTATATACGCCTTGAAACTGGTTTCCTCGCATTGATTATAGTGGAAAGCACAGACCTCGAGAGCCCCCTCTTCCTTAGGACGTAGGCCTCAGCCGCCAAGCCGTTAAACCCAGCGACTGTGAGGCAGGGTGGTATATTGGTCCCTGCGATAGCAGGTCTGGCCGGAGTGGCAGAGGCCAGGGGTCTCCGATTGACATTCTCACAATTAGGGAGTACCAAGACCTCCGGGGCCACGCTGGAGCCACTAGGATTACGGTCTTGCCCTCTGCCCTGATCCGACGGAGGAGTCGGGGAAGCAGCTGAAGTGGCGGGAAGGCATACATCAGTGAATACTGGTGCCATGGACAAACCAGGGCGTCCGTGCCACAGGCCCGTGGGTCCCTCGTTCTGGATACGAATCTGGGTAGTTTTGTATTCAACCTTGACGCCATTAAGTCCACTTCTGGTGTCCCCCATCTCTGACAGATGTTTCGAAAAACCTGGGGATGGAGAGCCCATTCTCCTGGCAACAACTGTCTCCTGCTGAGATAGTCTGCTCGCCAATTTTGTATTCCCGGAATGAATACCGCCGAGAGACACTGTATGTGGGTCTCTGCCCACGCAAAAATCTGATCTGTCTCCCTCTGAGCTGCTCGACTCCTTGTACCTCCTTGGTGGTTTATATATGCTACCGTCGTAGCATTGTCCAATTGTATTCTGACAGCCGTCCCCACTAGCTTGGATGTCCAAGCCTTCAGGGCAAACCGGACTGCCCGCATCTCCAAGATGTTGATGGGCAGGTGTTTTTCCGTGGCTGACCACCTCCCCTGCTGGGATAGGTTCTCCAGGACTGCACCCAAACCTGTCCAGCTGGCGTCTGTCGTGACTATCTGCCACGGCCCTGGGTTGAAGGGTTTCCCCTTCTGAAGGTTCCTGGGAGACAACCACCAACTGAAACTCTCCCGGACTACCGGGGAGAGAAAAATGGGTAGATCCAAGGCTTGAACCTGTTTGTTCCACCTTGATAGGATGATCCACTGCAATTTCCTGGAGTGAATCTGGGCGAAGGGTACCGCTTCGAAAGTTGACACCATCTTCCCCAACAGCTGCATGCAGAGTCGCAGGGATGGCTTCCTCTTTCTTAGAATCAACAGAATTAATGTCCTCAAGGCGAGAATCTTTGACTGTGGCAAAAATATCTTTTGTCGATTCGTATCGAGACGCATACCTAGGTACTCTAGGATCCTGGTTGGCTGCAGGGCAGATTTGTCCCTGTTTATGACCCAACTGAAGGTCTCTAGATACCGAACTGTAGTCTGAACCGACCGCCTTAGGCTGGGGGCAGACTGGTCTATCAAGAGGAGATCGTCCAAATAGGCCAGAACCAGAATCCCCCGGGTTCTTAGATCTGCGAGTAGTGGGGCCAGGTTTTTTGTAAATACCCTGGGAGCCATGGCCAACCCAAAAGGGAGGGCCACGAACTGAAAATGGCGTCGACCTACGATGAACCGCAGGAATTTGTGGTGGCCAGAAAATATAGGGACATGCAAATACATGTCCTTTATGTCTATGGATGCTAGAAACTCTCCTCCATGGAGGACAGCGGCAACTGAACGGATGGACTCCATTCGAAATGACTGGACCGACAGGTACTTGTTTAGGCCCTTCAAATCCAGGATAGGCCTTACATCGCCGTTTGGCTTTGGGATAATAAAGAGATTGGAATAAAATCCCATCCCTCTCTCCTGACTTGGTACCTTGACAATCACCCCCTGATCCAGGAGGCGGTCTAAGGATGCCAAGAGCGCCGCCGCCTTCCTTGGGTCGCTTGGTACGCAAGACCTGCGGAACCGGGGTGGGGGAAATTGTTGGAACTCCAGCCGATATCCTGAAGTGACTGTGGAGCGGACCCATCTGTCGGAGATCCTTGCTTCCCAGATCCTTGCGAAGTGCTGGAGCCTTCCCCCCACCCGTGAGGATGGGGGCGCCCCTTCAGAGATGCTTTAGGGGCGGGTTTCCCCGCTTTGCGGGTCCAGGGTCTTTTGTTTGCTGTAAACTGACCCCGGGACTTGCTCTCCCCGGCAGGCCGACCTGCCGGCCGTCGATACTGCCTAGAGCTGGAAGATACTGGCGCGGGAGAGGCAGGGCGCTTAAATGAGGGCCCTCTAAATCTCCTTTTTATTGGCAACAACGTGCTCTTTCCGCTGGATATCTTCTGGATATATGCATCCAGGTCTTCCCCGAACAGCCTCTCCCCATGGAAGGGAAACCCCGTGAGAAGTCTTTTACACGGAGTCTCGGCTGCCCAATTCTTTAGCCAGAGAAGTCTTCGCATATGAACAAGGGACATAGAGAGGCGGGAGGCCTGCTGGATCGAATCTTTAATTGCGTCGATCGCAAAACAGAGTGCCCTTGGCAAATCTGCCAAATCTTGTGCCTGTTGGGCTGGGAGGTCCCTTAGGACCTGCTTAGTTTGGTCCTTAAGAGCCTGGCATACCCCAATGGCAGCCACAGCCGGCTGGACCACTGCCCCAGCGGTGGCAAAGGAGGCCTTCAACAAGGTTTCCAACCGCTTATCGACCGGGTCCTTGAACATTTGGACATTGTCGACAGGGCAGGTCAGTGTCTTATTAACACATGAAATAGCTGCATCCACCACCGGGACTGCCCACTTCTTCTCAAATTCTTCCTCCATGGGATAAAGTACCGCGAACCTCCTAGGGGGTACAAAGATTCTATCCGGCTTACCCCACTCCTTATACATTACATCTGCAAGGAGGGGATGGACCGGAAAACACATAGAAACCTGAGGAGCCTTCAAGGACCCTAAGGAACCTACCGTACCAACCGGAGGCACCGGTGTAGGTAATTTGAAGGCAGACCGAACCATCTCTGTTAGAGAATGGACCCACAGCTTTTTTTGCCTGAGAAGCCGAGAAGGGTTCCTCAATGGTGGATTCCTCAGATTCCCCTTCTTCCAGGTCCTCTCCCTGGAATCCGGAAAACTCAGACTCGTCTGAGGAGAGATCTAAGCCTGGAGCCTGCACTGCAGGAGAAGGCGATCTATTGCGTTTCTTCCCTGGTAGGGAGGCAGCAATCAAGGCTGCAAGTCTGCTTTCCAACCCCCCCAAGGTGGTAGCCAAAACCTCCTCAGTTACATAGACCGGGGGTGGCTGATTAGGGCCAGCTACAGCACCCGCCGGTTCCAATGACTCGGTCTGGAGCCCCAACACTGATCTCTCTGGGGAGGGCAGGGTGACCGCGGCCTGACCCAAATCCTCTGAGCCTGATGGGGATCCTTTAGCCTTCTTTGCCGTCTTAGACCCCTTGGCAGAGCCTGATCCCTTGGGAGCCATCTGTACAACCCCGAGGTACCCCTATAGCACAGCCACTCTGGGGTGATCAGGCCACTGGTAGGAGACTCAGGGATTTAGGTAGCTGTCTAAAGCAGCAACCGCTCTGCTGACCAAGTGTAGAGTCTGTCTCCTCTGGGGGGAAGGAGGTATTAGGGAATATTCCTGCAGCGCCTCTTTTTCTGGCTGAGCAGTGTGTCCAGATTTGGGCTCACAGCCCCTGAACTGGTGCACGTCTGAGTGTCCTGGGTCCCTCCTGAAGGCACAGCCCTGCACTCTGTGTGTCCTCCACCAATGAGGCTTTATCCGGCTGCTCCGCCTCCCCCCCCTCAGGCCGCCGCGCCCCGCCGCGCGCAGGCGCACGACGCCGCGTGCACACCGCCGCGCGCACGCCACGCACCCACGCGCGCATCTCCGCCCAGCCGCGCGCGCACAGCAGGAAGACGCCACGGCGATCAATGGCGGCCCCCAGGGGAAGCCATGCTGCCAAGCAGGAGGACACCACGCGCTGCCGGGGGACCCAGGCCTACTCCAGTCCGCCACATGATGGCCTCTAGACCTGTAAGCACCCTTCTCATGCTCCATAGACGTGCACCCCCTCGACAAGCAAACACCTAGCCAGCTAGGGGAACAGTGTGGGAAAATAACCATCCTGTCAACAGCAGACATAGTGGAAAATATTGCCTGTGCATAGCAGCACATCTAGGCTAGCCCACCATCCCCTTTCTTAGGAGAGACTGCCAACAGACCACGTCCTGCAGCCCTCCACTTACCTGTCCACGCTGCAGGGTGTTGCTAAAAGCAAGAGGCCCAGCCTTCACCCCTCACCGTGGGCATAGTCATTGACCTTCAGGGACTGGGGTCCATAGCAGGTCACCTCTCCCCTGGACCTATATAAGCACCCTGGCAAGCAGACAAACATTTGACCCTGTAATTGATCAATGCTCTGGAACCCAGGATCCAGCTCTCAAAAGAGAAGCATTATAGGCAAGACCCCGGTCTTCTAAACGGGGCCCGGGTACCGTCCACTTTGGCACTGCGGCACTTTGGACGGATCCGGTATGTAGCTGGCCTAGCCACAATGGACCAGGCCTTAACCGTGACCAACACCTAGACACTGGCGAAAAAACTGAGGTACTCCTGTTAGGGGAGGGGGTTATATAGGGAGGGACTTCCTGTCTGAAGATTGCCAGTGTCCATCACCTGAAGGTAGGCTCTATAACCCACATAGTAATTACTATGCTGCTCTGTGTTCCGTGATGTACGATAAAGAAAGTAACATTATCCATTAAGGCTAGTAGGTGCTAGGCTGGAATTTTACTTTAGGGTGTAAGGAAACCTTAAAGGGGTTGTAAACAATTTTTTTTTTTAAATAACAAACATGTTATACTTACCTCCACTGTGCAGCTGATCCACATCTTCTGAGGTCCCTCGGCGGCTGTCTCTGGTCCTCCCTGCAAGAACTACACACATTCATGCGAGAGAGCTTGCATTGTGTGTAGTCCTTGTGGGCACGCTCCCCCTGCCTCCAATTTCCCCCAGGCCCCCAGCCTCCAAGTATAAGGGGGACTCAGGGGGGGCCGGCAGTATCAGATGTTTTTTCACCTTAATGCATAGATTGCATTAAGGTGAAAAAACATTTTCCTTTACAACTCCTTTAGGTTGAACATAAGGATAGGTTTGGTAGGTTCAGCTGTCATTCATCACATCACTATCAAGAAGGAAACTGCAGCTTTAATTCTGCTGGTTTTTATGTTTTTTCACTGTAGCCGGAGCGCAGCAGATGAAATGCACAGGGTCACTTTCATTAGCTTTTTAATCTATTTTCAATCCATCTTTCCTAGTTTTGTGCAATGACCATTCAAAAACAGTTGAAATAAGTCTAAATGTAATGCCAAACATTGTTTAAAGAAGGATTAAACAGATAATTGATGGAGCACAGAAGGATTAAATTGTATAAAATGGCCTGCATTTCAATTCAGTATTTTTCTGGTACACCAACAGAACATTAATGTGCACATTGATACCTGTACCTTCCATAGCAGGTGAATACTTTTAAAGAGAACGTATATAGTCTTTGTATAAAATATACAGTTGTGTGAAAAAGTAAGTACATCCATGGGAATTGTTGACTTTTTTCAACAAATTTGAACAGGCAACCATTAGATCTTAATTCAAATAGTTCCTACAGACAAAGATGATATACTTGAATGAACACATACATTGACAAAGAGTGGTGCAAGCACAATGTTTGCACCACAATTATAAACATAAATAATGCAGCAAATGCTGCTTCTATATAACAAAAGTGGCACAAACCCCTTTGTCAGTTCTCTGTGACAGACACAGCACAGGGAACAGGAGAACTGGAGCTGCACACCCTGATATTTCCGCTGTCCCAGCTCCCCGGCTGAGCTCAGAGCGACAGCGAGGAAGAGGGTTCAGGCAAAGGGATGTGAGATTCGAGCTGGGGAAGATGTACAGTAATTTTCTATATGGAAAACTGCCACATTTCCTCTGCTAATTAGGTGCAGACCCTACACCAGTTTCTATTTCACTTTGAAATAGAAACTGGCACAGGTGGCACAGATTAACCTGGTGCAGGCCACCCCCCCCCCCCCCCAACAAATTCCTGTGCCAATACAATGTAGGAAGGAATACAAGAAGCTTAGTTATTTCTCCAGGATGTATTCATTTTCATTATCTAAGTTAGCAAAAATGCAGATTCGTCATATGGGAAAAATTTGTATAACCCTACATTTATCACCACCTGAAATTAGAATCAAGTCTTTTAGGCCTCGTACACACGATAGGATAGCCAGAGGACAACGGTCTGATGGACAGTTTTCATCGGTCAAAACTGATCGTGTGTGGGCCCCATAGGTTATTTAACTTTTGGTTAAAAAAAGCCAACTTGCTTTAAAATGTAACCGATGGATACCTAACGATAGTCGACGCATGCTTGGAAGCATTGAACTTCATTTTTTTTCAGCACGTCGTTGTGTTTTACATCACCGCGTTCTAACACAATAGTTTTTTTAACCAATGGTGTGTAGGCACATCAGACCATCAGTCAGCTTCATCGGTTAACCGATGAGAATGGTCCGAAGGACCGTTCTCATCGGATGGACTGATCGTGTGTACGAGGCTTAAGATTAAGTGCCAGTTCACAGGAATCTCCATAGGCAGTCTGCAGAAGGAACCTGTCTATTTTTTTTGTAAAATAATTTTTATTAATTTTCCACATTTGACATAACAACAAGGTGGCAAAACTCGCTAATGAGTTGGCCACGCAGGGCCGTACAACAAAACAACAGTTACTATTAACCTAATGAAACTGAAACTTCCCCCATCCCCTTCCCTCCCATCTCCAAAACCTGTCTCCCGTCCAACCTTGAAGCCCCTAAGGGCTGGAGCAATGAAATAGCATAATCAGTTTCTAAAGCAAGTGTATAGCAGCTGGATGGACCCTCAGGACAACCGGACCTGGAAGTTCCATATAGAACAGATTAAATCACATATAAGTGATATAGTGTTAAACCGCGCTTAGTGTCTAAGAGATATAATAACAAGTACAAAGCAGCCAGCACTACAAGAGACAACTTGTGCAAAAAAAAAAAAGAAGGTATAAACAGTGCAGCGCTAAACATAAATCATAGAAATATAAACAAATCTAAATCATTGAAGTGAAAAGTATATATAAATAAGAGAACTCATGAAAAGTCAATTTTTTTTTAAAATGGTGAGTCCATGTGTTTGGATTCAAGAAAATGGTAATCAATTATCCAAGTGAAAATAAATCATCACTGTGAAAACCTTCTGCCACCAAATAGAGTATAAGGAGGCTTACCGGAACCATTGGACTCTATTTAACATACTGTATACCAAATGGGTCAAGCATGCAATAGTGTCACAACACCTGAATATGGAAACTTCACTGGAATCTTCACACATGAACCCTGTGATATTAGGAAAATACCGACAGCCACCAAAGCCAATGTAATGGTATGCAGATATTGCAGACGACATGATGAATCCATGGAGAAAGGATAGAAGACTCGACATAAGGTAAAACCATAGACAAATCACTCACATTTCAGTAAAACATCAAAAGCATAAAGGACAAAGAAAGAAGAGGACTCTAGTGGTGATTTTTAACAACTGGCCCAGAAAGAACCTATCTTTATAGAAACCTCCGACCTCTAAGGTAAGAGCCATAAGTTAATTACATTTTGTTTGAAATCTTTCGTTTTAAGAACTTTTTTGATTTTCTAATCGTTAGTGAGGTAAAATCAGAATTCTTAATGAGAACATTTGAAGTAGCAGGATGGAAATTTTTTCTCGAATGAATACATTTCCAACAGTGTATGTGGTTTTTGTTTAAAGAATTACATTTTTTCAAAATTGAATGTTAAAAGTAAACAAACTTTTAAAGAACATTCAAATCTTTGTATGCCTAAGAATTACAGTATAAATGTTCGTACCAATGTTTGTTTTAAAATCTATCATGCCGCGTACACACGACCGCCTGTATTTTTTTAATTGGTCATTAAAAACGACCGTGTGTGGGTTACAGAGCAAAAATGGGCATTAAAAATTTAGAACATGCTCTATTTTTTCTCGTCGTTTTTCATGTCATGAAAAACAGCCGCGTGGAGGCTTTAATGACGGGGAAAAAAATGTGCGTGCTCATATTCCTTATGAGAAGGAAAATTTGCATAATCAGCCCAAAGGGTGTCACCAATCGAATGGAACTTCCCCTTTATAGTGCCGTTGTACGTGTTGTACGTCACCGTGCTTTGCTCGAGCATTTTTTTTCACGACCGTGTATATGCAAGACAGGCTTGACAAGAATCACGTCGAGAAAAACCATGACATGAAAAATGGTCGTATGTACGCGGCTCTAGCAAATGACCAGTTTATGGTGTTTACTTTTATATTATGTGTGTTGTCATCATGGTAAGATCCATAGAGCTCTCTAATGCTCTGAACACGCGATCGGAATTTCCGAAGGAAAAAGTGAGACAGATTTTTTTTATCGGAAATTCCAACTATGTGTAGCCCCTTCGGAGAAATTCCATCAGAAATTACAATGAATTTCATCGGAGTTTAAATATAGAACATGTTATATTTTACTCCGATGGAATTCATCGGAATTCCGATGAGCTTTTGGTCGGGCAAAAGCCTGATCGTGTGTGCGGCATAAGGCTTCCAAAATGTAGGCTGCGGATGCCTATGAGAGTCAAAATGATCACCAAATGATTTGAAATCAATTACTGTACAAGTGGTGTAGATTTAAAACAAGCTAACATGTCCAGGGCCAGCAAATTCAACCCAGGAGCAAATTGTTAGATGCTTAAAGAAGTCTTCAAGAAATGCAAAAATGTAATTGCTAAAGTTCTAGTAACTCGTACAACAGTTGCAAATCAAAAAGAAATTGCACGAACTCTACCTGCATGAAAGGTGTGTGTAAAGAAAGCCGTTGCTGTCCAAAAAAAATTAGAGCAAAACTACAGTTTTCCATTGAACATAGGGAAACACCAGGCTTTCTGGAAAAACTGGGATAATTTACTAACTGTAAATTGACTGCTCTCGCTTTGCAAGGGAATTTTCCCCGGAGCTTAGTGAATGTAGTGAAATTATACTTAGCAAAGATATTTGTTTTGGTGATGCAAAGTATTGAGCATGATAGGCAGGTAACTGGCATTCATGTTTCTTTCCGGTTCCTTTAAAGGAGTTGTAAACGAAAAAAAAAATTCACCTTAAAGGGTCACTAAAGGAAAAAAATGTTTTTGCTGAAATGACTGTTAACAGGGTATAGAGACATAAAAGTTAACTGATTCCTTTTCAAAATGATTAAAAATAGATAAAAATCAATCATATAATGTGCCTGCAGGTTAGTTTCACTTTTGAACTGGCTTCATGTTTCTGTGAAGTAGAAAGAGACACACAGAACAAAAACAAACAAATCCAGGGCAGTGTTTTGTTTTTAAAATGAATCTGATTGGTTCTGGGAAGTTTTAGACAAATTAATGACAGCTTACACCATCGTGAGAAAGCTCCCAGCACTGTGGTTATAAGGAAACAGACAAGCAGGAAGTGTGGAGAACAGAGCAGGATTACAGCAACTTCAAAGCAAAAACGAACAATAAGGACATGAAACCAGTACCGCAGTAAGGTAAAGGAAGCTATTTAGCTAAAAAAAAAAATTTCCTTTAGTGATCCTTTAATGCAATCTATGCATTAAGGTGAAAAAACATCTGAAGATGCCGGCCCCCCCCGAGCCCCCGTTTTACTAACCTGGCCCCTCGAAAGTCCGGCGCTCGGTCCCGAGATCCTCTTCACCCCTCAGCCTCTGATTGGCTAGAGCGGATGGTTTGAGAGCAGCCGCAGCCATTGGCTGGCGCTGCTGTCAATCACATCCAGTGACGTGGTGCACCAAGGGATACATTGAGTGGCTATGGCTGCCTCGCTGTATCACGGGAGCGTGCCCGCAAGGACTCACCACCATGCAAGCTCTCTCGCATTAAAGTGGTGAGTTCTCTCGGGGAGGACCAGAGACAGCCGCCAAGGGACCCCCAAAGACGTGGATCGGGGCTACTCTGTGCAAAACGAACTGCACAGTGGAGGTAAGTATAACATGTTTGTTATTTTAAAGAAAAAAAATCCTATAGTGACCTTTTTTAAGCAGGGTGTTTGAAAAGACTGAGTTCATTTTAACTACATGCCGACCGCCCGCCGTCATTTTACTGCGGGAAATCGGCACTGCTGGGCGAGAGCCCGTAGCTATACGTCGGCTCTAAAGCGGCCACAAGGTGGCGGGCGCGTCCCCGCTCGCCCCCGAGTCCCACGCGCGTGCCCGGCGGGTACACGTGATCGCTCATTACAGAGCGGGGACCGGGAGCTATGTGTGTAAACACAAAGCTCCCGGTCCTGTCAGCGGGGGAAACGCTGATCTTCTGTTCATACAATGTATGAACAGAAGAGATCAGTGATTTCCCCTAGTGAGTCCACCCCCCCCATACAGTTAGAACACACCCAGGAACACACTTAACCCCTTCCCCGCCCCCTAGTGTTAACCCCTTTACTGCCAATGGCATTTTTATAGTAATACAATGCATTTTTATAGCATTGATCGCTATAAAAATGCCAATGGTCCCAAAAATGTGTCAAAAGTGTCCGAAGTGCCCGCCATAATTTTTGCAGTACTGAAAAAAAATGCTGATCATTGCCGCCATTACTAGTAAAAAATTTTTTTAATAAAAATGCCATAAAACGACCCCCTATTTTGTAAACGCTATAACTTTTGCGCAAACCAATCAATAAACGCTTATTTTTTTTTAACGAAAAATAAGTAGAAGAATACGTATCGGCCTAAACTGAGGGAAACATTTTTTTTTTATATATTTTTGGGGGATATTTATTATAGCAAAAAGTAAAAAATATTGCATTTTTTTCAAAAATGTCGTTCTATTTTTGTTTATAGCGCAAAAAAATAAAAACCACAGAGATGATCAAATACCACCAAAAGAAAGCTCTATTTGTGGGAAAAAAGGACGCCAATTTTGTTTGGGAGCCACGTCGCACGACTTCGCAATTGTCAGTTAAAGCGACGCAGTGCCGAATTGCAAAAAGTGCTCTGGTCATTGGGCAGCAATATGGTCCGGGGGTTAAGTGGTTAATAGCATGCTGGGCTGTTTAGCAAGACAGCTCCTCACTGCATACCTGCCGGCAGGCAGCCTGTGCGACCTGACTAAAATCATCCAGTCTCTGATAGGAACAAGTATGGAAGGATGTTCCTTCTCTCAGCTATTCAGCTCTGTGTGTGACAACAGATAAAGGCAGAGTCTGGAGTCTTCAAAGATTTCCAGCTCACCATCTGCTGGCTACAAATGATAAATATGACTGAAAGAGATTCATTGACATAGCTCTGCGCCCTATTCATTTGCAATTGTATTTTTTTATTACCGAACATAATAAAGAAGCATCAAGGAGAAGATGGATTTGCTTGTGTCAATAGATGCTGTGATTTGAACAATTCAATTAGTATTATTGGGAACCTGTCTCATCTTCATGCCCTCCAGTATGTCTCAACAAAATATTATACATTTCTTTCTGACGCTAGCTTTAGTGCATTTGTCACGGAGACACTAAGGATCTTGTAGGCTTTGATGCAGTGTTTTTTATTGCTATAATTTATTTCGCAGTCATGGATATATTAGTGATTTCTATGCCCAGAACACAAATGAGCCTCTTATATGTGTGAAAAGTATATATGACAAAAAATTGTGGATGGTGAGCGACACCGGTGTGGTCTCTGAACCCAAAATTGTGACATTATTGGCCACACTTGTAAAGTGTAGTTGTAACAAGGTCTACTTTTCTTCACAGAGATTTTCAAATCATTTAGATGCCCGACCCCCTTCTGTGGTTACATTTGCTGACCCCTGCATCACTACAGTGTAGCCAGCCTGCCCTAATGTGTGTCTATTTAAATTTAGTTGTGCTAAGGTGCACTTAGCTGCTTTGATAGTTTAGGTTTCATAGGTTTTTCTTGGTCTCTGGTTACTGTTAGTGTCACTTTTACCTCTGTGAACATTTATCTCTCTCTAGCCAACCATTAGGAGGTTTATTGCCAGTGGTGCAGGCGGGGAGGGGTATATTTGGGAGTGCAAAGAAGTAAGTTCTCCCCTGGACCTCCTGCCTGGTAGCCCACTTGTTATGAACTGACCATGATCACAACTGAACAAAAATGCACAAGACCCTTTTCTAGAAATGCATTGAATTTAAAATGAATGGCACTGCACATAGAGCAGGGGTTGTGGGCATGTGCATTGCAAACTATTGAATATACTGCAGACTTTCAGCACCATACTAAAATATTATTTTTCTTATAATCTTTATCCTCCCCGCTTGGTCCTCAGACCATCAGGCCAGTTAGATGCCACCGACTAGCCAATGAAGACCGACAGAGGATCCTGCTCTGGCTTCAGAGGATGGTTTGCCGTCATCTTTTCCAGAGACAATAAGGTCTTTTGGTGCCTTTACTACAAATGTACCTAGCATATAAAAGATAGATCCCTTCTGCAGCAGTTTTAGAAAAAAAAAAAACTATAAAAAAAAAAAACTAAAATGAAAAAATCAGAATTAAAAAGTACAAAAACCTCATAAAAATTACATAATTTTTATTTACAAAACTATGAAAAAGCAAAACGTATAGGAACCTTTGAACAATTATATATGCTTTCCCAAATTCTCTTGCCAGTGGAGGCCAAACATCTGGACCCAGAACAAGAACTTCTTCATGGTGACGGTCAGCAGCTGGGCATCTTAAAAAGATAAGTACTTATAAGTATTACGTACTGGATTCCAACATTGATCAATAAGTCAGCAGCAGGGCTGATGCAAGGATTTTCATCTATTTAGTCAAAGGTGCATTTTGGTGCCCCCCCCCCCAACCGTCCTTGCGCCACACCCTTTCTACACAATGCAACCCCCAAACTCATATGGAATACACTTTATTTGCCTTAAATTAAGCTATAGAGGCTCAGTGACTGCAATAACAACCCCCAGCACTAGTTTCCATGACAACATTATTAACTCTCAGTATCAGTAGCTGCAATAACAACCCCCAATTAAGGTGTCAGTAGCTGCAATAACAACCCCCAATTAAGGTGTCAGTGGCTGCAATAATAACCCCCAATTAAGGTGTCAGTGGCTGCAATAATGACCCTCAGCATTAGTGTCAGTGGCTGTAATAATAACCCATGTACTATGCTGTCAGTGGCTGCAATAATAACCCTCAGCATTGGGGTGAATTGCAAAAATAACCCCTAAATATGGTGTTAGTGGCTGCATTAACAACCCCCAACACTGGTTTCTATGGTCGCAATAATAACCCTCAGTACTGGGATGAGTGGCAGCAATAATAACCTCCAGTATTGGTGTCACTAGGCCGCCACAATAACCCTCAGCATTGGAGTGAGTGGCAGCAAAACTAACCCTCTACTATGGTGTCAGGTCAGTTGCTGCAATAATAATCCCCAACAGTGCTTTTTGTGGCCAAAATAATAACCCAAGCATTGGATCAGTGGCTGGGACAAAAAACCCTAGCATTGGTGTCCGAATACTAAATCCCAGCTTTGGTGTCAGTGGATGCCATAACT
Source organism: Rana kukunoris (assembly GCA_029574335.1). Lineage (NCBI taxonomy): Eukaryota > Metazoa > Chordata > Amphibia > Anura > Ranidae > Rana > Rana kukunoris. Next base: position 86,975,417 of record CM056049.1, on the reverse strand, counting down.
TGGGTCAGTGGCTGCAATAACAACCCCCAGCATTGGTGTCAGTGGCTGGAATAATAAACCCCAGCATTGGTGTCAGTGGCCAAAATAATAAACCTCAGCATTGGTGTCAGTGGCTGGAACAATAACCCCCAGCATTGATGACAATGTTCAAATAATAAATCCCAACATTTGTGTCAGTGGCTGGAAAAATAACCCCCAGCATTGATGTGAATGTCCGAATAATAAACCCCAGCATTAGTGTCAGTGGCTGGAACAATAACCCCCAGCATTGATGTGAATGTCCGAATAATAAACCCCAGCATTGGTGTCAGTGGCTGGAACAATAACCCCCAGCATTGATGTGAATGTCCGAATAATAAACCCCAGCATTGGTGTCAGTGGCTGGAATAATAAACCCCAGCATTGGTGTCAGTGGCCAAAATAATAAACCTCAGCATTGGTGTCAGTGGCTGGAACAATAACCCCCAGCATTGATGTGAATGTCCGAATAATAAACCCCAGCATTAGTGTCAGTGGCTGGAACAATAACCCCCAGCATTAATGTGAATGTCCGAATAATAAACCCCAGCATTAGTGTCAGTGGCTGGAACAATAACCCCCAGCATTAATGTGAATGTCCGAATAATAAACCCCAGCATTAGTGTCAGTGGCTGGAACAATAACCCCCAGCATTGATGTGAATGTCCGAATAATAAATCCCAACATTAGTGTCAGTGGCTGGAACAATAACCCCCAGCATTAATGTGAATGTCCGAATAATAAATCCCAACATTAGTGTCAGTGGCTGGAACAATAACCCCCAGCATTGATGTGAATGTCCGAATAATAAACCCCAGCATTAGTGTCAGTGGCTGGAACAATAACCCCCAGCATTAATGTGAATGTCCGAATAATAAACCCCAGCATTAGTGTCAGTGGCTGGAACAATAACCCCCAGCATTGATGTGAATGTCCGAATAATAAATCCCAACATTAGTGTCAGTGGCTGGAACAATAACCCCCAGCATTAATGTGAATGTCCGAATAATAAATCCCAACATTAGTGTCAGTGGCTGGAACAATAACCCCCAGCATTGATGTGAATGTCCGAATAATAAACCCCAGCATTAGTGTCAGTGGCTGGAACAATAACCCCCAGCATTGATGTGAATGTCCGAATAATAAACCCCAGCATTAGTGTCAGTGGCTGGAACAATAACCCCCAGCATTGATGTCAATGTCCGAATAATAAACCCCAGCATTGGTGTCAGTGGCTGGAACAATAACTCCCAGCATTGCCAATGTCTGAATAAAATGCAGACGATAAAACAGGACGTGAAGATCACTTGCAACAAGACGCTACACCTGGCTGTTAAAAATGTGAACCATTGCAGTCAATGGCCTTTTACCCAGCAACCCTTCTTGCTACCAGCTCTTTATCCTGACTGCAGTTGCTCAGCCAGCAGTAGAAAATACACATCATATTCAACTTCATTAACTCATTATGACCTGCTTTCTCATATACTTTACCAAGAAGCTGTAAACCAGTGGTTATCATCAGTTGCCAATCACAGCATGCAGGAAAGCCAATCACACCATTTACCGGCTGGTAACTATGAACATCAGGCCATCAAAGGCTGGATCTCTTGTCACAGAAATGCCAGGGAAAATCTGTGATGTAATAAGCACTTTGCTGGCTCCTGGCAGAGAAATACTGACATCTCCGTGATAGTTCTTTCGCTAAGAAGTCACAGCTAACCTGTTACTATTACTACAAAGAAGATGGGATGGTTGGGTCAGGTCCCTACCAACTTGGTGTGCCGCTTGGGATCTGTCATTAAATAAAAACAGTAAAAATGTGATTTAGAAAGTTTCCCATAAAGCTGACTATTCTGTTCCACTCACACTTGTTGAATGACTGTCACTTTTTTGCAAAAAAATAAATAAAAAATTGTACAGTATGATAAGACTTTGCTGTCAAATTTGATATGCATAAAGTTGCCTCTTAGCTATCCAGCTACATTTTGGCACACAGATGGTTTGAATGTGGGCACAGCTGGGATATATTTTTAAGTAAATGAGCTTAACCCCCCCCCCCCCCCCAAAAAAAAAGGGACTTTGGGTTTAGTCTTTAAAATATACATGTAAAAATAAATGCAGGTTTCTGGTCATTTTTGTTTAGGAGACCTTAAAGGGGTTTTAAACCCTTGGATTTTTTTCACCTCAATGCATCCTATAATGCTAAAAAACACCTGCCAGTGACCAGCCCCCCCATTTTGATTACCTGAGCCCTGTAATTTCCCATGGCGGAGACACGCTCTTCCTCTGTCTGGGGTTCCCGGCTCTTGATTGGATAGATTGATAGCAGCGCAGCCATTGGCTCCCACTGCTGTCAATCAAATCCAATGATGGGGACGCTGGGGGGCGGAGCTGAGTCCTACATTTGGTGCCTATGGAATCACAATTACAATCACTTTAATCAAGAAGTTCTTATTCTTAAAGACTAATGGTGCGTACACACAACCGTTTTTCATGACGAGAAAAATGCAATTTTTTTAATTGGTTGTGAAAAACGGTCGTGTGTAAGCTCCAGAGCATTTTTCTCTACGTGAAAAATGGGGGTGAAAATGGTCGTGTGTACGCTTTAACGAGAGGGGAAAAAACGTACATGCTCAGAAGCAAGTTGTAAGACGGGCAAATTAGCATAAGCAGCCCAAAGGGTGGCGCCATTCGAATGGAACTTCACCTTTATAGTGCCGTTGTACGTGTTGTACCTCACCGCGCTTTGGTCGAGCATTTTTTTTCACGATTGTGTGTATGCAAAGCAGGCTTGAGAGGAATCACGTCGAGAAAAACGTTGTATTTTTCCATGACATGAATAACGGTCATGTGTACGCGGCATAAGTTCACCTTTGGAACATGTTACATGGTCCATCAGTTTTTGGGTGGAACATGTAACATGTTCTATCACCTGGAGCCTCTCCCCCACCGATCCCTCCTCCCTTTGATATTGGGCTGGGGATCATCCTTCCGCACCGGCTGTCACATTTTAAAAACAGCGAGGCCTTGCAGGGCTCCGCCCACACATGTATGTCATTCTGATGGCTTGTAGTTCTCAATGAGCTATAAGTTCACCGGTAAGTATCATCATAGTTCATTGATCTTCCTGATCTCAGGTCTGCAAAGCAGGGAGAAGGAAAAAAAATGATATTTAGTAAAAAGCAGCACATACAGTCACCAAGCATTTGATCCCCAGGCAAAACATGACTTAATACTTGCTAGAGAAACCCTTGTTGGAAAGCACAGAGGTAAGACGTTTCTTGTGATGTCAGTGTCAGTTAGCTTTCCTCCCAGCCAGCGTCAGTTAGTGTCAAATTTTCCACTGCACCATCACAGTCCCACTATAAGTTGCTGATTACTGCCATTACAAATAAATAAATACTGTATATACTCGAGTATAAGCTTAATTTTTCAGCACATTTTTGTTGTGCTGCAATAGCCCCCCCTCGGCTTATACTCTAGTCACCTTTTTGCACCTGATCTACCAGACATTGGGGACCCGATACCGGCCGGCCATAGGTCCCCTGGACCCCAAACATACATGGCACACATGTAGCCCCACTCTTCCTCTACAAGTTTGCAAAGTTTGTTGTCCGGGGGACCTACGGCTGGGGAGCATTGATTTTTCAAAGCCCGGGCACCCCTTCCATAGACTCCCATGTGAAACGGTCATTTCGGGGACACGGTACCAGCCGAAACTTGGCACACATGTAGCCCAATTTCTCTTCTACAAGTGTGCAAAGTTTGTTGTCTGGAGGACCTACGGCTTGGAAGCACCAGTTTTTGAAAGCTGGGCACCCCTTCCATAGACTCCCATGTTAAACGTCAGTCTAGTCATGGACACAGTGAGGCATGGCCACAGTGAGGCATGATCACAGTGAGGCATGATCACAGTGAGGCATGGCCACAGTGAGGCATGATCACAGTGAGGCATGGGCACAGTGAGGCATGGGCACAGTGAGGCATGCACATGGACACAGTGAGGCATACAGATGGACACCCTAGGCCCATTTCTCTTCTACAAGTGTGCAAAGTTTGTTGTCTGGAGGACCTACGGCTGGGGAGCACCGGTTTTTGAAAGCCGGGCACCCCTTTCATAGACTCCCATGTTAAACGTCAGTCTAGTCATGGACACAGTGAGTCATGGACACAGTGAGTCATGGACACAGTGAGGCATGGCCACAGTGAGGCATGGGCACAGTGAGGCATGGGCACAGTGAGGCATGGGCACAGTGAGGCATGGGCACAGTGAGGCATGGGCACAGTGAGGCATGAGCACAGTGAGGCATGAACACAGTGAGGCATGGGCACAGTGAGGCATGGGCACAGTGAGGCATGGGCACAGTGAGGCATGGGCACAGTGAGGCATGGACACAGTGAGGCATGGACACAGTGAGGCATGCACATGGACACAGTGAGGCACACAGATGGACACCCTAGGCTCATACTCGAGTCAATACTTTTTCCCAGTTTTTTGTGGTAAAATTAGATGCCTCGGCTTATATTCCAGTATATACGGTAAATACAAATTCCAGTATATGTATATACCATAGATCCTAGAGGCTAAAACTTTCATACAAACCAATCAATATACCCTTACATGTAGAATACATAGCAGAATATATTTTGGCTTAAGTTTATGAAATTACATTTTTCTTTACTGTATATGATTTATAGCAGAACGTAAATAAAATATTTTTTTTTCTAAATTTTCAGTCTTTTTTCTTTAATATAATAAAAAATGTAAAACCCAGTGGTGATCAAATACCTCCAAAAGAAAGCATGATTTGTGTGAAAAAAATTATATAAATTTAATCTCATTGTTGCCCATCTAGTGCGCCTGTTAATTTCAATTAACTGCAAAGCAGCTGAAACTGATTAACAACCCCTTCTGTATACACCACTCCCCCTCTCCTACTTAACTGACATGATCAATATCCCAGGAGTTCTGATTCAAAAGTGTTCCTTTCATTTTTTTGAGCAGTATATATATATATATATATATATATATATATATATATATATATATATACCGTAATTATCGGTGTATACCGCACACTTTTTTGCCCTGAAATTCAGGGCAGAATCATGGGTGCACGATATACGCCGATACCCGCGCTGAGTTTGAATTACTGCGCTGGCATATACCGAGCGCAGTACACTCGTGTATAGTCGGGCAGGCTCGGCTTCTCTCGCAGTCACGTCCTAGACGCACAGGACGTGACCGCGAGAGGAGCCGAGCCTGCCCGACTATACACGAGTGTACTGCGCTCGGTATATGCCGGCGCAGTAATTCAAATTCAGCGTGGGAAGCAGGGATCGAGCGGGGAGGACACCGCAGAAGGACGCCGGACCCGATGAGGAGGACACCACCGAAGCCGCAGACGGACGCTGGACCCGACAAGGCCACCGATGGACGCCGTGCAAGACACCAAAACTGTAAGTACTAAAATCTTTTTTTTTTACAGGAATGCGGGTCCACTTTAGGGGTGCGCGCTATATGCCGGAGCGCGCAATACCCCGATAAATACGGTACTCACCTAAGTGGATGCTGCAACTGTCCCCTGCTGGCTCTGCACTGAGAACTGAGTGATCAAACACCACCAATCACTAATTTCTCAGCATTCTGTGAACAGAGAGTCGGGGACTGTCAGTCACCAGCTTGCTGCTCTGCTCCCACCTTACACTCACTGGAGCGCTGGTTAAAGCTTCCAGTGGCTCGTTGAGAGGCTGAGCCATCTGCCGATCCAGACTTCTGGGCGGAACTCCACCATATAGTTAGAATCTTTTTGAGAGCCTGGACTGGCTCTGTGACCTCAGCAGACAGCGGTCTTCAGCCCCCTGTCTGCTGAAAGCAGGTCCACAGGAGAAGTACAGCCAAAATAGCTTTGGCTATACTTCTCCTTTAAACTAGCTGAAGTTTTATGAACACAACTCAATGTTTTTTTCTTTTATACTGACACAAGTTGTTAAATTTGTATTTTCTTGATTTAAAAGGAAGGAGGGTGACTGAATTCCATCGTAAGAAGGCTCTAGCTGTCACATTTATTATCTTAAGGGCACATTTGTAAAAAGGGCAAATAAAGGGGAAGGAGAACTTATAAATTATTCATGCTGGGCTTCATGTGGGCACTGTGTACACTACCAAACCCCTGCGTACAAAATTAAAAACTTTTCTTACAATGTCATTGTCATATGTTTATCCTTATGGCCTTCTCACAGCTGCTCTGTCCATCTCTGTTTGCAATGATCCTCACAATGACACTGCTTGACATGGTTGCCTAGCAACATCTTTGCAGAAGAACCGACATTGGCCATAGGATACCAATACAATGCTGGGATTTTAATCAACGTGGGGATAAGGATTGGGAGTACTATATAAATAACCGATGAATGGAGAGCCTAAGATGAGCCATACACAGGCCAACAAAAAATTACTGACACCCCATACTGTATATATGATGTTTAAAATAGAATGGTTTTAAAGGTGTTGTATACTTGTACTTGAGAAAAGCTCCCCATGGGTCCAAAACGGTTGTACAGATAAAAGCAGCCACCTAAACAAATGTACAAGATGCTGCAGATTGGATCGTCTTTTTCTGGTTATATATTGGAGATTAGGGATTCCCTTGTCTGCTTTGCACCGTTTGGACTGTAGAATTCAAGGTGGGTGCTTTTTCCGAGTGCACACTGCACTCCATATACAGTGCATCCAGAAAGTAGTTACGGCGCTTCACTTTTTCCACATTTTGTTATGTTACAGCCTTATTCCAAAATAGATTCAAGTCAATATTCTCCTCAAAATTCTACAAACAACACCCCATAATGACAACATGAGAGGTTTGTTTTCATCAGGGATGTCTCTGTATATTGCTGCATTCATCTTTCCCTCAATTCTGACCAGTCTCCCAGTTTCTGCTGCTGAAAACCATCCTGATGCTGCCACCATCACCATGCTTCATTGTATGAATAGTATAGGCCAGGTGATGAGCGGTACCTGGTTTCCTCCAGACATGACGCTTGCCATTCAGGCAAAAGAGTTCAATCTATGTTTCATCAGACCAGAGATTTTTTTCTCATGGTCTGAGATTCCTTCAGGTGCCTTTAGGCAAACTACAGGTGGGTTGTCATGTGCCTTTCACTGAGGAGTGGTTTCCGTCTGACCACTCTACCATACAGGCCTGATTGGTGTAGCGCTGCAAAGATGGTTTTTCGTCTGGAAGGTTCTCCTCTCTTCACAGAGAAAAGCTGAAGTTCCGTCAGACTGACCATCGAGTTCTTGGTCACCTCCCTAAGGCCCTTCTCCCCCCAATCGCTCTGTTTGGCCGGGTGGCCCACTCTAAGTAGAGTCCTGGTGGTTCCAAACTTCTTCCATTTACGAATGATGAAGGCCACTGTGCTCACTAGGACCTTTAATGCTACAGAATTTTTTCTGTACCCTTCTCCAGATCTGAGCCTCGATACAACTCAGTCTGGGAGGTCTACAGACAGTTTCTTGGACTTCATGGCTTGGTTTGTGCTCCGATATGCACTGTTGACTGTGGGACCTTATATAGACAGGTGTGTGCCTTTCCAAATCATGTCCAATCAACTGAATTTACCACAGGTGGACTCAAGTTGTAGAAACATCTCAAGGATGATCAGTGGAAACAGGATGCACCCAAGCTTAATTTTGAGTGTCATGGCAAAGGCTGTGAATACTTATGTACATGTCATTTTTTTCATTTTGTATTTTTAATAAATTTGCAAAGATTTTAAACAAATTTTTTTCACGTTGTTTGTAGAATTCTGAGGAAAATAATGAATTTAATCTATTTTGGAATAAGGCTGTAACATAACAAAATGTGGAAAAAGTGAAGTACTGTGAATACTTTACGGATGCACTGTATGAATACAGTCCACCTGTGTGTAATTTAAACTCAGTGTAAACACAGCTGTTCTGTGAAGCCCTCAGAGGTTTGTTAGAGAACCTTTAGTGAACAAACAACATCATGAAGACCAAGTAACACACCAGAAATGTTGGGGATAAAGTTGTGGAGAAGTTTAAAGCAGGATTAGGTTACAAAAAAAATCCCAAGCTTTGGACATCTCATGGAGCACTGTTCAATCCACCATCCGAAAATGGAGAGAATGGTACAACTTCAAACCTACCAAGACATGGCCAATCACCCAAACTGACAGGCCGGGAAAGGACAGCATTAATCAGAGAAGCAGCCAAGAGGTCCATGGTAACTCTGGAAGAGCTGCAGAGATCCACAGCTCAGGTGGGTGAATCTGTCCACAGAACAAAATATTAGCCGTGCACTCCACAAATCTGGCCTTTATGTAAGAGTGGCAAGAAGAAAGCCATTGTTGAAAGAAAGCCATAAGAAGCCCCGTTTTGCAGTTTGCGAGAAGCCATGTGGGGGACACAACAAACATGTGGAAGAAGGTGCTCTGGTTAGGGGAGACCAAAATTGAACTTTTTGGCCTAAAAGGAAAACGCTGTTTGGAGAAAAACAACACTGCACATCACCCTGAAAACACCATCCCCACCGTAAAACATGATGGTGGCAGCATCATGTTGTGTGGATGCTTTTTTTCAGCAGGGAGAGGGAAGCTGATGAGAAGATGGATGGGGCCAAATATAGGGCAATCTTAGAAAACCTGTTGGTGTCTGCAAAAGACTTGAGACTGCGACGGAGGTTTACCTTCCAGCAGGACAACGACCCTAAACATACAGCCAGAGCTACAATTGAATGGTTTATTCCGATACCACTTTTTTTTAGACCGAGTACAAGTACCGATACTTTTTTTTCAAGTACTCGCCGATACCGATTACAGATACTTTTTTATTTTATTTTGACAGTGGCACTAATATGCAGTACTGACGACGCGTAGACTGTCAGTTTATTTTTTTTTTACAAAATTTTTTTTAATTATTTTTTTTTTACAATGCTTTCATTTGGGGGGGGGGGGCAGTGTCAGTGTGTTTTTTTATTTAACTTTTTATTATTTTAACAATTCTTTTTTGTTTTTATCCGCCCTGTTGGGGGGGCTTTGGTGAGATATTGGTGGTCTCAACAGACCCCTGATATCTCCTCTTTGAGACAGAGAAAGGGACTAAGGACACAGATTCCCCAGTCCCTTTCTATGCAGGGTCAACTGCACTGTAGATGAATGAAAAGGAGACAGCGGCTCCTCTCCATTCATAAACTGAGACATTGTAGCACAGTTACTATGCTCAGTTATGAATGGACAGTCAGTGATCACTGCCAAAAAAAAAAGATCACCGACTGTTCATTCAGAAAGGGGCTCCTTCCTCTGCTCTCCATCCTGACAGATCGGGGACAGGAGCGGGGGGAGCACGGTGGGGGACTGGACCGGTACACAGAAGGGAGTGGAGGATGGCGTGGGATCAGAGCGGTACACAGAGGGGAGCCAAGCATGGCTGGGGACACGAGCGGAGCACGGTGGTGGACACAAGCAGTATATGGTGGGGGACCGGAACAGAGCAGGGAGGGGGACACAAGCAGTATATGGCGGGGGACACGAGCGGTGCACGGCGGGGGACACGAGCAGTACATAGAGGGGGAGCGGAGCATGGCGGGGGACACGAGCACAGCATGGAGGTGGGACACGAGCACAGCATGGAGGTGGGACACGAGCACAGCATGGAGGTGGGACACGAGCAGAGCATGGAGGTGGGACACGAGCAGAGCATGGAGGTGGGACACGAGCAGAGCATGGAGGTGGGACACGAGCAGAGCATGGAGGTGGGACACGAGCAGAGCATGGAGGTGGGACACGAGCAGAGCATGGAGGTGGGACACGAGCGGGGCATGGCGGGGGACACGAGCGGGGCATGGCGGGGGACACGAGCGGAGCATGGCGGGGGACACGAGCGGAGCATGGCGAGGGACACGAGCGGAGCAGAGCATGGCGGGGGACACGAGCGGAGCAGAGCACCTTTGCGGGGGACACGAGCAGAGCAGAGCGGGGGACACGAGCAGAGCAGAGCATGGCGGGGGACACAAGCAGAGCATGGAGGGGGACCAGAGCAGAGCATGGAGGGGGACCAGAGCAGTACACAGTGGGGGGACAGAAGCGGTACATGGCGGGGGACAGAAGCAACGCTGACAAAGTATCGGATTAGGCATCGGAGCATTTGCCCGAGTACAAGTACTCGGGCAAATGCTCAGTATCGGCACCAATACTGAAACTAGTATCGGTATCGGGACAACCCTAGTTTAAATCAAAAAAGCATATTTATGTGTTAGAATGGCCCAGTCAAAGTCCAGACCTAAATCCAATTGAGAATCTGTGGCAAGACTTGAAAACTGCTGTTCACAGATGCTCTCCATCCAATCTGACAAAGCTTGAGTCATTTTGCAAAGAAGAATGGGCAACAATTTCACTCTAGATGTGCAAAACTGGTAGTGAAAAAAAAATTGAAAACCATTTATTTTCTTTCCACTTCACAATTATGTGCCACTTTGTGTTGTTCTATCACATAAAATCCCAATAAAATACAATTACATTTTTGGTTGTAACATGACAAAATCTGGACAATTTCAGTGGGTATGAATACTTTTTCAAGGCACTGTACTTACCTACTATATTGAAAATAAAATAAGAAATATGTTTTTTGCCTTAATATCTACCTTAAATCACATTACGATTTGCACACTGTACTTGTTTGTAGCCTAGACACAAAATTACAGTTTTATGTGCAAATTTCAGTAAGTGTCAGTAAATTTTGGCTGTTGTATCAGTAAATGTAAATCTAGTAGGTTGGCAACACCGTATGTAACTGATAGTGGGAGCATCTATTAGCAAAGGAAGTAGTTAGGCAGTAGTAGGGCCAGCTTGGCCCAAACAATTTAAAGTAAACATGGAGGCTATAGGCCAGGTTCCCACTTGTGTGATGCAGGAACCAGCGCGATTGAAGTGTGGGTTCCCGCATCACATGTGTTCACACTGCCCTCTGCGAACCGCTGCAAGTGTCAATGCAAAGGTAATGACACCGCCAGATCACTTTACAGATCGTAGTGCAAACTGTAAAATCGAACAGGAAATTGGATCACATGGGTGTAAACACCCATGCAATCCGATTCCAGTGCTGACCAAAAAAAGGGTTCTGTACCATTTTGGGCCAAATGCATTGCGAATTCAAACTGAATTCGCATCACACAGACATCACATGTGATCTGCACACCAATGCAGTGCAAATCACATGCAATGTCTGGGTCTGTGTTCGCACCAGTGTGAACTCTCTGAAAGGTTTTGCCCACTAACCAATTCACACGCTACAGTTCTAGCTTCACTAGACCATTCTGTCGCAATCAGATGGAAGTACCTACTTTAGTCTGGACCCATGTATATAAAGTATTATCAAGAAAGTACAAACCATGCCAAAAAATATTTCAGATAAAGGTTATATTGGCAACACAAAAAGAAAGCACAACAGCATCCTATTAATATCAAATAGCCACAGGCTACCAAAAACGAAACAGAATCAGCTTTCAAAAAACTAATTTTAATCAAAACAAAAAAATTGTTGATCATTAACAAGTTTATAAAACAGTGATTTAGTTACATAAATAAATTGATATCAGTGTATCAAATCTTAATTACTTTCAACTTCATGAGCATGTTTACATGGGGTGATGAAGTACAACCGTTTTTACCTAGTGTAATAAATAAAATGAACATGAAAATTTTTTTTTTTTTTTTTTTTCCTAAATAAAAATACTTACAAACATACCTAAAGCATGTTCTCTAATGAAGGGAACAAGAGACACTAGACAACTTTTGCACCAAAACATAAAAAATAAAAAACGGTTTAAGAAAGCACAAGGATACAGAACAATTCAGCGTAAAATTAAAAGACACAATATTGGAACCAAGAAGTTGGTATTTAAGTATATAATGAACAAGTTTGGTAGTTAGATCTCCAGTTTGGTTATTTTAAAGCATTAAGACAAGGCAAGATAGAAGGCTGTTTTTCTCGAGTAAAACAATAATAATAATAATAAAAAAATTAACTAGAGACGAGTTTGAACAGTCATACTACACAACTTTCTGCCCTGCACAAAGTCAAAATACCTACACAGAAATATATATATTGTTATTTGTGCACAACAGGTTAGCTTATTGTTAGCTTGCTGACAAAAGGCGTCATGGATGAATCTCTATTTTTGGATGCTTTTTTTGTGTTTGGAAAAAATGAAGTGTCTTGGAAGATCTCTCTGCAAGGGAGGCCCCAATCCCCTTTTTTTGTGGCATATTATATTCTTAATGCTAAGGCTTTCGGCTCTGGCTGTATACAAAATGTCCTGGCTATGTGCATTTTTAAGAGAAAACTCCAGGCAATGGAAAATTCAGTAAGATTCTATATGGTTCCATTTATTTGGTGCCCCTGATTGCAATGTTTGACAGAAGTCTTTTTTTTTGGCCCTGGATGCGCTGTTTGGCAGTGCTGTCCGTTTGCTTTTTGATTCAATGTTTGACAGAACTGCTCACAAAAGGTGCTGCACCAGTGGTAGAAAATCCAGCCCGCCTGCAACATTTCCTTGTGCCAAGGATTCAAACTGCTGTACACAACAGGCATTCAGCGTGCACAAGGTCAGCATGTACAACAAAATTTCACAATGCATCTACAAAGCTTTCAGCAAGCTTAGGGCAGTTTTTAAGGACTCAATCACACCTGAGTGACTTAAAGCATGAATTAAAGCTTCACAATAAGCGTCTTAATGTTTCCATTTCCATTATATTTAATGGTGTACATTCACACCTGAGCGTAGTGTTGCTTGAAAATTGTCACTCCAAAAAGTACACAAGCTTCTTTTGGGACAGTATTTTTGGCCCCATGAGACTTTAGAGTTTGAGGATGTTAAACAGATCTGAATGAGAATGCCGACTAACCTGTGGGTCACAGAATTGCACTAACTTGCTCTCCTGCGACCTAAAGTCAGCTTATAGCAGGCTCCAGGCTCTGAAAGGATCCTGAAAATATTGTCGTAATCCAGCCAGCTTCCTGATTGACAGCCGACTTTTGCATGGTGCTCCAGTAAGCAGAGTGAAGAGCAGCCACTGAGAATCGCCTCAGTTCTTGGGCTTAGAGTTAAAGTTGGACAGCTGCGGCGTTACACCAATGCTGCAGCATTTTTTTTTTCTAAACCCATACTTCTACTTTAAAGAGAGCCTTCTGAAGCCAGCTAGAAGCTTGCTTACAGGAGAATTCCAGCTTTCATTTGACTTTAAAGTGGCTGTGCACTCTCCTTGCTGACTTTTACCTATAGGTAAGCCTATAATAACGCTTACCTATGAGTAGTGGAACTATCTCCTAAACGTGCGCCGTTTAGGAGATATTTCACTTGTAGTGAGTTGATGATTTAATAGGCGCATGTGCTGGGAAGAAACGGACCTCCATGCTGTTTCTTCCCTAGAGTAGGCCGTTACTGACGGCTCCCGTGGCTCACGCCAATTACAGAGCCGGAGTCCGTGGACCCGGAAGGAAGAGGGGCGAAAATGGACACGGCGTTCACAGGGGACAATGTGGGCTTCGTTTGCAGGCAAGTGTCACATAATTATGCTTTTTATTTGCAGGGTTTAGACAAAGCAAAAGAGAAAGTAAAATCCGTCAAGGTTTACTTCCTCTTTAACAGTTTGCTTAGGCCAAGCCATTTACATTACTATACAGCTGCTGTGTGTTGTATCAGAAAACTGGAGAATTAATTTCCCTATCCACTGCCGTAACAAAATCTGAGTCAGCCCAATTGCGTTTGTTATTTGGAAGATGCCTTGTATTTTTATCAATGAATGCAGGGCTTCCTCTGATTGGCTGAGGTGGAAAGACTGGCGGATGATGCAATGATTTCCACCTCAGCCAATCAGCGCACAAAGTGACAACAAAGAAAATAGTCCATTTGGCTGTCTCGGTGATGGCTTTCTTGCATTCCTCATGGCATTATGAGTCTACATTATGAAGCGTTCATCATATGTTTGATCTCCCTATTTGTATGGGACTATAAGGGACACTATCTTCGGTTAATCCAATTTGCTGTGGCCCTTTTATGCCCCCCTCTTATTCTTGTTATGCATTTATGTTGTTGAATGTACAGAGCATGGAGAGGATTGTTCGCAGCTTTGCTTTGTAATGTTCCTTCCTCATTTCTCCGAAAACATTCAATAAAAAAAATTGAAACAGAAAATAGTCCATTTGGACCAGAACTATTTAAAGTCAAATGAAAGCTGGAATTCTACTTTACATATCAAGTTGTGCTGAAGTTTACTAAAAAGGTGGCTAAAGTCTGCTAGAAGCTTGTTTAAAGTATTCTTCAGCTCCAGTTTTTAAATGGTAAAAAAATTGATGGGAATACTGACTAGCACTTTAAAGTCTTCAATAACGCCACCTAAAGCTAGCGGAAAGCTTTGCAATTGGCTCACTGTACATGCTGCTTTTATACAAGCTGAAGCCCATGTGTACAAAGGCCCAATTCCCTCACTCCCCCCATATCCACAACTGGAAATACAGTCACCTGGATTCTTCGTGAGGGCATGCCACAGCTCATAACTCAAAGAAATCAAGAATGCATGAGCTGATCTCTAAAATAGAGAGAACACAATAATAAAAATGAAAGATCCAGTGCAAATTGCATAGCAAATCTAAGACAAAAAGCCAAAAGTCCAAATCAAATCTTGATTCACCACCAATCTTGCTTTAACACTCCATCCACCACTTATGGAAAGGAGCTCACTGTTATATGGTCAGACTCCTATTGCTTGGAAGGTCAAACACTCATGATGGTCAGATGTAAAACTCAGAATTCCTGAATCTTCATATCATATAGTAAAGCCTCCAACACACCACTAGTTTATTGGTTAAATGAAAAAAAGACTGACTGCTCAGGTAGGAGTCACTGTACTTACATTCTAATACATCTACAATGCTGTGCTATTGTGTTCTGACACAGGGACAGCCATTGGCTGAGAGCAGCGATCGGCAGACCTTTTTTGGTTCAGCTACCATTCACATGGGCCTAATGTTGACTGGTTTCTATTGAAGGGGTCAATGCCGCCCGACATTCGGCCCGTGTGTACTAGGCTCATGTCAAGATTAGTATGCTTGATCCAGGTCTCCAGTGAAGCAATATACTCAGAACTCGAAAGATAAAAAATAAAAATATTTTATTGAATAAAAAAATAAAAATAATCTTTGTAAAAAGCAAACTTCTCATAGTGAATATGCTTCAGCTGAAGAAAAACTGTCACCTAAAGTGGATGTAAATCCTCATATATACCCAGTGAAGTGAAGTGAACAGCCTCAAATAATACACAGAGATGAAACAAATCTCCCTATATAGGTTTTACATGTATATCTGCTGTCTTCAGCTGTATATATTCTTTAGAAAGTGCAGATTTCTCTTCCTGTTCAACACTGCAGTGTAGTCTGGGCATACAGCCAAGACAGCTGATTGATGTAAAGGCACACACCCCCTCTCCTAATAGGCAAAGACTCTCAGAGCTGTTCTGTGAATTGGGCATCTCTGTGCTAATCTATTTATAGCAACCGCCCACGACACAAAATTCGGCCTGCTTTAACCACTTAAGGACCTTGGGTGTTTTTCAGATTTGGCGTTTACAAGACTAAAACATTTTTTTTTGCTAGAAAATTACTTAACACCCCCAAACATTATATATATTTTTTCTAACACCCTAGAGAATAAAATGGCGTTCATTGCAATACTTTTTGTCACATCGTATTTGCGCAGCGTTCTTACAAGCGCACTTTTTGGGGATAAAAATCACCTTTTTTAAATACAAATATGACACAACATTAAATGTAGCTCAATTTTTTTTATATATTGTGAAAGATAATGTTACGCTGAGTAAAATGATACCCAACATGTCACGCTTAAAAATTGCGCGAGCAGGTCCTTAAGTGGTTAATCTCAGTTGACTGAGAACTTGTCAGAAGTTATGAGGCCAATAACAGAAGAACGGAGCAGTAGACAGCTATGGGACATAGTGCTTTGAAGAGAAATAAGAAAACACTGCAGATCTATGTGCACAGCTCACATTTTATGAATCAGGTTTATATCCACTTTAAGTTTGATTTGTTTTTAAAGCATTGAATATATTGCATTAATGAAGACTGAAATACACGTACCCTTGTTAATAGGGTTGTCCAGATACCGATACTAGTATCGGTATTGGGACCGATACCGAGTATTTGCGGGAGTACTTGTACTCCCGCAAATGCTCCCGATGCCTAAATAGAATACATTTTTTTGTATTTATCAACATGTTCTGTGAAAATTCTTTGAGTTTTTTACTACTGCGTGACAAGCAAATAAAACATTTTTATTCATTTTTACTCATTTTTATTCTTTTATAATGTCTTGAGTTAGAGTTCTTCATAATTCTAAAGAAAATATCCTTAGTCTGTATTGTGGTTTGAAAACTGTCACATGACATTTAAAAAAAGTATCGGTATTCGGTATCGGAGAGTACATGAAAAAAAGTATCGGTACTTGTACTCGGTCCTAAAAAAAAGTGGTATCGGGACAACCCTACTTGTTAATATTGATAGAGATTTTGGAATTCCGAGTTATACATCTGATCATGAGAAGAGTGTCTGACCTTCCTAGCAATGCGTGTCTAAACAGAATGGTGAGCTGCTTTACATAGGTGGTGGTTGACTTATGTTCATATTTAATTTGTACCATTTGGACTGTATCATTATTTTGGACTATCATTATTTACATATTTATGCAATTGTTATACATGGGTCATTTATTTTTGTTTATTAGTGCTTCCTCTTTCTTATATTGACTTACAACAGATCTGGGGCAGCTGATTTTTCACGTGTGCTTTCCCTCTAGGAGCAGTTTGTACAACAAAGTTTTCATGACCCAATTTCTACATTTTACTGAAAATGTTGTCCCTTTGGAGTTCTCCTTTAAAAGTAAAATATTCCGACTTACTAAAGCAAAAGCTAACAACAAAAACTATTTCAAAAAGTGTCTTTTCCCCCAACCAGTATCAGCCAAGCCATGCAACAAATGGAGGTGGCTCTGCATAGATGCCCAGCATGTTATGATCACCACCTTCGCCAACACTAAAAAACAAAAAAACAAAAAAAACAAAAACAAAAAAAAAGGCGCATGTCTCGCTTTGATATGCTTGCTTCCTTTGTTTTTTAGTTTGTTTAAACCAAGCTACTGCAGCTTCAAGTATCTTGCATTACATAGAATATTTTTTTTATAAATTAGTTAATGTTATACTTTGTTTCAATATTCAGACATATACTATAATATATATACAGTACAATAAATGCTCTCATTCTTTTTTTCTTGATAATCCCTGAGAATGTATGTTGACAGTCGCTAA
Source organism: Rana kukunoris (assembly GCA_029574335.1). Taxonomy (NCBI): domain Eukaryota; kingdom Metazoa; phylum Chordata; class Amphibia; order Anura; family Ranidae; genus Rana; species Rana kukunoris. The sequence goes on along the minus strand of CM056049.1, from coordinate 86,958,002 downwards.
GTTTCCACATGCACAGTTATTTATTGTGGTGTCATGCTTATAGATGATCTGCATTGCAAAGCCACATTTGGTCAGCCTTAACTTTTGTTTTAATATTAGCATTGTTGTCTTATTGGGGTTCTGTGGTTGCCAAGGTTGAAATGTAAGTATGAAATAGAGAAGAGTAAAGCTGAATCCATTCGAGGTACTTGTCATAGGATGGAGGGAAGAAGGATTTTTTTTTTTTTTAGTTTGGTATTTTTTTTTTTGTACATCTTTTAAAGCCATTTGCGTTTTCTTTTTATCTTTGAGGCTGTGAACGAATACAGAAAATGAGAGCTATGTGGGCTTTTGCCACTAGACAACATATACTCAGTGTAAACCAAACCTTGAACCTCTCTCATACACACAGATAACTGAAAATAAAAGTAAAAAAAAAAGAAAAAGAAAAAAAAATACACAGACTTTCACAACATGACAATTTTTGTTTGCAAACTCAATTGAACTATACACATAATACCGGTGTGGCTCTTTTTTTTTTTTTTTGTATTGTTTTGTCTTTTTTTCTTAAGTTAAAAAGGATATAAAGGCAGGCTCAAGTATAAACAAAATTTCCCCCCCTCCCTCCCCTCCCCATTCACACATTGTCAACCGAACCGCTCCCGGACCAACATCATCAGTTTCTTTTTCCCTTTGTAAATTTGTTTTAGGTTGTCGATGAATTGTGTAAACTGAATGTGTCCGTCGTGAGCCATTAAGAAGGTCTCTCGGGCCTTGCTAAGGAACTCTATAAACTCACTGTAGTGTCGAGGACTGATGTGCGTGAGCCGCGAATGTGTTGTGTTTATATAGGCCCCGATCGTGGCATCCAAGAGCTGTCGCAAAGGGGATTTGTCCAGTGACATAAGCTTGCCAGAGTTCCTCCGTCCATGAAGTCCCACCATCCCAGGCGTGGTCAAAGTGCACCTGCGCAGAATGTCCGAAAGTACTGTTGCGCATTTGACACTTGTGACCACTAGAGGTATTATCGCCGCTAGCTCGTTTTTCCCAAGCGAATGGCTGAGCGCGCATGCCCACAAAACGTCATTAATGGCAGGGTGTGTATCCTGGTTGTAACTCAGGTTCAGATGTGTCATGGCCAACGTAGCCAGTTTGTACGCCCGCATGGGGTAACCACGGTGCTCCATGTACCGTGCTATCGTAAAAAGCTGTGTGTAGCTCATGCCAGTTGTAGCAGCATCCAGGACAATTTGGTAAGCAGTCTCAAAAGCTATGTGATCCTTTTCACATAAAGTAAGTGCTGAGAGGGCACAGTTTTGGGGGTCCTTCATGGCGCACTGGAGCGCAAGCGTCCTAGCACTGCTGGCCAGCTTTTCCTGTTGATGGCAGTCCAGATGCAGGCGAACAATGGTGCTGTTGGACATCACCGTCGTAGCAACAATGCTAGTGGCCTCTGTCGGAGTGAAGAGTGTGAACCAGCTCTGCATGATGCTGTCCAGTGCATAAACGCCTGCGTATGAAAAGAAAGCATGTTACTGTCTTATCTCCATGAGGATTGCATTTATTTACACAGCAGAAAACCCAACCAGCATGGGCATCCATCAAAATTATGAAATGAATAAACCTAATTAATTTCCACACAACAAAATGTGCCATCCGCTAGTAACGAATACACACATTTAAACAAATGGAGAAATGAACCAACGTTACTTCTCATTTGCATCTGGAAAAGCTCAGCTTAAGTTCGACATGTCCGTGTATGAAGAGGACCCTCTGTCTACATCATTAGCAATGGATATGCACACACTAATTATTAGTCCATGAAATGTCAGCATCCATAGTTAGCTAATGTTAAGCTTATATTCTTTGGTGCATACCTATTTTAACAATAACATATATTCTATTAAATTATTAAAGACTGCAAAAATGTTATAAAGCTTTATGTTCATAAACACAGGCAGTCCGTAGCTGATATGCACAAAGATTCAGCCCTTAACTGAGAACTGGACCTGTAACAAAAATGCCCTTACCAGAGCTCCCTTACCTCTCTGGTCAAACATAGGAACATCTATAGCAAATTTTATAGGAGGGTGACCAGGGCACCAATGGTGGGAACCATTGTCATAAATACAGTTACCCTTTAAGGAGAATGCCATCATGCAGGCAGATCTGTTGCCAAATTTCTGAATGTCCCTCACAGGAATTTTCTCAAAGAAACTGAAGTAAATGGACGAACACAGTGTGCCTCAAATAAGGAGAGGGACAGAGAGGGAGGTGAGTGAAGAACCTGAAAATTGCTTTCTGGGTATAGTAGGATTCCGATTTTGCCTCTCTTCTGTCGACCGGGTCTGGGAGAGCGAGTCCAGAGAAGACCACCATGGGTGAGGGAAGCAGAAAAAGCAGAGTCTGTTTCTTGAAGGCAGGTTACAGTAACAGAGGAGATTAAACGTGTTCGTGATAAAAAGGGTCATGGCCAGAGGTGAGGTTTTTTTTTTCTTACAGAGTGGGCATTCCAAAGGGCGCATGAGTGATATTCCAACAGCTGCACAGAAAAGAGAAGCAAACTAGTCTTCATTTTACTTACCTACTTCAGTTGCACATGTTACTAGCCATCGAACCATTTCCCGACGACGCCAGTTTAAAGTGGATAAGGTCATACGCATTACCTGCAAGGCAAGAGACTGGTGAAATTACAACAGAGAAAGGTCTTTACGTGACACACACACACACACACACAGTGATTGTACATCCTATACAGAGTTGTGTAAAACCGGTCTACCAAGACAGAATGACTTTCAGCAGCCATTTGTATCTCTTCTTGTTCTAGGGTGACATTAACTGCGCCTACAGAGAAGCAGCCTTGTCACCTTAGGTTGCCCGCTCCTAATTTGAACTACAGAATAGCTTACCCTCTTTATAACAGAAGGGATATTCTGCAGTTTATAGAGGTAAACGAACTAAACAAGGCTGATAACATGCACTTTAGGGTTTCAGTGTGTGTTTGTGCATATATACGTATATATTTTGAACAAAAGAGCCAGCAGTATTGCCTTGGTTCAGACCTGTTAAGGAGTTGACAGACTGCCGTTCCTACTCTTAAACTCTTCCCTACGTGTCTGACAGTTTAGGTAGTCTTTGTGGCAATGTATCATGACCAATTTAGTACTTCTACAAGCTATAATTTGGTGGCTTGGTATTGGAAGGTTTTGCAGAATGCTTGGTAGTGGAAGGTGTTGTGGGATGCTTGGTATTGGAAGGTATTGCGGGTTGCTTGGTATTGGAAGGTATTGCAGAATGCTTGGTAGTGGAAGGTATTGCAGAATGCTTGGTAGTGGAAGGTATTGCAGAATGCTTGGTAGTGGAAGGTACTGCAGAATGCTTGGTAGTGGAAGGTACTGCAGAATGCTTGGTAGTGGAAGGTACTGCAGAATGCTTGGTAGTGGAAGGTACTGCAGAATGCTTGGTAGTGGAAGGTACTGCAGAATGCTTGGTAGTGGAAGGTACTGCGGGATGCTTGGTATTGGAAGGTATTGCGGGATGCTTGGTATTGGAAGGTATTGCGGGATGCTTGGTATTGGAAGGTATTGCGGGATGCTTGGTAGTGGAAGGTATTGCGGGATGCTTGGTAGTGGAAGGTATTGCAGAATGCTTGGTAGTGGAAGGTATTGCAGAATGCTTGGTAGTGGAAGGTATTGCAGAATGCTTGGTAGTGGAAGGTATTGCAGAATGCTTGGTAGTGGAAGGTATTACGAAATGCTTGGTAGTGGAAGGTATTACGAAATGCTTGGTAGTGGAAGGTATTACGAAATGCTTGGTAGTGGAAGGTATTGCAGAATGCTTGGTAGTGGAAGGTATTACGAAATGCTTGGTAGTGGAAGGTATTGCAGAATGCTTGGTAGTGGAAGGTATTACGAAATGCTTGGTAGTGGAAGGTATTACAAAATGCTTGGTAGTGGAAGGTATTATGAAATGCTTGGTAGTGGAAGGTATTATGAAATGCTTGGTAGTGGAAGGTATTACGAAATGCTTGGTAGTGGAAGGTATTGCAGAATGCTTGGTAGTGGAAGGTATTACAAAATGCTTGGTAGTGGAAGGTATTACGAAATGCTTGGTAGTGGAAGGTATTGCAGAATGCTTGGTAATGGAATTGGTACAGTTCAAACACTCCTGATGACACTACTAAAGAGCCGATAGACTGCTCACCGGTGCATACTGTAAGTCTCAAGGGAAACATGTCTTGATTTCGTTTATACAACCTGCCCATTTTTAATGTATGCTATTTACCACTCGGGAAAATACAAAATTGATTTCACACACACTTTGACAAAGCTATTAAGGATCCCATAAATAACCATTATGAGGAATCAATATTAAACTAAGCCTATGCATAAGCTTCCATTCTCTATACACAGGCACACTCACAAACATGACAATGCAGAAGAGAAATCTAAATTAGATTAAATGGGCTACTTTTTTTATTAAAATTTTTGTTTTTTGATGAAGTAAGGCACTGTTTAGTGTTCTTCAGGGCTTTTACTGCCGTCTATGGCTGTAACAAATAGAACCCCGACATCCTTGATTAAGCCAAGGCTCTGCTGTGATCAAACCTGCTGCTTCCTGTTTCTGAAGCATTGCTTCATGTATTCCCACATACAATCCACCTCTATAGTGTCACAGATCTCTAGTGATACTCAATAGAAATGTAGGGGTGGAGAGAGATCGATTACTGTGGTCCCCACTGCTGCTAGCAACAATACCCAGCATCTTCCAATTATGGAGGAGCATGTGACTTCCGATGTATTGGCCCTTGGGTCTAGTAGCCAATCGCCAGGTCTGAGCGCTGTAATATGTCCAAGGGAGTGATGTTACCACCCCCTCAATGTCTGATAAAAGCAGACAGAAAGGGCATAAAGCAAGTTTTTAAATGGTGCTTTAGGTAAGCAGACGAGGACAGGTTCACTTTAAGCTTCAGGAAAATTGGTTCTAGGACCACATAACCTTCCATAAGGACATTGAGATGCAAGTTGTTCTAGTCACCGTGTGAAGCCCTTTCAAGTGCAAATGCAATCAAGTAACAAGCACACTTGGCCATCTTTATTACTTATGCAGAAGCAAAGCTGGTCAATTTGTGTAGTTTGTATTTTTACCATTTCAGAAGGTAAAGAAAAAACTTATTTTAAGAGAAGAAGTGGCCTGTTTTATGGTTGTACATTTTTCTTTTATATTCCAATTTTCATGCTGCACATGTTTTTAGAGATCCGAGTACTAAGTTTGTCATCAATCTTTAAAAAAAGTACAAATTGAAAACACAAAAGTTTAACATATTCCCTTTTAAACCCCAACATTTGTGTAATCTACAATCGCAATTCTAAAAAAAAAAAAAGTTGGGACGCTGTATAAAATCTATATAAAAACAGAAGGCAATGATTTGCAAATCTCATAAGCCCATATTTTATTCACAATAGAAAACATGTTTCAACTGAGAAAATGTACCATTTTAAGAAAAAAAATAAGATCATTTTGAAATTGATAGGAGCAACACGTCTCAAAAAGCTGGGACAGGGCAACAAAAAGCTGACAAAGTAAGTGGCACAAGCAAGGAAGAGCTGGAAGAACATTTTGCAACTTATTAAGTTACCTGGCAACAGGTCAGTAACATGATTGGGTATAAAAAGAGCAGCTGGGGTTTGGTTCACTATACTGCTATGAGACTTTGATGCAAATTTACAGTGCAATTATGTGGTACAAACTGGCATATTCTATGGGGCCAAGTCACACTGTACATCACACAAAGCATTACAGGAACCTTTATCAAAACCGCAATAAATCAATTTAAAAATAATGTTCAACGTAAAATTGCAAAGCCTTTAAATAGATCATCATCTATAGTATGATCATCATCATCATCTAAAGTACATCTGTGATGGACATCACTGAATGGGCTCAGGAATACTTCCAAAAATCACTGTCTGTGAACACAGTTCATCATGCTATCCAAAAATGCAAGGGGAAGCTCTATCATGAAAAGAAGAAGCCATATCTGAACATGATCCAAAAATACCACCACCTTTCTCTGGGCCAAAGTTCATTTTAAATGGTCTGTTGCAAAGTGATCTGGACTAGAGAGGAGAGGGCCATTCCAGAATGTTATCAGCATTCGGTTCAAAGGTTTGCAACTCTCATGGTATGGGGGTACATTAGTATTTATAGAATGGGAAGCTTGCATGTCCGAAAAGGCACCAATGCTGAAAGATAGATCCAGTTTTTTTTAATTGATAATAATAATTGATATGTTTTCTTTTGTGAATAAAATGGGTTAGAGGTTTAAAAAATCATTGCATTCGGTTTTCATGTGGATTTTACACAGCGTCCCAATTTTTTTTTCTGAGTTGGGGTTGTATAAAGTAAACTAAACCCCCCCTCCCCATCCTTCACAACCAAAGAAACGTGGCCTCTGATCTTCAGTTGCCATGGTGCTGCACATGTGATAAGATATGACACCAGCCACAGTTACAGCGGAGTTGCACCCCTCCGGTGCCACATTTGGCACCTTTCGGGGGAGGGGGTATTTATTTGTTTTTTTACAGGTACCATGTCCTCACTTCCAGCAGACCGGACCATGGCAAAGTACATCAGCAGCTTGGCCCCCTCCCTCCTCTTCTTCCGGGCCAGTGAGAGTGCAGTGCGCTTTATGCATGCGTAGTAGGGACAAAGGCCGTGAAGCCATAAGGCTACACTGCCGGATTCCCGTACTAGTAATGGCTGTTGTGCCAACATCGCTGGACTCCAGGACAGGTAAATGTCCTAATGTTAAAAGTCAGCAGCTACAGTATGTGTAGATGCTGACTTTTAATTTAAAGGGGTGAGCGGAACTTTTCTTTAAGAGCACAAGCAACTGTGACAGTTCTCATTCATGGCATGCCTTGAACGTAACCGTTTTAGGAAGCATTTAAATTGATGGGTTTATTTCGGCCTTAACTGCCTGAAATTACTTCTGCACAGCACATGTGAAATTTGGCATCCCTTAGGATTTAGGAGACCATCCAGTTCCTTTAGTGAAGATGAGAGGCACTCATGATTTAAAAGATTTACAGCACTAAACCTTATAAAATATCAGAAGTGTCTGCTGAATACTGGGGGTGGATATGCAGATACAGAGCGGTATGATGAACAGCATTTTGCTCCCAGCCCCACTCACACCATAAGAAATAGAAATGGTCAAAGTAAGTATCATTTCTCCCATAAGTTTTCTTCCTGTAGCTGGAAATCATGTAGGGGACTTATCCTTCCAAAATGCACTAAAACCTTCATAATCTGCAGTGTCTGCACCCTCATTATTTGCTGCTTGTTAACTTCAAAGTGACGTTCCCTTAAAGGGTAAGTTCACCTTTACAGAAAAATCTGTAAGGTGAACTCACACAGGACCCCCTCCTCGCCCACACAGGACCCCCACCCAGATTTTTCTGTAAAGGTGAACTTACACTTTAAAATGTACGCATAACCAAAACTTGACCATACACACTAAGTAACGCCAAACAATATATTGCATGTAACTTAAACACCAAGGAGATATTCTGTAGCTACATTGCTCTAAATAATTAATAGTCACATAATATACAAGGTTGAAGAGCAGATGTCCAAATACCACTTTTTGGCATCCTGATTAAATCTCATTTAAAGCATTTACTAACCTGAAGGCCCAGCTCCAAAGATACTTTCAAAAGCGTTATATCTGGTAAACTGTCCATTAAAGTCGCTATTTTAAATGCATCCTGTGCAAGTTTAAATATGTGCGATGAGGAGTGGATGTTTTTCTGGATGGATTCTAACACTGTTTCCAGTCGCCTAACATCACCTGCAAGGGAACAGAAAATAAATACCTTTATTACTGTATTATAAAAGATTAGGCCTCTTTAACACAGGGGGACTCTGGCAGCAGATCTGTCTGCTCAGCGGGGACTCTGTATGCTGATCTCCAATAAGCAGATGCTGATCTCCAATAAGCTGGATGGACTTGTCCGTATCTGCTCATGCAGAGTGGACACAGCCTGTTGTCTTCTATGGGCGGTGGGATGTAAATGGATCACCTGTCTATTTACACCTGACATCTATCCGATCCGCCAGTGGTCTCCAAAACAATGGCCCTGCCGTTGTTCAGCAACTACAATTCCCATCATGCCCAGTCACGTCTGTGAATGTAAGAGTTTTACAATGCCTCATGGGACGTATAGTTCCGCAACAGCTGGAGGACCGTAGCTTGGAGATCCCTGCACTAGAAGGATCGGAAACAGATGCCCATCTGTCTATTTTTGACAAATAGGATTGGATCGGATGTCGGCAGGTGTCAACTGACACATATCCTTTGACACCCGCCGCTCCATAAAGGGCAATAGATAGCCCGATTGGGACCTCCCATGTAAAAGGGGCCCAAGGCTAGATTTACACTACTGCAAATGTGATTTGATCAATTTTCAGTGCAATTATATATGTGACTACTCTGCAGGACCAACTTCCTATAGAAAGGCACAGATGTTGAAGAGGTCCTCTTGTACTCTGTAGTGCAGGTACAGACCCTTTTATGAATGTATACACTGGTTAGGGATGATCAAATCACAATACCACCCTAGCAGCAATAAAACTGGTGAAAAATACATTTTGCACTTCTGTTGTTCACATTAATCTAGCCTTGTTCTAACTGGTCCTCTAGGTAAGAAAATATGAGACAGAACAGGAAAGCAAATACAAAGTCTTTGCTAGTAGGCATTGCTTATTTGCATCTAGTTACTATATTAGGGCTGCAACTAACGATTATTTTCATAATCGATTAGTTGGCCGGTTATCGTTTTGATTAATCAATTAGTCGGAAAATAGCCTTAAAAAAAAAAAAATAGCATTTTAATTTGTTGTTGGGCGGATTACAAAACACAAATTGCCGTAAAAACACATTCCATGATTTTGTGCAGCTTCTCCATTGAAGTATATTGAGCCAAAAAAAAAAATAGCACCGTTTTGTGTTAAAAAGTCCTTGTCCTTTCCAAATACGCAGCAGCTGAAAAATCATGGATGTGAACGTGTCCCATAGGAAAACATGTATGAACTGTAGTGTGTTTCTGCAAAAAGCACCAAACACAGAGGTGTGACCCTGGCCTGAGATGTTTAGTAACATAATGGGGTTAAAAAAACTAAAATAAGTACAAGACGAGCAAATAATCCCTACTGTAAGGGGGTTCATTTTTTTTACCGTGGGACAGTGAAAGTAATATTTACAGTAGCGATTTGCTTTTTTGTACTAAAGGGCTAATTTTAGTTATTTTTAACCCCATTATGTTACTGGCCGATTAATCGATTATGAAAATTGTAATCGATTCATTTCATAATCGATTAGCTGCCGATTAATCGATTAGTTATTTTGGCCCTATACTATATAACACACTTCTGACTTATTTCTGTCTGACTTGTTACAAGCAGCTTTAGTTGTATACACTACATTCAGTTTAAACGAGGGAAAAAAAAACAGTCTGGCTTAGAAATACTAGTAACCGATCCATATCACTGTACCTTTGGCTGCGGTCAGCATTGTTGATGCCAGCTCACACTGCTGCGACTCAATATGACTCAGGGTGAACCAACGGGGATAACGGTTAGGAACAACTGAGGCGATGTGGTGCGGGCGGGACATGTCTCCAGTGGGAGCCGTGGATTCCAACACTAGCAACCTGCAGACACAGAGACTTCAATGTGAACAAAGTCTGAGCCAAGGGCTCCAAATCAACTAAACAGAGGACAAGGCACAATCTGAATATGGTGGGGGGAGGGGACTGAGATTCTCTATTTTTTTTGTTGTTTTTTTTTACTTGCTTGTTCCCTATTTTGATCTGGTATTCAATTATTTGCTCTTATCCAGGAAGTCTACAGAGCCTCTCCCATCCTCTGGAACCCTCTACCCCAATCTGTCTGGTTATCTCCTACTCTGGCTGCCTTTAGGTGATCATTGAACTCATTCTCTCAGGAGAGGAGATGCTTGATATGATATCAATCAATCATATCAATATGATATCAATGTACAAATATTCTACTGGTGACCCTAGAATAGGGAACAAACTTTTCAGTGAAAGGGAATTTAAAAATACTTTTGGCCATTTACTAAATTTAGAACAGAAGCGGTTTAACCTTAAACTGGTTAGAGGGTTCTTTACTGTCAGAGCGGCAAGGATGTGGAATTCTCTTCCACAAGCAGTGGTCTCAGCGGGGAGCATCAATAATTTCAAAGAACTATTAGATGGGTATCTTAACGATCACAACATACAGGGATATACAATGTAATATTAATATAAAATCACACACATAGGTTGAACTGGATGGACTTGTGTCTTTTTTCAACCTCACCTACCATGTAACTATGTAAACTGTTGGTGCTATTAAAAAAAACTAAAATAATAATAATAATAATAATAATAAGTATATACATTCTCCTCTTATTGGCCACCAGTATATCTGTCCTCCGCAACCCTGCTGAATTGCTATCAAACAGGATACACTAGAGATTTCAGTCTGAGCTAATTCACTGCACTGAAATAACAGGAAAGCACGGGAATTGTTCTGCACTAACAGAAAAATGTATAAAATAAATCAATGCAAATTTGTGTGTGTGTATATATATATATATATATATATATATATATATATATATACACACACTTTTTTTTTTACAGTATATATGTACAGTATATGTGTACACACACACACACACACACACACACACACACACAGCTTGAAAATGGGCAATTATTCTCTTTAAATACCAAACTGACCATATCAGAGCTAATCTAGCTGCCTGGTACATGTGCACTTAAGTTCATCATTACGTTTGGCTGGACAGGAGAAACTGGAAATCAGAAAGTTTTGCCATCCATCACTTTAAATGCAATAACTAAAACTTGGCCAAGACAAACCTCATTGCTCGCAGTGCAATTTTGTATGCCAGTTCAGCATCGTGAGGTAGGAGGGAGGTGAAGAGATACTTGGCAAATGTGTGCATTGGAATACTCTCTCGATGGATGATTTCACCCAAACCACTGTATGGTCCAGCTGTGGAGAGAAGACATGACTTCATTATGATAACAGCTCTCATTTCTTGTTATAAATGCATGGAATATTTCAGTCTTCCACAGAGAACATACAAGCAACCCAAAGTGGTGCTTACAATCTAACATTGCATACTCACCATACTGCCCGGCTCTCTCCAACACAACTTTCTCTACAAAGCTCTGGAAACACTATAGTATCTGCTGGAGATCACCTAGATCAGGGCTAAACAAAGTCCTCACTCCAGTGAACTACAAGTCCTATGAGGCACTGCAAGACTGACAGCCACAGGCATGACAGGATTTGCAGCTTTATCACAGCTGGAGTGCCGAGGATGCCAATCCAGGATTTGAATCTTTGGAGAAAATTAAATGCATTTCTGCCCCAGATCTCACAAGGAGAATAAGATACCAAGACACCCCAATACATGGGCAAAATAGTCTGGGATCTCAATCACGTGGCAGGCAGAGAAGGTGAAGGACACAGCTCAGCAGTGTTATTATTGACAGGATAGTCCTTTGGTGACAATTTCTACTACATGGGTGAGATTCTTATATTTTAGTATCTGCTTTTTGTTAATAGATTTAATTAGATCAGGGATCACAAAGTACTGCTGTGATTTGCATGTACCTAGGGTCAAACTGCTCATTCTGGGGCTGCTGCGAGTTACATAAATGCAACTTTTTTACATATTTACATAAATTAGTTACAGATGAGATGTCTATATTAAAGACATTTTCATGCTGTATGACATGTTGATGAGCTTTTACTCCAGTGAATCTTCACAGCACAGCTCTGTTCAAAGTGGTTCTAAAGCCTTAAAGGGGTTGTAAAGATTTGTTTTTTATTTTCTAAATCGGTTCCTTTAACCACTTAAGGGCCGGACCAATATGCTGCTAAATGACCCAAGGGGTTTTTACAATTCAGCACTGCGTCAATTTAACTGACAATTGCGAGGTCGTGCGACGTGGCTCCCAAACAAAATTTGCGTCCTTTTCTTCCCACAAATAGAGCTTTCTTTTGGTGGTATTTGATCGCCTCTGCGATTTAAATTTTTTGCGCTATAAACAAAAATAGAGCGACATTTTTGAAAAAAAAACACACAATATTTTTTACTTTTTGTTATAAGAAAAATCAAATAAACAAAATTTTAGTCAAACATTTAGGCCAAAATGTATTCAGCCACATGTCTTTTGTAAAAAAAAAAAAAAAAAAAAAAAAAAAAAAAATCGCAATAAAAAAATAGCTACCTAGCGGCAACAGCGACACTAATACAGCGATCAGAAAAATGATCGCTTAGTGACACTGGCAATAGGGAGTGAAAGGGTTAACTAGGGCGTGATCAAGGGGTTAAAACTTTATCAGGAGGGGTACGGGGGCTACCCTGGACCTAACACTAACTGTCTGTCACACTGACACTAAATGCAGTGATCAGTACATATATGATCACTGCATTCAGTGACACTGACAGGGTGGTGGGGGTGATCGCAAGGGGTTAATGTGCCTATGTGTAGTGTGTGTCAGTGTAGTGTTGTGCAGACTGTGTGATGTGATCTCTCCTCAGCGGCGGTTGAAAATACCGCTGAGAGGAGAGATCACATCACTTTCCTTTTCCTGTGTTTACACAGGCAGAGAAAGTGACACGCAGGGGGAGCGCGCGGATTGGCTGGGAGCGATCCGGAGGGGGCGGACAAAAACGAACAGCCGCCCCCTCATCCCGGATCAACCCCCCCATACAGTTAGAACACACCCAGGAACACACTTAGCCCCTTTCCTCCCCCCTAGTGTTAACCCCTTCACTGCCAATGGCATTTTTATAGTAATCCAATGCATTTTTATAGCATTGATCGCTATAAAAATGCCAATGGTCCCAAAAATTGTCAAAATTGTCCGATGTGTCCGCCATAATGTGCCGGTACTGAAAAAAAATGCTGATCGCCGCCATTACTAGTAAAAAAAAAATATTAATAAAAATGCCATAAAAACTACCACCTTTTTTGTAAACGCTATAAATTTTGCGCAAACCAATCAATAAACGCTAATTGCGATTTTTTTTTACAAAAAATATGTAGAAGAATACGTATCGGCCTAAACTGAGGAAAAAAAAAGTTTTTTTATATATTTTTTGGGGATATTTATTATAGCAAAATGTAAAAAATATTGCATTTTTTTCAAACCCGCAGAGATGATCAAATACCACCAAAAGAAAGCTCTATTTGTGGGAAAAAAAGGACGCCAATTTTGTTTGGGAGCCACATCGCACGACCGCACAATTGTCAGTTAAAGCGACGCAGTGCCGAATCACAAAAAGTGCTCTGGTCTTTGACCAGCAATATGGTCCGGGGGTTAAGTGGTTAAAAGAAGACAATAATTTATTAATTGCAATAAATCTATCTTGTTTGATTGTAATGAATACATTATTGTCTTTTTTTAATATTGTCTCTACATTGTTCTGTATTTTGCTTGGCACCGTTATAATCCCATCAAATTTTCCCTACTTTGTAACTACTGTTTGGGATGAGAACACTTCCACCATACTCTTGTTCCCTTCTAAATGTTTTTTTTTTCTTTGTCTGAATTTCTCACTTCCTGTTTCTCCTCAGTAAGCTTTCCACCATCATCTAGCTGGGGGTTAGTCAGCCAGAACAGCTTACTGAGGAGGAACAGGAAGTGAGAAATCCAGACAAAGAAAAAAAAACATTTAGAAGGGAAATCGAAGGAAAATGTAAGTGAACCAACAATGCACTGGCTTAAAGGAACCTATTTGGAAAATAAAAAACAAACCTTTACAACCTCTTTAAAGTGCAAGTAAACTTCCATCTCTTGCTTTTACTTATAGGTAAGCCAATAATAAGAATTACTTATTTAGTGTACATGCAGTCAGTGACATCACAGGCGCATACACTCTGAAATGATAGCCACCAGTGCTGTTTCTTCAGGGCCCTGTGCCATGGATTGGCGGCTCCCACGTCACAGAACCGGAGGTCCAAGAACCTGGAAGCAAGACGGGTGGAGACGAGAGCGCCTGCAGTGCCGACATCTCAGCGCAGGAAGAGCTTTGTTTTAAGGTTAATTTAAAGGAGTTGTAAAAGCAGAAGTTTTTTTTTATCACAATTCTATGCATTCAGACCACATTCACACCTGAGCGTTTTGTAGCTTGAAGCCTGAAGCTACAAAACGCTTGAGGGGAAAAAAAATCAATTGTTCTCTATGGAGATGGTTCTCATCTCCACTCCAAAATGTCAGAAGCTCTGAAACGCCTGAAAACAAGTTCTGGGACTTTTTTTTTTTAGGCAGATTTGGGCGTTTTTCTGCTTTTTACATTGGTGATCTTTTGACCTGTGCAAAATCGGGCACAGATAACCGAGTCACCCGCGGCTATCGACACCATGTCGGGCGCCTCTTCTCTTCCCCCCACACCGTCTTCTGGGAGGCACAGAGGTCCCAGAAGACCATAGGGAACCAGGCTGTAAAGCCGCAAGGCTTTACTTCCTGATTCCTTTACTGAAGATGGCGGTGGCGGCACCCGAAGGACAGATCTGCTTCGGGTGCCGAAATTGCGAGCGCCTTGGACAGGGAAGTGTCCTCATTTTAAAAATGAGCAGCTGCAGTGTTTGTAGCTACTGGCTTAAAAAAATAAATACATTTGGCGGAACTCCGCTTTAAGCTCAAAAAAGAACATGAACATAAGCTTCTTTGGGGTAGATTATGGGCGTTTTTCTGCTTTTTACAAAATCGTGGCAAAAAACATGCAGCTTTGAAACACTCAGGTGTGAATGCAGCCTAAACTGTACACATCAGGTGTCCTAATAAACCCAAAACCAAACAAACCTGGGTGGAGATCTCTTTGGGGTAAACATTAGAATATACACAAGTCCATTGTCAATGACAACAGTATCACACAAATCAGACCGACATTCCTCCAGTACAGTATAATTTTTTCCCCATTACACAGCACTCCTCTATCCTCTCCTCTGCCTTTGAAATATAAAGGTGTTTGCAGAAATTGTCGGACGCCAGGCAACGTTGTACACATTCTGAACGCATTACAGGAGCAGATGGAACCAACTCTTCATCCTGTCAGCATCTAATAAATGCAGCGGTTGGGCGTTCCTCTGCTAATGATCAATACGGCAGAAAAGGAATGTAAAGCTATTGTAGAATAATTAAATCCATACAGCCGCATGCTGTGCAAGCAGATCAGTTATTCCTAAATGGCATTTCCTAAAAGAGGATTCCACCCTCATGCAACTTTAATGCACAGCTTTTTACTCCGTCTAATGCAAATTTAAAAAGCTTTCATACAAAGCTTTTCCACTGCGGTTCGCACCAACACCTTTGCGCCAAAGCAGTTTACCCTGCAAATGGAAGTCCTATAGATTTGCCGGAGACAAAGCAGCATTCCCTGCATAAACCACAGCTGAGTTACACAGTATGCAAAGATGACCAAGAAACACCACCTGCATAAGAAGTATTTCAGGCAATCTCAAGAGAGGACATAATTGGAGAACAAACCAGCTCTTCTAAGTGATGTGAGGATATTCTCCAAATTACTGCCTTCCACCCCAAACTGTGCAAAACTACTGGTGCTCTTTATGTTAGAGCCTCATTCACATGGCCAAAGGACCGTCTTTACCTGCACGGGACACACCAGTGTTTATGCAGCCAGCCTATTCAAATTGATAGCAGGCAGGCGGATGCACAGATCTCCAAACACATCTGTGGGGATTGTATGAAGATCTGTGCAGCTGTCTGCCTGTCACTGATCTGAACAGGCTACCTGCACGAACACCACTACCTCCCATATGAATAAAGACAGCCCTTTTCACAAGTGTACAAAACAGTACACCCATGTCAATGAGTCCTAAAGAGGTAGAAAGTATTGCTCCAAATAAATGGCAATATTACACCTCACTCTCTGTACCAATTTAATGGGATTCTTAAAGACAGATCATGGACATTCAGTAGTTATGTTTAAAATGAGCTCCCACAGACCTTAGTAGCTGTAGGCACTGTGGAGCAATTCATACTCAAAATTGTCAGAATTAACACTAAAGTAATTTTCTCAGGAGCTTAGCCCACCCTGCTGCCCTTCCGACTAAAACCAAGGCCTAAAAGTGAGAAGAGTATGTGAATACATTTTTCTCCTCCCTCAGGAGGAGAAAACGGCAGTTTAAAGAGGTTGTAAAGATTTGTGTTTTTTCACCTTAATGCATTCTATGCATTAAGATGAAAAAACACCTTGCCCTCTCCGCCCCTCGATTTACTTACCTGAGCCCCGAATCTCCGTGGGCGCGATCCTGCGTCGTTCTCTCTATGGCTGATCGGCTCCTCATTGGATAGATTGATAGCAGTGCAGCCATTGGCTCCCGCTGCTGTCAATCAAATCCAGTGACGTGGCCGCTCGGGGGCGGGGCCGAGTCATACACTCGGCGGCTATGCACGCTAAGTGTATAACATGGGAGAGCGCCCGCAAGGTAACCCCCTCGGGAGAGAGCTTCCCAGAGGGGGTTAGCTCTTGCGGGGAGGAGCTGAGACAGCCACCGTGGGACCCTAAAAGAGGACGCTTGGGGCCACTCTTGCAAAACAAACTGCATAGTGGAGGCAAGTATGATATGTTTGTTATTTTTAAAAACCCTGAACCTTTAGTTTCTCTTTAAAACATAACTCAGGGAGGTTTTATCCAAGACTGGAAAATATGTTTTACCCAATACTACAGATACGCTTCGCTACAGAATGTCCAAGCTTGTGTTATATTACCCAAAAATATCTGTAGGGCTATAAAGTCACAACCTAAATATGTAGATACTGAATTGGTATTGGTTGGCTCCTCACCTTCTAATAGGAAGACTGCTTGTTTTCTGAAGATTTTCACCAGCGTATCATCCAGCTCTATTTCCTGTAGTTTAGAGATGAGCTGCTCCTCATTCCGGCAGACCTTCTCTTGTGCATACAAGCCATCTGGCATGATCCTCTGCTGCCCCAGTCCTATCAGAGCAACCTCCACAGCCAGTGTTAAGTAAGACTCTCCTTCTTCCAGAAACTTGTGTGGAGACAGGTGTTGGTATTCCTGAGACTTGCAATGCCCAAAGCCATCTGTAGCAGGAAAAAAAAAAAAAAAAAAAACACAAAGATTTAGAGAGCAGCTCAAACATTCAAACCCTTGTGACACGTGATAAGAAACCCCCAGACAATAAAACAGCAAGCCGATACATGGCCAAAACCCTAACAGATGATACCAAGCAAACTGAGAACCCAAATGCCCAACTGAAAAAAACTGTAAAGAAGCGTCAGAAGGAAGGTCGCAACCTCCATGCCCTGGGCCACATCGGAGTCCTGAGGCTTCTCCTACAGGTATTTTGCCTACCCCACCTTTTACCAACTGTTTTCTCCTAAATAGTTACCCCTCGTTTGCACAAAGTGGTCCAGTACTCTACTGGTTTAACTTATGCTTCTACAAAATGATCCTAAACAGAACATTACTCTCCTAATCAACATTGACAATTTTAATCCTTACGGTGTAGCCAATAGTACATAGATAGGCAAGTACCCTATTTATCGGCGTATACCGCGCACTTTTTTCCCCCTTAAAATAAGGGGAAAATCGTGGGTGCGCGATATACGCCGATACCCGTGCTCAGTTTGAACTGAGCCGCCGACATATACCGAGTGCAGTACACTCGGGTACATTCGGTCAGGCTCGGCTTTGCTCGTGCTCACGCATAAACGTCACAGAGCGTGAGCACGAGCGAAGCCGAGCCTGGCCGAATGTACCGCACTCGGTATATGTCGGCGGAGGCGGTCAAACTGAGCGCGGGAAGCAGGGATTCGAGTCGAGGCGTGCGCTGGAGAAGCTGGGAGGACACCGAAGACGGACGCTGGACCGGGCAAGGGCGCCGATGGACACCAAAACTGTAAGTACTAAAAATTTTAAGTGCAAGACACCAAAACTGTAAGTACTAAATTTTTTTTTTTACAGGTCCACATTAGGGGTCCGCACTATACGCCAGAGCGCGCAATACCCCGATTAAATACGGTATATCATATTTACTTGTTTTATACATTTTTCCCCCACTTCCTGGTTTCCAGTTCTAGGCAAATGATGCCCTACATTCCAGGAGGCTCCAGGACGGGAGGAGAGGAGAGATTTTCTCAGAAAATAGCACACCCTCCTGCCTGAGCTAAGCACTGATGGATTCCAGAAATAGATGCCACATGAATCATCTGCCCTTACTCAAGATGGCCAGGAATGCTAGGGGTTGTTTTTCCAGGTGATTTCTCAGCAAAATAAAGCATAGATGAATGGATTAGATTGTTTTGGTTAAAAATAATTTGTGATTTGTGGCGCTCAGATGCAGTGTAGTTCTGCTTTAAACCTGGGACCACACATTTAACCACAGTAAACTACAAGCTGGACCAATATTTCAATCAGATACAGGCACATGAGTAGTGTACAAAGCAGTGTAGTGCAACCAGTAGAGCAACATTTTCTGCAGTGCAGTGAAAGTGGACTTCTGATTGGCTTACTGCAAGCAGCACATCACTCTTTACCCTCATGCTACTGTTAAATAACTTTCCATTAAAATTACACCTATCAGGCATAGGTATCTACTAGAGCGCGCGCCGATTTATCGTTATGAGTAGTTATCGTGATTCCCCCCCCCCCCCCCCTTGCGATCTTGACAAAGCCTTTTCCCGTTTTTTTCTATGCAGAGAATTCTCTGCTGAAGCCGACGGCTGTCAAATTAAATAAAAAAAACAGGCAGTCTGCCAAGTATCACAACATTCCTCAGCTGTGGAGATAACTATACACATTGTAACGTTTTGTTCTTTAGATCAAAGGAATGAACTTTGGTGTGTAAATGAGGGAAGTTTAACCACCTAAAGACTAAACCTTTTTCTGACAATTGTTGGTTTCATGGTAAAATCATAATTTTTTTGCTAGAAATTACTTAGAACAACCAAACATTATATATATTTTTAAGCAGAGACCCTAGAGAATAAAATGGTGGTTGTTGCAATCTTTTATGTCGCACTGTATTTGCGCAGCGGTCTTTCAAATGCAATTTATTTTGAAAAAAATACACTTAATAGATAAAATAAAATAATCAGTACAGTTAGCCCAATTTTTGTTGGTATAATGTGAAAGATGATGTTACGCCGCGAGAATCGTGATCTTTATTCCAACCAAAATAATTGTGATTCTCATTTTGGCCAGATTTGTGCAGCTCTAGTATCATTACTGACCTGGAAATGCCAGTTGCTTTACGGATATTCCAAACCTTGTAGTCTGGGTTAAAGCTGGCCATATCTTCCTCCATTGACATATGGAGGAATCCCCCCTTGCTGGGACATTGTATTCTGACAATGGGACTCGCTGCTGTCAGAATACACTGATCAGTGGCTGCAGTTGCTGACTGACCAAAGTTGTTCAGTTCATCACCAGTCAATCCCATGATCAACATCTGGGTAATGCAGATGACCACAGGACTGATTGAAATTCGGCCAATCCCTACTGAACCGGCTGACTTTCGATCCCTCTATGGCCAGCTTTAGTATGCATCAAGTGAAGTCAGCGCAGGCTACCTGAATACTTTTCCTAGATTAGTGGCCCAGAAAGTCCAGATGTCAAATGGCAAGACAGTCCACATATTGCACACAGGTTATGCAGGTGCCTTACTCCACACAATCAATCTTTTGTGGAATTTTGTGTTGACAGACTGTTGGCCGATCGTTTGTATGCTCCCTCAGAGAAATGTTGTCGCATTTTTCTGCGGACGATTGTTGGATGGCAGGCTTTAAAATTTTCGGTGGACAACGGTCCATTGTCAGATTTTCCGATCGTGTGTACACAAGTCCGTCGGACAAAAGTCCAAAGTACAAACACGCATGCTCGGAAGCAATGCTCACCAAACACATTAGCAGAGGGTGCCCAACGGGTGGCGCTAAAGAGCTGAAAAACACACAGTATGTCACGTTCGTTGGCCGACAATTGTGTGCCGTTTGTATGCAAGACAAAAATCCAGGCACACGCCCTTCGGGACAAAAGTTAGATGCTTTGTCTGCGAAAATCCGATCGTGTGTACGAGGCTTTAGGTTGTTGATTGCTGGCAACATGGCTCTATTTTCTAAAGAAGCAAAAAGCAAATACGAAACAAGAGTGCCAACATTTAAAGCACCTCTCCTACACAACATATATACACAAGGATCTAACATGCATGAGAGCAGAGGCTGGAAGTTCCCAGCAACACAACTATTTATCCTTCAGCTATTCTGAACCATGAAAGCATTTTTTCCATGAAGTGCACAGCACTAGAACCTCCTACACAGCCCTCTCTGGAGGCAGCGCCTGGACTAAATGCAAGATCAAAAGTTCCTGTTTAAAACACCAAAGAGCTGTTTGTTCACGTAAAGCTTTCCTGAGGCATCCAATTAGATAACTCCAAGTAGTGCAGCTAAATCAAAAGTTCCATAAAGCTGTCTGATGGAGTAAAGCTGGCCATACAGGTGTGTTTTTTTTTTTTCAACCAGTGGGTTGAATGAAAGAAAATTACTTAATTCCCCCATTCACACACACAATGCAGGAGGTGGGAATTTCTTCCGCTGCACTATTGTATTCTCACAGTGGGGAGACTTTTCCGGATGTCAGAATACACCGATCACAACCACTGGCTATAGCCTGCGGCGCTGATCGAAAGAAAACTTTCCAACACACTGGTTGTACACAAGTTAATGGATTGATCAACTTGTGTACAACCAGCCTGCACATACATGGATTCAAAATGTGTCCTGTCCCTGCTGAACTGGCCAAATTTTAATCTATGTATGACAGGCTTAATCAATTGTGCGTTCATACGCTGTCTCCTTCTGTGGTTAAGTCTCCAAATAGAGTTCTCTGAGGTAAAAAAAAAAAAAAAAACACATACATATACTGTGGCAGGGCGGCCCTTAAGCGCAATCACATACCTGTACGTGATTGATGTTGTCGGCATTGAAGGTGCACGTGCCACCGGAACCATGCCCCTGCTGTGATTGGATACAGTGGGAGCCAATCCACGGATCATTCACAGAAAAGGCAAAAATGTAAACAAGGCAGCCCGCCGTTCTGTGAGGAAGGAAAATGGAGATCTTGTGTTTCTGCTAAGCAGAAGCACAGATCTCCGTTTTTCTCACAGCATTCCCTCTACAGTTAGAAAGCACTCCCTAGGAGCACACTTAACCCTTTGATCACTGCTGATGTTAACCCCTTCCCTGCCAGTGTCATTTATACAGTGACAATGTCTTTTAGCACCGATCAGTGTATTGGTGTCAATGGTCCCAAAAAGTGGCACTAAAAGCTTGTACACACAATCGGTTTAAACCGATGAAAACGGACTGAGGTTCGTTTTCATCGTTACAAACCGATCGTGTGTAGGCCCCATCGGATGGACCGATCGTGTGTCCACTGCAATGTCACAGTCCCGCTAAAAATCGCTTATTGCTGCCATTACTAGTAAAAAAATTCAAAAAAATTATGTAAAAATTCATTAATCTATCCTATAGTTTTTCAAGACACGATAACTTTTGGGCAAACCAATCAATATATAATTATTGGGATTTTCTTTACCAAAAATATGTAGCATAAATACATATTGGTTTAAAAAAAAAATTGAAATCAAGTTCATGTTTATTGAGCATAAAAGAAAATACATCAACAGACATGAACAGGCACTATGCTTGTGAATCAATCCAATTGACATACATGGAAACATACATGGAAACATACAATACATCCAGAGGGGAAGTGCTTGAGAAATAGAGACTGTAGGATAGTAGAACGGGATCAGAAAGGAAGGGGAGGGGTCCATAAGGAAAGTACAGGGCTACCGAGTGAGAGCATGTCTAGTCCCCCTCCATCGCACGTGGAGGCATCCCCCAGCCATCTATCCCAGATTTTGTGGTACTTCTTAGTGGGTGTAGATTACTTTTTATAGGGGAGGGTGATGTTGAAAGCTCTAATCCATTGCTGCAGCATGGGGAGAGTCCCCCTAATCCACATCTTGGCGATCAGCAGCCTGGCGAGGAACAGAGACTCATGAAGCACGCACTGACGGGGACAGGGGGGAGCTGTGTTTTTTTATAGTGGAATGTACATTTTTTTTTTTTTCATAGCACAAAAAAAAAAAAAAAATGCAGAGGTGATCAAAAAATTGTGGGAGAAAAAGGACACCAATTTTGTTTGGATACAGTGTCGCATGACCACGCAATTGTTAGTTAAAGCAATGCAGTTCAGCAGCCCAAAAATGGCCTGGTCAAGAAGGGGGTGAAACCTTCCGGGGATGAAGTGGTTAAAGCAGATCTTCAATGCATCCGAGCACCACAAACCAAAAACACTGTTTAATTATTCTTTTAATAATACATTTTTTGCAGATAAATCACTTTGATAAACACCCCTCTAGCATTTATGACTGTGGCCATCTTGAGTAAGGGCGAATGATTCATGTAGCATTTACTTCCTATCTGCCCTTCGCTCAAACATGCATGCAGGAGAGCATGCTTAGCTGAGAAAACCGTTCCTCCTCCTGAAGACTCTTGGGATACATGACATAATTTGCCTAGGCAAGAAACCAGTAAGTAACTGAAGAAATGTTAAAAAAAAAAGTTGAAAACAAATAAATATGATATACTTTTTGAATTTGCTAATGCCAACGACACGAGAATGAAAAATAATCAATGTTGATTGGGAGAGTAAAGTTCCATGGTATGGGTGGAACTGGGTGAATCCACAAAATTAAAGAATTATTCAGATGTGCTCTGAATTCCCAGGATCATTTACACAAGACAAATGAAAGCATTAGCTTTTATCAAATAAAATCAACTGACCTTTGGACATTGTCCCACATAAGCAAAGGCCTATGGTAAACGAATTGTAAGAGGGCTGAAGATACACAGTTGTTCATACCTTTCCCACAGAAATGTTCACCTTTATTCCTACAAGGCTGGCCTCCTGAAATGCCTATTTAAAAAGTAACTCTTAAAGTGTTACTAAACCCACAACAGTAAAATCAGTCTGTATAGGCAGTAAAGCATGCTTGTTATACTCGCTGTGGAACCTAAGGGGTTTATACCTCTGCATTGTGTAAAAAGGTTGTTTGATCCTGTCTTCTCTGATCCTCCCCTTCCTTCCACAGTCCCCAATCCATCTGCTCATAGAACAGAGCCTTTTAGGGCCCCCTGCACATGCTCAGATTGGCATGTATTGCTAGAGAGTTTTTTTGGGAGGGGTGCATGTGATTGGCACAGGGCCAATCAGCACTGTTCAGACAGAAGTCAAGGGTAAGGCAGCCTCATAGGCCTGTCAGAGGAGAATGAAAACTCTTCTAACAAGCTTTAACCAGTGTCCGGCCGGACACTGATAGACGTTACAAGACTGCTATATACTCCTGAAACGGAATTTCGCCGTTTATTTCTTTTTTTAACAAATAAACATTTCTGTGCGAGACCAGATATAGAGAATGCAGGGTCCTGGTATAGTAACACTTTAAGGCTGATATCTGCAGATCCAGACAAGCTCCCCAATCCTGAGGCTGCCCACAGGACAACCATACCTGCACAGTAGGGATGTGGTGGGGGGCATGCCCACACTCCACTACTAGACGTGGAGAAACTTCAAGAAGAGAGTAGGTGGTACCAGAGGTGATCACCATTGCAGGAAAGGTATAAACGAAGGACTTATTCTGCTTCCAGACGCAGATCTTATTGTAGAGTTAGGCCCCTTTCACACTTGTACAACTTGTTCCACGATTTGGAACGGCAAAGTAGCATGACAAGTCATTCCCCATGATTTCCAATGACAACCATTCATATTAGTACGACATCAAGTCGTCATGACTTCAAAGTAGTCCGATTTTGATGCCAGTTACACAGGCATTCCCTCGTGGCCACAAAATCACAGTAAAATCGTGCGACTTTGACGTCGCAGTAGTGTGAAAGGGGCCTTGGACTTAGCCACAGATTTGCATTAAGGTTTCTCATAAATAGATTTTGTCCATAGAATTTGCCATTCACATAAGTGATTTTAGTTACATCCAGCTCTACACCATTAACAAGAACTAATTAAATAAATATTCTCAACCTAAAATCCTAAATAGTAATTGTACTTCATAAGAGAGACCCGATAAAATGCTCAGACATGCACTGCGCCAAACAATCATGATGTTATGATCAGTTACATTGTTGGCATAAATAGCATGTAGTATTTATTTTATTTATTATAGGTACTTACATGAGGTGCCAAAAATGGAAAAACAATAACTGTGGAGAAGTATTGAAGGTCGGACTATCGAGGCCAAAGAAGTAATGTAAAAATATAATTTTAATATAGTTCATAAAAATAAAATAAAACAATTATACATATACATAGAAATAGAATTGATACATAAATACAGATGAACCACTTTATATACAAAAACCCAAAGTCGCCGACGCGCGTTTCGCCGTGAGGCTTCTTCAGGGCAGAGTTTTGAAGATTTTTGTAAAGAGATGTGTAACAATAGTTATCTGTAAGTTGACAGTGAAGTCAAGGATAAGAGCATTTCCGGCGTGAAAAGAAAATTATAAAATAATGTGGTTAGCAGCCATCGTTCCTTAATAGAGAACCATATGGCAAACTGGGACACAGAGCCAACCGTTTGTTGTATTACGCTTCGGATACACTGAGGGTATCAGGTTACCAGTCAGTGCTTATAGTCTAAACTTCTAGAAACGAGCCCACCGATCAGGGGGATGAATCATACAGGCGTGGGTGTACATCTGTGTGACACCCCTGGGACACGGACGCCTGTATGATGACAACAAACGGTTGGCTCTGTGTCCCAGTTTGCCATATGGTTCTCTATTAAGGAACGATGGCTGCTAACAGCATTATTTTATAATTTTCTTTTCACGCCGGAAATGCTCTTATCCTTGACTTCACTGTCAACTTACAGATAACTATTGTTACACATCTATTTACAAAAATCTTCAAAACTCTGCCCTGAAGAAGCCTCACGGCGAAACGCGCGTCGGCGACTTTGGGTTTTTGTATATTAAGTGGTTCATCTGTATTTATGTATCAATTCTATTTCTATGTATATGTATAATTGTTTTATTTTATTTGTATGAACTATATTAAAATTATATTTTTACATTACTTCTTTGGCCTCGATAGTCCGACCTTCAATACTTCTCCACAGTTATTGTTTTTCCATTTTTGATTCCTTATACGGATGTGTCCCATGTGAGTGCATCTCCCTTGTTTTTTCTTATCCCCCTATTACTCCCTAATCCACCCCGCCCTTCCCCCTATCATTCTTGATTTATATTTACATGAGGTGCCGTCAATTCAAGCAGCACCTTACATCTATAATTTACATTCACAGCAATCCCTGCCCCCAAGGAGCTTACAATCTAAGGTCCCTAATTCACATTCATACATACACACACTAGGGCTAATTTAGACAGGAGCCAATTAACCTACCAGCGTGTCTTATAGAAAGAAATCCTGCTGAGAAGTATACACTGCCTGTCATCGCCAACCTTCCCTCCTGAAAATGATATATGGCTGTCATTCTGATTCCAAGGTTGCAGTTATAAACCTGGAACAAGTATGAATAGCCGGCATTTTTACTTCACTGGCTGTATGTGTATTCCAGGTCTGACTCAGAAACCAAAATAGCCAACATCTTCAGAGATCAGCAATGGCAGCCCCATATTTCTAGAAGGAAGGTTTTCCTTAAAGTTTAAGCAACCAAACATAGAGACGAAGAAAGATTTGTATCTGGACACATAAAAAACTATTATGAAGTCGGAGCCGCACCGGTATCTCTCCTTGTTGGTTTCCTCTAATATCCATGTGCTGCGGTAACATGCAGTAAAACACATGATTATTGTGCAGCATGATTTATTTTAAACAGCTTATAAAAAAACATGTTGCAGCTCACTAACGCACAGGAAACAGATTTTTTTTGTGCGCAGCAGCACTTTGGCAGACCTGAGCAAACCTCCTTAAAGCAGAGTTCCACCCATTTAAAAGTCAGCAGCTACAAAAAGTGCAGCTGCTGACTTTTAATAAACAGACAATCGCCGGTACCAAGATCCAGCAATGCAGCCGCCCGAAGCCTCGTTTCTCTTCCCCTCCTCTCTGCGGCGCCGGCATTTCAAGTGTGGGTGCCTGGCTGTGGCTTCATAGCCGGGGCACGCATGCATGAGCTGTGCCTTATAAATGTCGGGCAATCTTCTGGGACCTGTGACGTGTCCCAGAAGATTGCAGAGAGGGAGGTGGGAGAGGTGAACTTCCTTCTGGTGCCAGGAGAGGAAGTGGGAGCTGGGTACCTGTGAATACTAGTATCCGCTCTGCCCCCCCCCCCCCCACCAAAAAGGGACATGTCAAATGTGGCATGTCAGGGGGTCATGAGTACTTAAAGCGGAAGTCCAATTTTTGGGTGGAACTCCGCTTTAACTCAAAACATGTTAACATATATGCAATAATGTAGGTGTGCCTAAAGTGTTAATTAACCTCTTCGGCAAAAATAAAAGGGTGAATACCATACATCCCTTCCACAGCTACCTCCACGCAGCCTGGTGCTGCAGTCCTGGGCCTGAAAACTGTGCTGTTCCTCCTCCTTTCCCTACAGACACAAGGATGGATCGGAGTGGTTCTGATTGGGCAGCGCTGGCACGTGACCGCACTGATCAAGTAGGACCACTCTGATCTGTGCTTGCGTCCCTAGAGAAAGAAGCAATGAAGATATTTGCAAGCACACCATGGAACGACGTGAATAGCGTCCAAACGGATGATTTATTGCATGATCACAGCACAACACATGCCTGACGAAGGGGTCCTGCGTGACTCCGAAACGTTGCACTCTCCTTGTGTTGTGATCATGCAATAAATCATCCGTTTGGACGCTATTCACGTCGTTCCAGGGTGTGCTAGCAAATATCTTCATTGCGACTTGAAACAGTGTCCAGCTGGTTGTTGCTGCAGCATCCTAATTTGAGAGTTCATGCAGGAATGTGTGCGATGGGAATATGAAGTATGCCTAGAGAAAGAAGAGGAACAGTATGGTTTTCAAACCCCAGGACCACTGATGGGCACTGATAGGCTGCACTGATGAAGAGGAACTGATAGGTGGTACTGATATGTGGCACTGATGGGCGGAACTGATAGGCAACACTGATGGGCACTGGTAGGTGACATTGATGTGGAGACCCTGATGGGCACTAATTGGCAGCAGTGGTGGACACAATTGGTAGAAGCCAATAATTAGCTCTTTTCTCCTCTCCTCCACACCCTGACAGCGTGGGAAGGAGCGGTGAAGAGAGACGGTAACAGGATTCTGTTGACATCATGATCAACTGTATATGGACATAGCTGATCACGTGGTAAAGAGCCGCTGATTGGCCCTTTACCCCAATCTGTGTTCGGCAGTGTCTGAAGGACACTGACTACAGACCGTGGCACTGTCGCCCAGCAGTGGGTGTGATCACGTGAGGCCGTCACATGACAGCCGCCCAGAACTGAACGACTGCGCTGTAGCCGTCATTCGGCTATAGCGCGGTTGGCAAGTAGTTAAGGCAACACAGCTTAAAAGGGGGAAAAAACACTGTGAGTAGACCTGACAGAAATCTGCCCAAGTATTTTATTTTAAACCATAAGAAAAAAAGAAATGTAGACAGCACCTGCCAGTGAACAGATAAATCACAGTTAAATGAATTCCTCAAAATGGCACCCTCTTCAGTCTGACACAAAAATATGAAAAATCTACATTGCATGGATTATTGCATTTGGTTGCATGATTTATGTCTTTCAATTTCCAAATGGTTAAACACCATCAAGAAATCAAAACAGAGAATTTAATTTCCTGGTGGAAAGTCGGCAGTGCGCGGCATTAAACGCCCCACACAATGCCTCATGACAAATCTTCATATTACCTACTTAGAAGTTAATAAAAGCTGCAGCTGGAATGCCATCAATCATTCATTACTAGCAGTGGGTATCCAGAGTCATTTAATGAAATCGTGCCATGCTGTACTCGGTGTTCAGAAATGACACTCATTTGTGTCACAATTATTTCAAGAAAATGTAATTTGGTTTTAAAACATTAAAGGATTTAGCATATTTGCTTTTGTTGAAAGATAATGACTGGCTGGGGTGTCGCACGCATGCAGCATGGAAAGAAGGTTAAAACATGCAGTGCCCACTTAAATAAATGACGTTTTTATTGGTGTTATTCAGGTAACACCAAATTGTATACCACCATCTCCACTGCACAATCTGGTTTAACCAAAGTAAGGCAAAGAGCTCTGTGTGGCAAATCATAGCAGTCATCTCTGAAAACATTAAAACTAAAATATTGGCATCCGAAAAAAGGATGCCATAAAAAACTGTTACAAAAGGCCAACTTACTAAAAATGGAATGAAAGTGCACAATACCTGTGAAGTCTGAGAAGCCGTGAAACCCTTCGTCATCTGCCTTACAAGCCTCCATGAGGCTGCTAAATAGAGTACCGATTGGATCCAAGGGATGTCCCACCCAGCCTTCCAGATTAGTGATGGATGTCAAGCCTTTGTGAAGCAGCTCTGTAAAAATAAAAAATAAATAAAAATAAGATTACACCGAAGTGCTACTGAACCAACAAGTTCCTTAAAGGGTCACTAAAGGAAACATTTTTATTTTTTTGCTGAAATGACTGTTTACATGGTACAGAGACATACAAGTTAACCGATTCCTTTTAAAAATGATTAAAAATAGATAAAAATCAATCATATAATGTGCCTGCAGTTTAGTTTCACTTTTAAACTGGTTTCATGTTTCTGTGAAGTAGAGAGACACAAAACAAAAACAAACACATACAGGGCAGTGTTTTGTTTTTAAAATGAATCTGATTGGTTCTGAGGAATTTTAGACACACGGTAATGACAGCTTGGACCACAGTGAAAAGCTGCCATGAGAGTTTTCATAAGGAGCCAGACAAGAACGAAGTGTGGAGATCACAGCAGAATTACAGCAACTTCAAAGCAAAAAAAAAACGAACAAGGACATGAAACCAGGACTGCAGTAAGGTAAAGGAAGCTATTTAGCTAAAAAAAAAAAATTCCTTTAGTGATCCTTTAACAGGATTTAAAATCAGGGATAGCTCCAAAAAGCCATGTGCAATTTCAAGCCTGGCAATAAAACCCGAGCGCGGCTTTCACCGGAGAGTCAATACGCTAAGAAAACAAGTTGGATACTACTATTTCCTCTTCTCTAATATTCAACGCATCTCAGATGCTGTTATACAATCACACTGTGAACACATGCCTCCTAAAAAGAAAACCGACACCCAAAACTGATATTTAACTCCACCTTAAAATATCTGTAAAAATTGAAATGCATCCATTATCCACACTGTTTGATTTAAAGGCTGGGCTAAGGGAAAATAATAAATGCAAATATTTTTGCAGGAATGTGCATCATTTGAATTTTTTATTTTACCCCACTGAAGCCTGAAAATTATTGAGTGGATCATGGATGTAATATCAGGCTCCTGCAGACACATCCTTTAGTTTTATTGCCATTACTTTGGTTGTGCTTTCAGTTAGAAAGTTGTAGGAAGTGTCAATTGGCTACAAGTGGCCATTGAGTCTGCGGTGGACAGACAGGACTTTAGTAGTTTTATTCATTAACAGATCTCTGAATTAATGGCGTGGCTATGCAGGAGGGGCCTGTGACCGGGACTGCAGGGGGAGAGAAACCCCTACCCGCTGTCACAAGAGGGTGAAGGGGTGCTAGAAAATGTTACACCTTAAACATGGGTAGAATATACAGTAAAACCTTGGATTGCAATCATAATTCGTTAAAGGAACATGCTTGTAATCAAAAGCACTTGTATATCAAAGCACATTTTCCCATAAGAAATAATGGAAACACAAATGATTCATTCCACAGCCATTTATTCATAAGTCCATCAGTTTATAGTCCATATAAAAAGAATAAAGCAATTTGATAGGTTGTGTAACCATAAAATGTCCATCCACAAATGGCAGCCTCCCCAAGGGGATTAGAAGCAAAATCCAGCAGGAGCTACAGAGTATAAAGAGAAGAGAGGCGGCTCTAAGGCCTCGTACACACGATGGAATTTTTCCGCTGGAAATGGTCCGACGGACCATTTCAGCCGAAAAATCTGCTCGTCTGTAGGGGCAAACGGTCGGATTTGGACTGATTTGTCCAGCGGAAAATTTCCAAAGCATGCTTTGAAACTTTTCCGCCGGACACAAGTCCGTCGGATATGTCCGCTGGTCAGTACACTCACCAGCGGACATATCCTCCCACAAAAGCGACGTATGGATGCGACGCATGCGTGGAAGTTGTTTACTTCCTGGTGCGGTGACGTGGTGGCGTCAACGTCACCGCTACGTCACCGCGCTGTCTGCCAGAGGGGATTTTGATCCGATGGTGTGTACACGCCATCGGACCAAAATAGCCCGGCGGACTTATCCGATGAAAACGGTCCGAGTACCATTGTAGAAGTGTAGAAATATGTTGCTAAATGTTGTACCATCATTAAATGTAACCATATTGCCACACTTAGAGGTGCCTCTCTTCTCTTTTATACTCCATTGTGGCATGATGATACTTGTATATTAAGTCAAATGTAATTAACATTTTTTGCTTGTCTTGCAAAACACTCTCAAATCAAGTTACTCTCAAACCAAGTTTTTACCGTATTCTAAAAGGTCAACTTATTCTTTAACCACATGCCAACCACCTAATATAGGAGTACATCGACAGAGCGGCTCTTCTGCGCTGGATCACGTATCCAATACATGATCCAGCTGTACTAGGTAGGGGGCGTGTGTGCACGCTGGCTGTGCTGTGATTAGTCACAGCACTAGCTGATCAGCGAGTCCCGGACAAATGATTGCCACCTGGGACCTGCTGACTGGTGAAAAGGATGACAGGACAGAGCTCTATCAATGTAAACACCAAAGAGCTCTGTCCTATCAACAGGGAAGTGCAGGGTTTTGTTTCCCTGCAAAGCAGGGGATCAACCTGGCACATCCCTTAGTAAAAACAGCACACAGTGAGTGCAGCAGGCACTGTTAGGCACACATTTAACCCTACGATTGCCCTAGATTATAACCTCTTCCCAGTCAGTGTCATTAATACATTATACATTAGGCCGCATACACACGATGAGACATGTCCGCTCAAACATGTCCGACGGACCGTTTGCAGCGGACATGTCTCATCGGATTTTGGTCCGATGGCCTGTACATACCATCGGACGAAAATCCCCTCTGGCTGAGGACGCGGTGACGTGGCGGTGACGCCGCCACGTCACCACTCCAGGAAGTAAAATACTTCCACGCATGCGTCGAATCCATTCGACGCATGCGTGGACAGTTATGTCCGCTGGTGAGTGTACTAACCAGCGGACATATCCGACGGAGATGTCTCCGGCGGACAAATTTCAAAGCATGCTTTGAAATTTGTCCGCTGGGAAAACATGTCCGATAGCTCGTACACACGATCGGAGATGTCTGCTAAAACGGTCAGTCGGACCAGTTTCAGCAGATAAATTTGATCGTGTGTACGCGGCCTTAGTGTACATTATATTTCAAAAGTCTTTTTTCGTTTGTAGCACAAAAAAATTCAAAACCCAGTGATGATCAAATATCACCAACAGAAATGTCGATTTGTGCGAAAAAAATTTAATAACATTTTATTTGGGTACATGACCATTTTCAGGTAAAAAGACGCAGTGCCAAAAAGCAAAAAAAGGCCTGGCCATGAAGAGGGTCCAGGGCTCAAGTGGTTAAGGTTCAACCAAATCAATATAGTTTTAGTTTAGGAAAGGGGATAGAAATTTTTGCTAGGAACTCATTTCCTGTTCTGGTGACACCCAATTTGTCAGTTATGATGTGGTCTCCCCATAGACACGTCAATAGAAAACCAGCAGGGGGTTTAAAAATCTGTCTTGTCCAAAACCTAAAAGCTTTGGTTGAAATTGGGCATGCAAAAATGGTTCTAGTATTTTATGTCTATATGGCTGTGATGTAAACAATTGATCAGAGGCTCTTTGGGAGCCGGAACGATTTACAATGATTTAATATCCTCGCCAAAGTGATGCCAAAAATCTCAAGGCCGATATACTAAAAATTCTGCAATGGAACTCCAGTTCATCCAATTACCTCTCACACACATACAAACTACATAGGTAAAATATGGCAGATAGGCACAACGCTATACGTTACCATCACACATGGACTGGCACCGTTTCAGATTGAATCTGATGCTTTGCCCTTGTATTACTGGCTGGAGTCCAGTTACATGTAAAATGTTTTAACACATTATTGATGGGCATAAATAAAACATAACCTTCTGGTGCATCTGAATATTTATTGGATTAATAACAGCCCGTTATGGTGCCATTTTATGGCATTTTTACGAGGCATGAAGGTTTAGGGAATATTAGGCTGTGCGTTCTCCTTATTAAACCTTCCCTCCTATTTGAAGTGGACACACAGTGAGCGCATTTGCAGTGTTCAAAGCGGCTCGTGTAGCTGCGAGTCAAAGGGAGAAATATTTCCGGAGTCGTGATCTGTATTATTTATATGATCTGCAGAGAGCTGCATTCATATCCAAGCAATTGAATTACCGGCTTTGGGAAGGGATTAACCCTCTCATGACTAGTTCTAAGACCTGAATTTTACAGCACAGGCATTCCTTTTATTCTTCTCTTTCACAATACTAGCCTCGCATGGGCACACAATCTGGTATTTAGTGTCTATTTATTTTTAGGTACTAATTCAGAAAATGCAAGCAGTTTGTATCCCACGTTTCTAAATTATGTCTAAAAGTAGAAAATCTGGCTTTTTCTTTTTTGATTCTATGTATACACCGCCACTGACTTCGAATTATCTCTTTAACCACGTAAGCTCGGGCATGATCAGGGCATGATCAGGGCATTTTTTTGCTATTCATCACTGTGCGACTTTAACTGGCAATTGCACGGTCGTGCAATACTGTATGCAAATTAAACGTTTACCTTTTCACACAAATAGAGCTTTCTTTTGGCGGTATATGATCACCACTGGGGATTTTTATTTTTTGTGATATCAATGAAAAAAGACTAATAGCCAGATTCAGGTACCTTTACGCCGGCGTATCTCCAGATACGCCGTAGTAAGTACAAATGTGCGCTGTCGTACTTTTACGCCGATTCACAAAGCTAGATACGCCGTAAAACAAGGCTTCAGCTGCCCGACGTAACTTGCCTACGCCGGCGTATCTTGGGCGCATAGTTACGCTGGACGCATTCGGCGTTCCCATGTTAAATATGCAAATGAGCAAGATACGCCAATTCACGAACATATCTACGCCGTTTACGTAAGGCGTTTTTCCGGCGTAAAGATAAAACCACCAAAAAGGTGGCGCATCCCATGCAAAATATGGATGTTGGAACACAAGTCGTTTTTACGTCGTTTACGTAAGTCGTACGTGAATTGGGGTGGGCATAATTTACGTTCACGTCGTAGGCAGTGTTCAATCCAACGTTATTCTGAGCATGCGCACTGGGATACGTCAACAGACGGCGCATGCGCCGTTGGTTCGGCCCATCATTTGCTTGGGGTCACGGTTCATTAACCCCCCTGGCGGTTTTCCCGAGCGTGACTCGGGGTGGATTTTTTATGTAAAAATCGGTATCCCCGAGTCACGCTCGGGGTGAATATGCAGAGCCTGCAGCACGCTGGCTTACCTTGTATCCAGGCAGGGGTTACTGTACTTACCTTGTCCCTGGATCCAGCGATGCATCCCCGCTGTGTGAGCGAGTGGCGTCCTCCATTCGACTCACACAGTGCCCGCGCGCTGCCGATCTCCGTTCCCTGCGACGTAACGGCGCACGGGGGCGGAGACCGGCGGCAAATTCAAAAAAGTAAACAAACACATTACATACAGAATACTGTAATCTTATAGATTACAGTACTGTACGTAAAAAGTACACACCCCCCTTGTCCCAAGTTGTCTGCCCAGTGCCCTGCATGTTCTTTTACATAATAAATACATTTTTTTTGTGCCTGCAAACTGTAGATTGTCCATAGCAGGGATCCTCAAACTACGGCCCTCCAGCAGTTGCGGAACTACAAGTCTTATGAGGCATTGTAAAACTCTGACATTCACAGACATGACTAGGGCATGATGGGAATTGTAGTTCCTGAACAGCTGGAGGGCCGTAGTTTGAGGACCCATGGTCCATAGCAACCAAAAGTGTCCCTTTATGTCAAAAGTGATTTTAGAGCAGCCAGAAAACAGCGATAATAAATGATAATCACTTGCAGAATTGAGCGATAGCGATTTGTGGGGAAATTCGTCATAAAAAAATAAAAGTAATGACAGCGACAATTCCGCAACTGAGCAAATTTCAGTGATTTTGATTTGATTACATTAGTGAATAATTTTTATTATAATTACATTATTATTTGTTATAATTATTTATAGTTATTTATTATATTATAATTTTATGTTTTTGTGTTTCAAACTTTATCATACCAGAGATGTTTACTAGACTATTGTTTGGACAAATTTAAGTGAGTTATTCCTAAAAATTGCAGACCTACAGTATAAAACACAGAATTTCCATGCAAAATAATTGTACCGCTTTTGGTACGTAATTCCAGACAGAATCATACCGCCAGGGAGGTTAACATGTATCACGCCCACCTTCCACCTACTTTGAATTAGGCGGGCTTACGCAGGCCCATTTAGGCTACGCCGCCGTAACTTAGGGAGCAAGTGCTTTGTGAATACAGCATTTGCCTGTCTAAGTTGCGGCAGTGTAGCGTATATTCGATACGCTACGCCCACCTAACGATCCGCCGCCCTAAATCAGGCCCTAAATATTTTGAAAAACTAACAATAATTTTCTACTTTCTGTCATAAAACATATCCGATAAAATACATTTCAACATAAATTTAGGCCAAAATGTATTCTGCTACATGTCTTTGGTTAAAAAAATAAAAAAATAAAAAATTCCAATAAGTGCATATTATTTAGTCTGTAGGAAAGTGTCCACAAACCATGGTATATATATTTAAAGATTGACCTATCATTCCTTGAGGCCCCAGGCAGGGGCTTGGGAGGGCTTAGTAAACATGTGTTTAATAAGATGCCCCCTGTAGAAGAGAGGACACATGGAGGGATCACTACTGATCACTGCTATGTGCCCACTGACACTGACAGCTGATATATTGTAACTGCGAGTGTTACAATGCATCAGACTGTCATTTTCTGAATGAATGGAATCTCTATACAAATTCTCATTCATTCAAGTAAAGCGATACAGAGAAAAGGGACCATCTTCAGTCCCTTTCTCTGTCTCAAAAAAAGGAGATATGGGTGTCTGTTTAGACCTCCGATATATCACCAAAACCTAAACAAAACAAAACAAAAATGTTGGTAGTTTTATCGGTGCTTTACCGTTGTTTTTGCTTTGCTTTTCGGGCGCTAGCGGGGAGCTTTTACCCCCGCTAGCGGCCGAATAAAGGGTTAAAAACACCCATGCACTTTGACTGTAGGAGTGGTGTATTCACTGCTCCTACAGCGCCTCAAAAAAGCTGTTTGCAGGACTTTTTTTGATGTCCTGATAGCGCACCACTCCAGTGTGAAAGCACTTGGGCTTTCACACTGGGATTGCAGATGAGGCTTTTTTTCAGGCGCCACCCCATTTTTTTTATTAAAGTTAATAATAAAAAAAAATAAAAAAAAAACACAAACATAGTAAGACCCCCCAATGTCCACTCCTCCACAATGATGGTCCCCCTCCCCCACACTGACCCCTCCACGGATACCTCAGCTTCTCCTCCCGGGCCAACCCGATATGTCCTGATTGGCCAGGAGAAACCGGAAGGCGATGGCAAATACTAATTCACTATTGTCACAAATCACAAGTGGGTGGGTTTGTGGTGCAATGCTATGCACCCAAAGCCCAATCTTTTTTAAGCCAATTAGAGCCCGAGGCTCCAATCATGTGGCTTGAAAAAAATAAATAAAAAATAACTCATACAAAACGTATGAGTCCGGCGCCCATAATGAACCGGCTGCTGCTGGTAAGACCCCTTTCACATGGAGCTGACTCTGAAAAAGCAGATCCACCTGCTCAGCGGACACTGACACAGCCCGCTGTTCTCTATGGAACGGTCAGATGGAAAAGGACAGCCTGTCCATTTCCATCGGATGCCATCCCGTCCGATCTGCTAGATGGATGGGGAATGCAATCCCCATCCGTCTGTTTTTAGCGGACTTGATCAGAAGCAAGTGGGTGTAAACGGACACATGTCCAGTTACATCAGTCTCTCCATAGAGAACACTGGGTGGTCTGATTGGGCCCACCTGAAAAACTGACAGGCAGACCCAATTGGTGTGCTTGTGTGAAAGGGGCCTAAGGCCTTGTTCACACAGGGCATACACAGCGTACCTTTACAGGGATGCACGGGTGTTACATTGATGTCATTTGGGATGTAGCAACTGCACCAACAGGGCCATTGCTCCCAATTTTACATCCATGTAGCTCGGCATGCATGTGCCTGAGCTCACACTGTCTGTGTTTGGGGTCATGTACCCACACCCACACGGATGTCAGATTGGGAACAGCAGCTATGCCTGTGCAGCCATTACATTCCAATTGGCATAAATGGGACTGCCTGTACGGGGGTTACATGGAACACCTGTGTATTCCTGTGTGGGTAAACTTGGCCCCCCCATTGGCGTACACTTTAGTATGCCACATGTGAACGAGACTTTAGTACTAATTTAGCAGGAATTCTGTTGTGTCTATGTGCAATATTATTGATTTCAGTGTATTTTTTAATGAAAATGGCGATATGGTGAACAGTTGCACAATTATCGCGGGGCCCAAAAAATCTGTAGCACTTTTTTTTTTTATTCTACTGGCCATGTGCTTTTAGAAAATGTCTAGTTTTAGGGGTCTTTTCAAATTTTGAAAGCTGTAAGTGAAAAATGAAATCCTCCAGATTTTTGGAGATAATTTGGATATGTTAGATTTTTACCATTTTGCTAAAGGGCGCAATTTAAAATTTACAAAAATATTTGTTAACTCCATACAGGTTAAGCTTTTATATTTAGTGGGGTTTTAGCAGGAATTTTGTAAAATTAGCTGTGTTTATCTGCCAATAATGGTTTTAGTTTATTTTTTGCCAATATATTGGTTCAATAAACAATTGCGCAAATATCGCACAATCTAAAAAAAACAGTGGCATCTTCTTTTTATTATAGATGTCATATGCTGGAGCACAGGGCCTGGCAGCGAAAGGGTTAAAATGTCAGGACACTACAAATACCTTACAAATGACCCCTTTTTGGAATGTAGACAGTCTGAGGCATTTAGCAAGAGACACGGCAAGCTTTTTGAAATTACATTTTTTTGTCACAATTTCTTGGAAATGAAGAAATGTTTCCACAATTTTTTTTTTTTTTTTTTTTTACATACCATCACCAGCGCAGTACAGCCTCATGATAGGACTGGTGTGGCGGTGATCAGGGACACTGACTGGTAACCACATGTAAAAAAAAAAAAAAAAACAATTAAGATTAAAATGTATATAATTTTTCAGTCAATATTTTACATTTTTTTTTATTGTTTTAACATTTTATTTTTTAAATACTTACATCAAAGTAGTTGAATGTTACCATAGTAACATCATACTACTATGGGGGGGTGATCAGGGTTTATTTTTTTAAACACAATGAAGAATTTATTTATACCAGCAATGCTTTCACTGTCGCAGCTGTGAATTCTAGTGATCTGTGATTGGCTACAGCTAATTACATGATACCGAGTATGGTGGTTGGGCTAGGTACTATGTGATAGCTGTGGGCCAATGACAGCTCCCTTGCAAATGGAGCAACTGGTTCATAACACCTTTGTTGACATTGTGATCATATAACGATCACATTATCATCTGGCCCAGAGTATCAGGATCCGCATTCTGCTGTGGGCACAGTGGTCTAGGGGGGGAAAGGTTGGTTGATGAGCATTGGTTTGGTGCACTGGCACACCTCTCTGGGTCTGTACAGGCAAAATTACTTACCGGTACGTCGCTCTACCTGTACAGGTAGGCAGGTGGTTAAATAGTTTCTACGTTTTGCTATTTTTAAAATTGGAATCTAAATTCAGTCACCACTGGATTCATACATTAACCATATTTCACCTCTCCTACAGAGATTAAGACTGCCTAGGTATATGGTCTAAGCTACCCTTCAATCTTATAGGTAGGGTGAATCTATTTAAATAAATTATTTCTTGCCACTCTTGTGTGTGTGTGTGTGTGTGTATATATATATATATAAATATAGGGCCAGATCCACAGAGCTAGTATGCCAGTGTATCTCCTGATACACCGGCGTACTTTCAAATTACCCGCGTCGTATCATTAGTTTGAATCCTCAAACCATGATACGACGGCTTCGATCTGACAGGCTTACGTCTTCGTACACCTTTGGATCTACGCTGCAATCTTTTTGCGCCCGCTGGGTGGAGTTTGCGTCGTTTTCCGCGTCGGGTATGCAAATTAGTTTGTTACAGTGATCCACGAAGTTACGATCGGCCGTCGCATTCTCTAATGTCGTCGCTAGTCGGCTTTTTCTGGCGTATAGTTAAAGCTGCTATTATCCGGTCTCTAGTTAGACTGGCCATGTTAAGAATGCCCGTTGTTCCCGCGTCGAATTTTCAATTATTTTTTTTTTTTTGCGCAAGTCGTCCGTGAATAGGAATGTACGTAAATTACGCTACAAGAAAAAAAGAAAATTACGTTTCGACGTAATTTCGCGCAATGCACGGCGGGAAATTTCGGAACGGAGCATGCGCAGTTCGATCACCGCGGGGACGCGCCTAATTTAAATGATTCACGCCCCCTAATCGCGTATTTCTATTCCGCCGCGAGAAATACACTACGCCACTGTACCTTACGGGCCAAAATCTTCCTGGATTCGACTTAGAGCCAGGTAAAATACAGCGGCGTAGTGTATCTCTGATACACTGCGCCAGGGCAGTTGTATGTGGATCTGGCCCATAATGTTTATATACCAAAGAAAACCTTGTGGACAGCCTTCCCAGAAGAGTTGAAGATGTTATAGCTGCAAAGGATGGGCCAACTCAATATTGAACCCTACGGACTAAAAGCCCGTACACGATCGGATTTTACAATGGGAATTGCGTGATGACAGGCTGTTGTTGGAAAATCCAACAGTTTGTACGATTGCTGTTGAATTTTCCGTGGACAAATGTGAGATAGCATGCTTTAAATTTTTCCGACAATAATTGTGTGTTGTCGGATATTCCGATTGTGTGTACAAAACTCCAAAGTACAAACACGCATGTTCAGAAGCAATGGTCACCATAACACAACATTAGCAGAAGTTGCCCAAAGGGTAGCGATAAAGAGCTGAAAAACACGTTTCGTGTTTGTTGGCCGACAATTCGTTGCCGTTTGTATGCAATACAAGTTCACGGCCAACGCCTTTCGGACAAAAGTCCTACGCTTTGTCCTATGAAATTCCGATCGTGTGTACAAGGCTTAAGACTGGGGTGCCATTAAAGTTCACGTGTGTGTAAAGGCAGGCGTCCTCTTTTGCAGCAGCTCCTAGACTCCTGAATTCTACTTCTTTTTTTAGAACAGATCACTAAAATGTCTAAATCAGCAGCTTGAATGTCATGGCTGTAGGAATGGGAAGAACAGCGCCAATCAAAGGGGTGTGCAAAGTAAGGAAAGTGGCTGGGTGCTGTGGTGCACGTGTGACCCAGAACAAGCAAAGTCGTACTATTAGTGATGTTCTGCTTTAATAAAATGCATCGTCTTTAATATTCGGTCCTATCACCGATTTGTAACCTGGCCTGCAGATTTCTCCACAAATACCCATCTGCTGTGTTACCTATTCTTATTGCTTTCCTACCTTTCTTCTGTAGTCGGAACATATCCATTCTTTTCTGCTGCTGCCTTCTCAGAGTGTTGACAATGGCTATTGCTAGTCGGAGGGCCTCCCGTGGGTAGCCATGTGACCTCAGTGCGTCCACCCGCGCACAAGCAGTAGGGACATGCTCTGAAGGGAAACAGAAAGCATTAGTGTGGCGTCTTGTCCAAACCATTTCAAGCATTAGTGCAGAATTTCCAAAGGACTAGCAGGAGAACAACATCAGCCTTGTAGCCAAGCATTTCATCTACCCACCACAAATGCTTCATTTATAATTCCATACAAGTGAGAACAAAGCAGCAAGTCACAGAATGAGCCTTTCTGGCTGCACAACCTACCATGCCAGAGGGGCCACCCACGGGAGTCAAAGAGTGAGTTTTCAGTGTCGTCATGGTAACAGTAGTTGGTGTAAAGGTCGCTGCTGATAATGTACTGTAAGTGGCTGTCTTGCCAGTGGAGATCGCATGCCTCGATGGCTCGTGTGAACACTGTTCGGTGAGGCCGATGGGAGGAATCTGAAGGCAAGAAAAGAAACAATTCACATACTACACAATAGTTGTCGTATTTTAGATACTGCTTAAGAGTCCACTCCATCCTACAGCTTCTTCTGTCTAGTGCCAGGAGAGCTTTGGTCGGGAAAACTGGCCGTGTGTATGCTCCCTCGCAGTGTTTCCTATCGGAAAACTGCGGGGGGGGGGGGGGGGGAACGCTGCGATTTGCAGGGAGAAAAAAGAGGACACGTTCTCATTTTTTAAACCGCAGTTTTCCTGCTAAGCAGCATACACACGGACGGTTTTCCCGGCCAAAGGAAAACACGGCAGTTTTCCCGACGGGTAAACCGATCTTGTGTACTAGGCATTAGAGATGGCACAACGTTATTTTGTTTGAAACTTGGCCAAAAGGAGACCTCCATGGAGTTCACTGGTCTGTGCACTTACAGTGGCATTTATAGGGGTCCTAATGTCCTGATTGCAATAGGTGATGGTGGAAAACCCTGAGGTCACTGAACAATTTCGGGAACTAGAAATGGGCCATACATTTTCTGGTGTTATTATGGGATAAGAAGTTGGGGTGACCAGATTTTACCTTCAACTGTATCATCACATTTGTAGGTGGTAAAGCTTTGGCTAACTACTGTCCACCAAGGCACATTTATTCACTAAGCCTCCATTCTTCTTGGTCTCCATTGCACTCTTCAAGACACACAAAGGTTTTGTAGCAGCTACAGAATCCCTCAATTATGAAGGGTGCTCAAAGAAAAGTCATAGCAATACCGATGATCTAAGGCCCAGTTGCTGTAGCTACCGATATTATCCAATGTAGCAGCTGATGACCATGGTGCACCGTTGGATTTTCATTCATATATACTGGAGCCACATACAAATTACAAACAAGGAGCCATTAGCTGCTGCTATAAACCTCTGCCTGTTAGCGCAACAGGGTGCTAGCAGTTTGTACAAAAATTTAAAGGGAGACTAGAGTAATTAAAAATAAATATTTTACTGAAAACACTTGGTAAGATCTATGTCAAAGAGATGTGGTTTTCATAATCATGAACCACATTGTCCGTAAAGGGGTTGTAAAGGTTTGTTTTTGATTTTCTAAATAGGTTCCTTTAAGCTTGTGCATTGTTGGTTAACTAACCTTTTCTTTTGATTTCTCTTCTAAATGTTTTTTTCTTTGTCTGAATTTCTTTTCCTGTTCCTCTTCAGTAAGCTTGCCCCCATCATCCGAGCCGTTCAGGTTGGGGGTTAGTCAGCATGCTCGCCCCCTCCCTTGGGACTACATCCCTGCGGGGAGACGCTGTGAACGTTCAGGTTCTCCCCGCAAGGACGTAGTCCCAAGGGAGGGGGGGAGCATGCTGACTAACCCTCAGCCAGAACGGTTCAGATGATGGGGGCAAGCTTACTGAAGAGGAACAGAAAGTGGGAAATTCAGACAAAAAAAAAAAAAGAAGGGAAATCGAAGGAAAGGGTAAGTGAACCAACAATGCACTAGCTTAAAGGAACCCATTTAGAAAATAAAAAACAAACCTTTACAACCCCTTTAAGGGGGTAGTGGTTG
Organism: Rana kukunoris; assembly: GCA_029574335.1. Lineage (NCBI taxonomy): Eukaryota > Metazoa > Chordata > Amphibia > Anura > Ranidae > Rana > Rana kukunoris. Next base: position 86,915,882 of record CM056049.1, on the reverse strand, counting down.
GGGCGTGGTAAAAGCATGGCGCAAATGCAGGGTTTTACCACCCCACAACCTTTCCATTAAAAATGTAAGGTGCTCCAGTGATAGCCTGGTTATAGATAAGCAGACATCCCCTTTAGAGAGACAAAAAATCTACTTGTCCTTGAACCTACTGCAAACTATGACAGATTCGCATTATGGCTAAATATTACACATGCAATACCAAGCTGGTATCATCTGTGTATAGTTAGTGATTCTGACTACAAGTTATTACCCTCTAAGGGAGCACAGCAAGAACTGGAGATCAAATAAACAGGACTGCCCTAAAATACATGTGTAATTACTGCTTTTAAAACTGCACCCATTTTATACGTCTATTAACATCTATAAAAAAATTAATAAATGACTGCTGGGTATTAGGACATAATTGCATATATATATATATATATATATATATAATCACCCCCTGGAGACTGGCTGCACCTCCAGCTTCATGGACCGTCTTTCCATATGAAGCTGCTAGGTGTCCAACTGCTTCATGGCAAAGGTTCTTTAAGGCTGGATTCACACAAACGGTAATTGGATTCATCTTACGCCACATCCAATTCGCAGAACGTTGGAAAATATATTCCTTTCAATGGATCTGGTTCACACATGTGCGTTGCATCCGCACTCCACATTGCTCAAAAAACGTGTGCGTTTTCTAGGCTGTGTGATGCGAATTGCAGCCACATAATCTTCAATAGGAACGCAATTCGCAGATGTGTTCTGTTGTAAAAATGAATTCTCTCCCTCTCCAATACCTCCCTCCTCTCCCTGGTCAGCTGATGCGCAACTACAACAGAGAAGAACCGCTGAAAGAATCATTTTTATCTTGGCAGGGAAACCGGAGCAGCAATTCGCACCAAACTAGTGTGAACCCAGCCAAAGGAAAAGTGGACCCTTTGAACGCGTTACGCCCATATTTAGAGTGTAAATGTTTAGCACCGCCGCGTCGCACATTCGTAGCCATCTGTGAATGAATGAACTACAAGTCCTGTCTTCCACCGTGGCAGACACTTGTAGTTCTCAATGGACTGAGAGCATTCTAATCAGCACGTTTGTAGTCCATTCACACTCCCTCCTGTATAGATGTATGGGCAGAAAGATGGAGGGAGAGCGTGCAGGAGCCTGACAGTGCACATATAATCTGCTGATCGCTGGTGCAGTACTTTGCAGGCTCCTGTAAAAAAAAAAATATATATATATATATATATAATAAATGTACCTTTTTTTATCTGCAAAATATGTGCATTTATTTTTATTTATTTTTAGTTAAAGGTGAACGTATCCTTTAATGACTAAACAAGCATACAGTGCCTAGGACAACAGCATCTCACAATGCACCCTTGTATTTCCCTCACCCTGGTTGGCATTTCCGGGCTGAGGCAAGGCATTGGTTAAGTTGGGGAGCTCGCTGACGTGGTTGCCATCTTCCCAGGGACAGACATCCACACTATTCCACTTCTTCAGCTGTTTCAGCCAGCTGGCTTTCTGCTCAGATTTGCAATGGGGATTTAAGACAATGCACATCCAAAGAGCACCTACAAGAGAGATGGGAAAGAAATTAGTAAAAAATAAAAAAATACATGTTGAACCGATTTTTATTTAAAAACACACCTAGAATACATTTTATTGCTTAGTCCGTGTTGAACACTGAAATGCTACAGACGTCAGGGGGCACTAAAGTGTCTCTATACCCAAAACACTTGACAGTTTTGGATAGAATGAGGAAAGGCTTAAACCTATCCGGGGACAACCAGTAACAGACAGGAAGCGAGGAAAACAAAATCTGACAGAGGTTCTATCATTCCCACACTCTTTTGTTACCCCGGCATTTGAAATTCCTGATATGTACCATGTACTTGTGTTAAAAAAGGCATCTTATTCTCTGTATTGTTTCCTTTGTGTGAAATATCTGGTGTTCCTGCCAGTCCCTCTGTTTTCCCATTTCAAACTGAAATCTCATGCCTGCTGACTAGGCATGAGAGCACATCCATCCCAACATGACCAGTTTTCTGGCTGTGCCGAGAGCACAGACTGCCTGTCCTCCAATGATTGGATTTGTGCTGATACAGCACCCCCCCTGCACAGCCAATCATTGTGAAAATCAGTGTTCTGCTGTTTCTCTATGATCCCTCATGCAGCCGCCAACAGAGATGTGATCACTTATACCAGGGGTCTTCAAACTTTCTAAACAAAGGGCCAGTTTACGGTCCTTCAGACTTTCGAGGGGCCGGACTAGGACCATTGGGAGTCAAAAATTTCCAGTGGGAGTAAACAATACCATATCTTTGGTGACTGTGGGAGGACTAGTGCCCCATCGTTGGTGTTAATGGAAAGAATTGATGGTGTCAGAATTGGTGTCAGCAACAAGAATTATGCCCCATTTAAATTGGATGGAATAATGCCTCAAGAGCCGCATTAAAGCAAGCAAAGGGCCACATTCGGCCCCAGGGCCGCAGTTTGGAGACCCCTGACTTATACAAATAATAGTGCTGCGCATTTTGCCACATTATTGTGTGTTTACAAACACAGACAGAATCAGGTGGAATAGTGTTGAATGGCAAACAAGTCAAAACACCCAAAAAGCAGCAGATGGATATTTCCTGTCTATCCTCCAATGCCCAATAAATTATTAATAGATTTTCTCTTATCCATTAATTTTGCTGCTCTGAAAAACATGTGTATTGGTGAGGCGGAATCAATAGTCTCTGTTCAATGCTGTAGACTAATTTGGAGTTTAATTTTATTTTTTATCTCCTTCTCATGGGTACTTTAACAAGCTCATCGTTTGTTAATTGTGATTGTAAAGGGACATTTTCTATTTTTTTGAAAATAATATATAATAATAAATAATGCTCCTGGTTTCCTCCCCTCATCCTATCCGAGTGCCACCTCAGAGCAAGCCGTTTGCTATAGGGGCTTGTTCGTGCACGCTCCCGAGCTGGCTCTGTGTGTCCATGGATACACAGAGCACAGCTCGGACTTGCCCCCTCCTCATTGGCTGTGACTGACAGCAGCAGGAGCCAATGGCTTCTACTGTGGGGGGGGGGGGGGAGAGAGAGAGAGAGAGAGACAGAGAGAGAGAGACAGACACACACAAAAGTGCCTCTCACGCACACCACTGGATCAAGATTAAGCTCACAAGAGTATAAGAAGGTGGTGGTGGGGGGGCTGCATGCAGAAGGCATTTGATCTTACTGCATAGAATGCATTAGGGTAAAAAACCCTTCTGCCTTTAGAACCACTAAATGCAATTCAGCCAAAGTTAGAAAAAGCATGTAAACCAATTTTACTTGGTTTGTAAGCCTTCTATAGCTAGCAATACAAAGAAGACAAAATAAATAAATAATAGAGACGCATATCAGTAATTATCATGGTGGCTGGCTAAAGCTTCCAGGATAGAAACTGAATAAATGATTTCAGACACACCTGAAGCAAAACAAAAGACAAATTATTATTCGGCGTCTCATTTACAGACCACAAGTCAGTCTCCCATCATTCATCGAGGCTTCAGCTGCTCTAATGGCACCAGACTCCTCTTTATTGTCATTATTTCAGCAATTAGGTTAAGCAAGAAATTTGTTTAACATTTTTTTTTTCCTTTGAAGATCTGCAAAAGAAATCTACCGTAATTTGTGCTGACATTTCACACATACCATGCTAGCAATCTGCATCCCTGACACTGCATAACGGGTGCGTCTGAACGTATCAAGGTCTGAAACAAGCCAATTTTCACATGGAGAGATTTTTTAATCAGCTGTCTCTTCACTGACGTGAACCCTGACAGCGGCGTGAAGACGTCTGAAAGTGCTATTCAGCCACACTTCATTTGCTCATTAAAGGATGCGTTTTGCACACTTGAGGACATGTGCTCAATCGGCTGAACAATCTGCTGGAGCGTTGGATTCGCAGAGAATCTGCAGAACAGGCATTCTGAAGAAGTACATGACAGAGGAGCATCCCTGCCCCCTTCAGAAGCTCATACAATGCTGACCAATGAGCCGTCTGCAACCATGGCGTAAGATAATAGAAAGGCATCTGGAATGCTGAGAGAGACCTTGAACCACTATTGTGGTACAGAGTAATAGGAGTGAAATCCAGGCACACTATGAGGAAAGGTACTTGATAACAGGCTAATGCTGGCCATAGACGGTTGGAATCTTGGACAGCTCAGCAGGAACCGGCCAAGATTCAAACCATGTATAGACAAGCTGAATGTACCCACGTTGATCTATCAACTTGGGTACAACCAACCTGCCGGATTTTGCATGCGATTATTGCAAGTGGCTGTTATAGCAGCTAGCAATAATCACAGTGTTTTCTAGGCGGGATGATTTCCCCCTGCCGGAAGAACACAGCAGCTTGGCGGTAGGGATCCTCAACACTGACTGCTTGCAGGAAAGAAATTTGCTCCGTCTATGACCAGCCTAAAGCCGGGTACACACGAACAGCTGCTGAGCCATTACGTTCTGACACACTGTGATTAGCGCTCTCTGCCATTGGCTGAGAGCGATGATCGGGAGTCGATCGGCTGCTGGTTTTCTAGCATGAACATCTGACACACAGGCTGCATGCCGGACGTTCTTTGTTTTTTTAACCGGCTGCTGTTTACCGATACTCAGCCTGGGTGTACGGGTTTTAAGCCTACATTGACCTTGGCCAGTGAAATTGGATGCAGAGATAATACTGGAACTCAACGGGCAACAGTTTAAATCGGAAAACAAAATGAAAAATCTGAGCTCAGGTATGAAGGAATCCAAAAGCGGCAGCCAATGCTATATTCCAATACCAGATAGATAAATATACAAGCTACAAAGTGTGGCGCTCTAAAATAAAAATAAAAATACAACAATGGTGCAAAAAAAAGTTAAAAAGGAGGCCAAAATGCTCACTCATGAAGGACACAGCAATCAAAAGATACATGCTGTGATCACACAGAAATATCTATCTATTTATTTTATTACAGGTACTTATATAGCGTCAATAATGTATGCAGCACTTACCATATTTATCGGCGTATAACGTGCACTTTTTTCCCCTTAAAATCAGGGGAAAATCGTGGGTGCGTGTTATACGGCGATCCGCGATGTCTGAGCGCCACCGCCGACATATACCGAGCACAGTACACTCGGGTACACTCAGCTAAGCTTGGCTCCGCTTGCGGTCACGCCCTGTCCCGTCTCCTAGCCTTTATGCAAGAGGAGCCAAGCCTGGCCTAGCCTAGTCAAGTCAAGTGTACCGTGCGTTACCCCGATAAATACAGTAACATATTTATTATACATTCACATCAGTTCCTGCCCTTAAGCAGCGTACAATCTAAGGTCCCTAACTCACATTCATACATACACATACTAGGGACAATTTAGACAGGATCCAAATAACCTCCCAGCATGTTTTTAGAGGAGTGTGGGAGGAAACTGGAGTACCTGGAGGAAACCCATGCAGGGACAGGGAGAACATGCAAACGCCAGGCAGGTAGTGCCGTGGTTGGGATTTAAACCCACGACCTTAGTTATTCTAGGTGGAAATTCTAAGCACAAATATAGTGCACAATAAAGTGCAGACAAAAACAGTCCATATGCTGACTTTGTACAAACACAGAAGAAAGTGTCCATACAAACAGTATAAGGCGATCATTCCCCCCTGCTGGTGCCAGTGTGACCTAGATATTCCTCTCACTGGCACTAGCAAGGGGATTAATAACCGTATACTATGTGTGACGCAAGTAAGTGGCCAGGGGGGGGGGGGGGGGCACACCAGAGTGTATTTGAGAAGCAAGATTCATATGCTTCTGCCCGCCCATAGTAAAAGTGGCAGCCCTAGTGATTAGTGTAGAGCTGGGCGATTTTGGCCCTCAAAAAAAATCTGAGATTTAAAAAATAAATAAAAAAATCGATTCACGATTCGAATCAAGTTTTTTTTCCTGATGGACAGCTTGTTGGCCCAAAGAGCTGCGGGCAGGAGTTTTTAGGAGAGGCCGCAGCTTCGGCCTAGTCCGCCGCTCGCTGTATCACGGGAGCACGCCCGCAATTACTCACCACCATGCAAGCTCTCTCACATTACTGTGGTCAATACTTGAGGGGAGGACCAGAGACAGCTGCCGAGGGACCGCAGAAGACGTGGATCGGGGCCACTCTGTGCAAAACGAACTGCACAGTGGAGGAAAGTAGAACATGTTTGTTATTTTAAAGGAAACACATTTTTTCCTTTACTAACCCTTTAACCACTTCCCACCCGGTCAATAGGAGATTGACGGCCGGGAAGTGGTTATGAAATCGTGACTGGACGTTGTCCAACGTCCTACACGATTTCATGCCGCGCGCGCCCCTGGGGGCGCGCAGTGCGGCGATCGGTGATGCGGGGTGTCAGTCTGACACCCTGCACCTCCGATCTCGGTAACGAGTCTCCGGCGGAGGCTCGCTACCACGTGATCAGCCGTGTCCAATCACGGCTGATCACGATGTTAACAGGAAGAGCCGTCGACGGCTCTTCCTCACTCGCGTCTGACAGACGCGAGTACATGAGAGCCGATCGGCGGCTCTCCTGACAGGGGGGGGTTCGCGCTGATTGTTTATCAGCGCAGCCCCCCCCCCCTCGGATGCCCACACTAGACCACCAGGGAGTGCCCACACTGGAAGGGCTAAAGTAAAATAAAAAAAGGGTGCAAAAAAAAAAAAAAAGTCAGGATTTTTATTTTATTTTTTAAAACATGCCAGTAAAAAATAATAAGGGTGCCAGTCAGTGCCCACACATGGGCACTGACTGGAAACAGATTCATCAGTGCCACCCCACAGTGTCTATCAGTGCCACCCCACAGTGTCTATCAGTGCCACCCCACAGTGTCTATCAGTGCCACCCCACAGTGTCTATCAGTGCCACCCCACAGTGTCTATCAGTGCCATCCCACAGTGTCTATCAGTGCCATCCCACAGTGTCTATCAGTGCCACCCCACAGTGTCTATCCATGCCCAGTGCCCACCTATCAGTGCCCATCAGTGCCACCCATGAGTGCCCATCTGTGCCGCCTATGAGTGCCCATCAGTGCCGCCTATGAGTGCCCATCAGTGCCGCCTATGAGTGCCCATCAGTGCCGCCTATGAGTGCCCATCAGTGCCGCCTATGAGTGCCCATCAGAGCCGCCTATGAGTGCCCATCAGAGCCGCCTATGAGTCCCCATCAGTGCCGCATACCAGTGCTGCCTATCAGTGCCCATTAGTGCCACCTCATCGGTGCCCATCAGTACTACCTCATTGGTGTCCATCAGTGCCCATCAGTGCCGCCATATCAGTGCCCGCAATTGAAAGAGAAAACGTACTTATTTACAAAAAGTTAACAGAAAAAAAATAAAAACCGCAGAGGTGATCAAATACCACCAAAAGAAAGCTCTATTTGTGGGGAAAAAAGGACGCCAATTTCGTTTGGGTACAGTGCAGCATGACCGCGCAATTGTCATTCAAAGTGCGACAGTGCTGAAAGCTGAAAATTGGCTTGGGCGGGAAGGTGCTTAAGTGCCTGGTATGGAAGTGGTTAAGGATTTGAGTGACTGACAAATTGGCCAAATTGTAATGTCTTGATGACTTGGTCAGTGGAACTCCAAAACTGTAGTTCTTTGGTTCCTTCGGTGGTCAGGACCTACCAAAAGTGGTCCAAGAAAAGAAAACTGGTGAACCCATGAGGCGGCGTACACACGGCCGAGGTTCTCGCCAGAAACCAGCGAGAACCTCGCTGGGAGCTGCATTCCAGCGAGAACCTCGGCCGTGTGTACGCTCTCTGCGAGCCCCGCCCGTCGGGAAACCCGTCGACCAAATAGAGAACAGGTTCTCTATTTGCTCGATGGCCCGTCGGGATGAATGGCTGGTTGCCATTCCCGATGGGCAGGTCGCAGATTCTGACGGCCGGCAGAGAACCTCGACAGGCGGAACGATGTGTTCTGCCCATCGAGGTTCTCTGCCGTGTGTACGCGGCCTCACAGGGTCATGGGTGGCCAAGGCTCATTGATGCATGAGAAGGAAGAGAAAGCTGGCCCATGTAGCCTGATCCAATAGAAGAGCTACTGTAGTTCAAATTACTGACAAATGGAATGCAGATGCCAATAGAAAAGTGCCAGAACGCACAGCGCATTGCAGTTTGTTGGGTATGGGGCTGTGTAGCCCATGCTGACCCGCGTCCACAGCCAAAAGCACCTACAATGGACACGAGCATCAGAACTCAACAACAAAGCAATGAAAGAAGGTGTTAAATAAATTGGTGTTAAATTGGCTTCTAAATTCTCCAGATCTCAATCCGTGGAGCATTTGTGGGATGTGCAGGAAAAACAAGTCTGAAGCCTCGTACACACGATCAGTTTTCCTGATGGGAAAACTGAGCTTTTGGCCAGGAATCCCAGCTGTGTGTATGCTCCTCGCAGTTTTTCCGATGGGAAAACCAGAGATGGAGCATACACACGGCCGGGATTCCCGGCCAAAGCTCCATCGCAGTTTTCCTGTTGGGAAAACTGGAAGTGTCTAGGGGAAAGACTAAACCAAGCAGGTTCTCAACTTTCCCCTCTGGATTTTCGAAGGGGAACTTTTCCTGACGGAAATCCCGTATGTGTGTACGAGGCATGATCCATAGAGGCCCCACCTCACATCTTACAGGACTTAAATGATCCACTACTGATAGATTGATGTCAGATACCACAGCATACCTTTAGAGGTCTAGGGGAGACCATGCCTTGATGGGTCAGGGCTGTTGTGACGGCAAAAGGGGAACCTACTCAATATTAGGTGGTTGGTCATAAGGTTTTGGCTGATCTGTGTATATGGCCAGATCTTAAAATCTCCTAGATGGACATTATGCCACAATTTCTAAAAGCAGATGCTGATGACCACAGCTCTGGATACCCCAAAATATATCATCGTATGCCGAACAGATAACATTTGTTATTTTTTTATTCCCTGCTGAAAACAAAGAAACACTAAGACAACGTGCAACCTGCCCCCATCATTCTTCATTCCCATACACCAGACTAAGACGACCCACCAAGATCACATTAAATGAACATGTGAAAGCAAACAAAGGGGGTTTAGAAAGTAATTAAAAAAAAAATGCATCTGGACACATCAACATCACACCACTGTAGAGCTCAACAGCAAATCTCAATTTCCAAATGGGAATCCTCAGATTGCAGGCAAATTCCTGAAACACGAACCAATCTGACACAAGCTTCTTTGTTAAACAAATAACTGAGGGCTGGCTTTCAGGATTTCAAGGCATCCATGCAAGTGGGAAGCTTTTGAAGAGTTCTCATTTATGCTATTTAAAAGAACCCAGCAAGAAAAAAAGAAATCATATTTGAGATAAGAGGAACGGTCGATGTGAGGATGATTTGATGGCAATGACATTCCTGGGCGACATTCTCCACCACATGCACTCCTTCTGTTGTGCTGTAGCCAGCTCATCACTGAACTCTCTCGGGAAAGCAGCTAATAAAAGACTTTACCCTACACCGACTCTCCAAACATATGTGGAGGATAGACCACTGCCAATCACATCTTCCCCCAATTACATTTTCATAGTCACACACAATTCCAGAGAAGCCACTTCAGAGCAAAGCTGATAAAAAACAGCAAGCTCTTCTCTAAACCCGTTGATCGCCGAGCAATATTCCAAGTCAACAGTCGTCCTTTCTTAAGCCAAAAATCCTCCTTTATATTGGTTTGAAGGATGCAATAAGGAGGAATAAATGAAAACACACTGCGGCACGTCACAGCAAAGACATCCTTAGCCTTTGTTAGATCAGAAAGAGGCTGTTCGTGGCCCTGTACTTGGCCGAGGAAATGGGAGACAGAGCATTCTCTGATCGCTCAAAGCACGCCAAGAATCGCCCTCAAATTTACATTCTGTCATTGATTAAAGAAAAATATTCTTAGAAAAAAAAAAAACACTAAGCTGGCTACATATACCATTTAAAGTGGAAGTAAACTCTCTTTAGCAACCTTGATTTTATCAGTCCCCATCTACCTCTTACAGAAATTGCTAAAAAATTATCCCAATTAGTAATTTAGATCTGTTTTGTGCTGCTAGGAAGCGCTTCCGGCTTCCCAGCCTAGGCCAGGCACCGCCAACTTCTGGGATTGATACGTCACAGGTATTTAGAGGCATTGTGGTATTAATGCTGCAACTGTGCGGCATGTCTGCACATGAGGGTGGTATAATGGCAATCTGCCACAAGCTGGCAGCGTTTGCGTGCACACAAAGAAATCCGCCGTGCCTGCAAAGACTCCAGTGGTGCATTCGTGCCTGCACCGGAATTTTTTTTAAATTGTGGTGCAGACGGAGGCCGTTTATTTAGCGTTTTAGTATTGCTTCAATTTAAAAGACTAGTACTAGTACATCTATAGTGGCGAAGGATCTGGGGGGGTTGGTAGATCATAAGCTCAATAATACCATGCAATGCCAAGCTGCGGTTTCCAAAGCGAGCAAAGTCCTTTCTTGTATTAAGAGAGGTATAGACTCCAGAGAGAGAGATATCATTTTGCCCCTGTACAAATCATTAGTAAGACCTCATCTGGAATATGCAGTTCAGTTTTGGGCACCAGTTCTCAAAAAGGATATCGGGGAACTGGAGAAAGTGCAGAGAAGGGCAACCAACATGATAAGAGGCATGGAGGAGCTCAGCTATGAGGAAAGATTAGAAAAACTGAATTTATTATCTTGAGAAGAGGAGAATAAGGGGGGATATGATCAAAATGTACAAATATATAAGAGGTCCATATAGTGAACTTGGTGTTGAGTTATTCACTTTACGGTCAACACAAAGGACAAGGGGGCACTCTTTACGTCTGGAGGAAAAGAGATTTCATCTCCAGATACGGAAAGGTTTCTTCACAGTAAGAGCAGTGAAAATGTGGAATAGACACCCCGCAGAGGTGGTTCTGGCCAGCTCAGTAGATTGCTTTAAGAAAAGCCTGGATTCTTTCCTAAATGTATATAATATAGCTGAGTACTAACATTTATAGGTAAAGTTGATCCAGGGAAAATTTGATTGCCTCTCGAGGGATCAGGAAGGAATTTTTTCCCCTGCTGTAGCAAATTGGATCATGCTTTGCTGTTTTTTTTTGTGCCCTCCTCTGGATCACCAGTGGGTATAGAATTGGATATATTGGATTGTACGATATTTTTCTTTTTTTTCTTTCATGGTTGAACTTGATGGACTTGTGTCTTTTTTTCAACCTGACTAACTATGTAACTATGTAGTACTGTTCAAATATTAACAATTGAACAGTTGCATTACAAGTCCACAAAAAATATATATATTCCTGCCTGCATGACAATGCTTTTGATTTCCTGCAAATACTTCATATCTACATACATCAGGTGGGCAGATAAAAAACTATTTATTTAAAGCGGAGTTCCTCTTGGGAAAAAGAAAGTTAAAAGTCAGCAGCTACAAATACTGCAGCTGCTGATTTTTTTATATAAAAGACACTTACCTGTCGAGGGAGCCTGCAATGTCCTCACCCAAAGCCGACCCGTCCCTTGGCTCCAGGTGCAGGCGCCAATATCCTTACTAAAGGAAACCGGATGTGAAGCCTCATGGCTTCACAGCCTGTTTCCTACTGCGCACGCGTGAGCCGTGTTGTGCTATATGAATGATCCCTGCTGTCTTTTGGGACCTGTGTGTCTCCCAGAAAACAGCCGGGGGGAGGGGCCGGACATGGTGAATTTTGCCACACGAAGTGCGGCGATCTATGCCCCGGAGTGGGAGCAGATTCCTGGATTTGACAGGTATCTGCAGTATTTGGGTTGCAGGAAAGGAAATCACTTGATTCCTCCCATCAACACTGACTGTGGAGCTATTGTGTTCTCCTGGATGGGTGGATGGATGGAAATTCTGCCGATCCCTGCTTAACCAGCAAAATTATGTATGGCTGGCTTAAAGCAGAGTTCCACCCAAAAGTGGAACTTCCGCTTTAAGTACTCCTCGCCCCTTACATGCCACGTTTGGCATGTCATTTTTTGGGAATGGGAACTTTTAAATGGGGCTTCCTGTCCCACTTCCTCCTTCCTCTCGTGGGCCGCCTAGGCGACTCCTACTTTCCTCCTAGGCGGCCCCTCCCTCTCTGCAATCTTCTCGGATGCGTGATAGGTCCCAGAAGATTGCCTGTCTACTGGGAACGGTGCAGCGCGATTTGTGCAGTGCGTGCCCGGTCGTGAAGTCGAAAAGTTGTCACGCCGGGTGTCCACAGTGGCTGACGGTGCCGGCAGAGAGGAGCGACGCCCCGGGCAGCCGCATCGCTGGAACGCGGTGCAGGTAAGTGTCTGTTTATTTAAAAAGTCAGCAGCTAAACTTTTTGCCTGGAACTCCGCTTTAAGAATTGTTATAGATCAAAGCACTTGGGGCGGTTAAGAAAAAAAGAATGAAGACTTAAAAGTAAAGCTTGCGTGGCAGCACATAAGCCTACATTGCAAGTAGCAACACTGCATCTTTAAGTATCCACTGCAACCTTGCAGAAAACAAACGCATGCATACCCAAGGAATAATTGATCCTGACACAAATATTACCATGTATAATTGGTATGTGGGCTCATTACCTTGTACGGGGAAAAAATGCTTACAAATAAATTTTTATAAGCAACAGGAAAGAGATGATCTGGAAGTTTCAAATAGCATGCACATTTAAATATTTATTAAAGGATGTAAGCAGTAACCAAAGCCATCCAGAGGGACTGGGTTAATGGTTTTGTGCAATCGAGAGGGGGAAGCTTGTAGGCATTAAACTCTACAGCCTGGATAAATCAGTAAGGTGCTCTTTTGACCTATTCTGTGCTAAAGGTTTGTGGAAACCCATCAAACAAAATAGATTCTGCATGAGGATCAAGAGTGATTACAGTCCTGTATAATGTGGAGCGCAGCGAGCGCCATCTCCAGTCATCTGTAACCTTTGTGTAAGTGGAAACATGACCACCACAGACCCGACCATACAAATATATTCCAGCAGCCAGGCCGAGTGTATCGCAGCAGTATTCAGACGATTGGGAAAGAATGAAAATGAACACAGAAGCACATCCCATTTGGGGTAATGCTGGCCATGTCTTTGTTTTCAAGGATTGTTCTTGTCCATTCTCTGTGCAATTGTTTTCAAGCATTGTAAACGATGGCCGCGGAATAGACGCGGTTCTAGGGGGCCGTGTTTCTAGGAAGAACAGAATGTTTCATTTTGCTCTAATTCATTCTATTACAGAATTAAACTTTGATGGATTGGTCTTGACAAGTGCTTCATGCTGATTGTATTGTGCATGATAGTATAATCACTCCCCATGCATTGCGTGCTGCCTGGCTGATTAATGCAATGGATTTTGGATGGTGAGGGGGAATTCATGCAATCCAGAAGACTGCATTCTATTTGTGGGTGGGGGCTGGGAACGCGGAAAACAGGAGAGTAATGGCCGAAAGACAATTGCTTTTGTGGTGTAGGTGCATTTCTTGCCTGCAATAAAGACCATCTGCACTAGGCAATCATCTGCATTAAAGCAGTATTTATCCCAAAAATAGCAATAAACTGCAGCTTAAAGTGATACTAAATACACACACTGTTTAATGTACATTGCCCCTTCTATTTCTGCATGTGGATGATGGCACTATTATATATATATATATATATATATATATATATATATATATAAAAATACCTTTGGCCTGATCGATATACAGCTATCACATGACCCAGCTCTCTCCCAGCCTGTCTGCAGGGAAACATAAGCAGGAGGAGCTTCTAGTCCTCTGATGCTGGTTACATGTGCAAAATAAAAACCATAGCCTTTAGAGTAAAAAGTAATAAATATTATCAATACATCATTTTAAAATGTTCATATTTTTAATCAAATCTTTATTATTTTGTGGACATAACATGGTGTGGGTATATTTCTGCCAGTCACAGTCTGTGTCATGTCTCGCCAGCCTGTGTCTTAAATTAAGAGGGAGGTAAATCCTCCATCAACCTACATGTAATATCCCCACCCCCATTGTGTTTAGCTGTTTAGGGGGCATGGAGGAGGAGGGAGGGAGTGTGATGTAATTTTCCACTGTGTATATGCCCACATGTGTGACTCTATAGTCACATGGGCTGCTCTGATGTGATAGGAAGGAAATGCCCAGCTTAGAAACTCACTGGAAAATGAGCATTGCCACCTCAGCTGCAAAATTCCTAACTGAATTGGGGACATGGACAGAAGAGGGAGATAGAGAGCAGCAGGATCAACCAGGTAGTTTTTTCGGAATACAGAAAACAAATCTCAGTAACTGAGTGAGCATGAACAGCATGTAATACACTATTTATTGATAGTTAATAATGTTGGTTTAGTTCCACTTTAAACAATCCTTAGATGCAGTGGCTTTTTTTTGTGTTCTCCAGATGGGGGTGGCCCTCGCCGGGAGAAGACAATGGCCCACCACGAGGGACTTCCGCATCAACACTGTGTTGTTGGGGGAATCGAGCGAATTTCAAAAGACAGCATGCAAAAGAGGCCAGAAACAGAAGCCTTTCTCATGAAAAAAAGTAATCTCTCCCACTGAGTATTTTTATGCTACACCTATATTTATAGTGTAATATGAAACATAGACAGTGCGGACAGCCCCCAACCCTAATAACCCCCCACTTACAGAATCCTGTGATGTCCCTGTACTTGTAGTCTATTGATACTCCCTCCAGCTCCATAGCTAAAAGGTCCGTGCCTCAACTACAGACTTTAGCTGGAGAAAGTCTGCAGGAGCCCCGACGTCATCTGCACATGTGCACTGAAGACACGGCTCACTCGTGCCGTTTCTTCAGCAGCATGGCGTGACTGTGGGCTGTCGCATGCATACGTGGGAGTGATGTCATTGCGGCTCTGGCCAATCACATCACTGGAGCACACGAACCCAGAAATGACTCCGGGAGATGTCGCCAGTCACAGCAGTGTGCGGGGACCACTGCAACAGCTTTGATCTCAGGTAAGTATTTCATAATGAGCTAGTATGTGATGCATGCTCATTATGCCTTTGTCGTTTTTTTTTTTTTTTTGGGGGGTTTACAACCACTTTATGCCATTTCTTTGAAAGTATGTACCTTAATTTCACTATTTTGCCCACTATACTGCCAAAGTTGCTTTAAGATATCAGCAAGTGTACCTTTTTCAACAATCAGCTGACCAAGTCACACTTGTCATCATGCAACTTCCAAGAACTCATCAGCAGGATTGCCATAGAGGACACAGCAGGGAGCTGAAACACTCACCTGCTTGCAGATGTCACGCCCTTGCTGGCTGAATGACCGATGTGTGTTTCTCTCTGTCTCTCAACAGCGACATTCTGCTGCGTTTTTGGTATAGACACCTTGCTACTAAAGCTGGCAAGGAAGCGGCACATACAAAGCAGGAGAGCGTCCTCCCTGCATTTTCTAGCAATCCTGTCACTAATAAGTTTCTAGGCAGCAAAAGATCGCAGGCTTGACATCGACCCAACTCTTCAACAAAAAAAAAAAGCAGTCTGCTCATGCAAGCGTCGCATGGAACCATCTCTGCCACAACACAATGATTACCGATAGCGGCTATGGCCACTGGGAATAATCGCATGCTAGAAATCCGACATGCTGGTTGTACCCAAGTCAATCCATGGATCGACTTGGGTATAATCAGCCAGCCCATAGATGGATTTAAACTCAGCTGGTCCCTGCTGAACTGACCGAGATTCGAACCATCTATGGCCGGCTTAAGCATTTCAGGATATACTTAAAGTGCAAAAAGCATGGATAACCCATAGTAGATGGCCAAAGATATTTCCCTTTCAGATATTACGTTTCATTAGCATGAATACAGCTGCTCACAATCTGAACGGTCACTACACTATTCCTTTGCTGGCATTTTTTTTCGCCAACACCAATTCCCTACAGACCCTCAGTTGGGGTATATACAGCCAAGTGTGTGCTAACAAGCACCTGGGATTGTCACTTTGCCTGGTCTGCGATACTGGCCTCCGAATGAGGCTACCTGACTTCTTATCAAATTAAACTTCTGGGAATCATTTAACAATCCCAGCTTTATTAAACTGTCAAATGAATAGCCCCACTTTTGATAACACTAGCTGCACCAATTATAGCTTGTTTAAAGTTGACAATTATAATGATTCATCTCTGGCATCTAAAAAAGGAATTGAAAGCTTCTTCGAATTACCTTTTAAAAATAAAAAAGCAGGTCCTTTTTTGTTTAATGTCACTTATCGTTTGCAAAGCGAACATTTAAATAGCTACAAAAGGGCAATGGGATTTTTTTTTAAAGTTTATATCTAATCCTCCATATTTATATGACGGGGAATGGGCCAGTATGTGAGCGAGAATGCCATTGTTTCGCAGTGAGCCCTACTGGTGACATTTGTATTCAGGTCCTATGTTCTCCATGTGGCTAAAGGGCTTCCAATTTCATTTCACAGCCAGGAGCTAGCAGAAAACACCAATTAACTTGCAGATCCCATTTGCTGACAAAAGTCGGCCCCCTTCTCAACGTCTGGCATCTGGCAGGGCTCAGATCGGAGCATGAAGTCTCATAAGGGTACCAGTCAGTTTTATCAACCGAGAAGAAAACAAAAAAGCTTGCATTTAACAGATATGACCGGGCCTCTGTGTGCTGTATTACAACACATGTTCTGTACACAGACATCCATGGCTCTGTACACATTCACACCAAAATAAGGCCCTATGAGCACATCCAATGAGTGGGCCAGAAATTATATGAAGTCAAATTGCTTAATGCGTATGAGTGCAGCTGGCTTAAAGCAGATCTTCACCCTTTGCAAGTACTTCCCTCGTCATTATTATTATTATTATTTTTTTTAATCTTTTTTTCCCTATAAGAAAAAGTGTGTCCCTGCCCCCTGTACAGTGCTCCTTATGCCTCCTGGCATATACGCATCACATATACCAGGGGGCATAGCCCTTCATTTACAAATGAGGGGGGTGCCCAATGACGCTTCATCAGGAGATACACCAGCTGAAGCCGAAAAGCTGGTGGGCCCCCTGATGACGTCATAAACAACATGGTGACGCAAGACCAATCAATGGCAGAAGACAGGACGATCTCAGTGGAACAACGCTGGATTTTCTGGTCGGGTGATTATCTGAAATGTATTCAACAAACCACCTGGTATGTGGGTGAAGACCTTCTTTAACTGCTTGCCGACCAGCCGGCTCTGCTGGGAGAGAGCACGTAGCTATACGTCACCTCGCCCAGCAGCCAATAGGGGTGCGCACGCTGGTCCCCGACTCCCGTGCGCGTTCCCGGCGGCTGCGATCGTCACCGGGCACCCGCGATTGCTCGTTACTTAGCGAGAACCGGGAGCTGTGTGTGCAAACACACAGCTCCCGGTCCTGTCAGGGGAGAGATGCCTGACCGTCTGTTCATACAATGTATAAACAGCGATGAGTAATTTCCCCTAGTGAGGCCACCCCCCCCCCCCCCCAGTACAGTTAGAACACACCCAGGGAACATACTTAACCCCTTCCCCGCCCCCTAATGTTAACCCATTCACTGCTATTGGCATTTTTATAGTAATCAATGCATTTTTATAGCACTGATCGCTATAAAAATGCCAATGGTCCCAAAAATTTGTCAAAAGTGTCCGCCATAATGTTGCAGTACCGAAAAAAAAAAAAAAACACTGATCGCAGCCATTACTAGTAAAAAAAAAAAAAATATTAATAAAAATGCCATAAAACTACCCCCTATTTTGTAAACGCTATAACTTTTGCGCAAACCAATCAATAAACGCTTATTGCGATATTTTTTTACGAAAAATATGTAGAAAAATAAGTATCGGCCTAAACTGAGGAAAAAAAAATGTTTTTTTATACATTTTTGGGGGATATTTATTATGGTTAAAAATATAATTTTTTTTTTTTTAAATTGTCGCTGTATTTTTGTTTATAGCGCAAAAACGAAAAACCGCAGAGATGATCAAATACCACCAAAATAAAGCTCTATTTGTGGCAAAAAAGGGATGCCAATTTTGTTTGGGAGCCACGTCGCACGACCGCGCAATTGTCAGTTAAAGCGACGCAGTGCCGAATCGCAAAAAGTGTTCTGTGCTTTGACCAGCAATATGGTTCGGGGGTTAAGTGGTTAAATTCTAAAAGTGTACATAGAGCAAAAAAAATATTTTTTTATAGCCCAGGGAAGGGTTAAAAACCCCTGCCAGGAAGTTTTTTTTGCCCTACCATTTAGGACATTTCCCTTCCCCCTCCTGTCTCGGAGATGCAACAGGAAGGAGAAAATATCCCAAAAGTGTATCCTGTCCTCGAAAAAAGTGTCCCCATTGGACACAAGATTATGTATGGTTTAGTAAATAACTGCTGATGTCTTCCCTGTATTCCATATTGCTCTCATGTCGCCAGCCTGTCCGCAATCGTTAAGTAATTACTGCCTCCTCCTTGTGCCTAATGACCCATTTCCAGCTGTGTGACAGTAAGTATCGCACAGCCACTTCCTGTCTGGACTTGACTACACGCTGTAGTTCTTTAGACTTCAGGAGGTGATGTCAACATTACTGACGCTGATACTGGGTCGATTTGATCGCAATTAACATACAATTTTGCCCAGTTACTTCTACCTCCAGAACCCTGATTGTATACATGGATCGAAATTCAGCCAGTTCAGCGGGGGCCAGACAAATTTAGATCCATGTATGGGCTAGCTGGTCGTATCCAAGTAGATCTATCGATTGGTGTACAACCAACCTGACGGATTTTTCGTGATCCGATTAATGTCACCGGCTATAGCCACACCAGGAGGATTCTCCATCCACCTTGAATGTGTAGATGGTGGAATCAAGATGTTTACTTTTGTTAAAAATTTGTTGTTTAACCACTTTAGCCCCGGACCATTTTGCTGGTCAATGACCGGGCCACTTTTTGCGATTCGGCACTGCATCGCTTTAACGGACAATTGTGCGGTCGTGCGACGTGGCTCCCAAACAAATTTGGCGTCCTTTTTATTGGTGGTATTTGATCACCTTTGCTGTTTATTATTTTTTGCGCTATAAACAAAAACATAGCGACAATTTTGAAAAAAAATGAATATTTTTTACTTTTTGCTATAAATCAATATCCCCCCAAAATATATATATAAAAAATATGTTTTTCCCCTCAATTTAGGCCGATACGTATTCTTCTACATATTTTGCGTAAAAAAAAAAAAAAATCGCAATAAGCGCTTATTGATTGGTTTGCGCAAAAGTTATAGCGTCTACAAAATAGGGGATAGTTTTATGGCATTTTAATTAATATTTTTTTTTTTTTACTAGTAATGGCGGCGATCAGCGATTTTTATTGGTACTGCGACCTTATGGCACTTATGACACTTTTGACACATTTTTGGGACCATTGGCATTTTTATAGCGATCAGTGCTATAAAAATACATCGATTACTGGAAAAATGTCACTGGCAGTGAAGGGGTTAACACTAGTAGGGGGCGAGGAAGGGGTTAATTATGTTCCCTAGGTGTGTTCTAACTGAAGGGTGCGGGACTGACTAGAGGAAATGACAGATCGCTGTTCATACATTGTATGAACATGCGATCAGTCATTTTTCCCCCTGAAAGGGCCAGGAGCTGTGTGTTTACACATACAGCTCCTGGTTCTCGCTCTGTAACGAGCGATCGCCCCTAGTGGCTGAAATGCAAAATCAGGTTATATTACGCAGCCGACCTGCCACCGTAAAACTATGATGGGTGGTCGGCAAGCGGTTAATCAAAAAAATGCGTACTGTATGATCGCTGCTTTACTGCAGTGTGAGCAGGAGTTTGGCTTCAACTTGTGTATATAAATCTACTAGTACATTCAATGTGGATGGGGGAATCTGCTCAATGAATCATGTATGGGCTGCCTTATGCTGCGTACACACGATCGGAAATTCCGACAAGAAAAGTCCGATGTGAGCTTTTGGTCGGAAATTCTGACTGTGTGTAGGCCCTATCGGAATTTTTCCGACAGCAAAAAATTGAGAGCTTGTTCCGATCGTCGGTATGTAATTCCGCACAAAAAAACACGCATGCTCGGAATCAATTCTACGCATGCTCGGAATTATT
The DNA here is from genome assembly GCA_029574335.1 of Rana kukunoris. NCBI lineage: Eukaryota > Metazoa > Chordata > Amphibia > Anura > Ranidae > Rana > Rana kukunoris. The sequence continues at coordinate 86,895,766 of CM056049.1, read as the reverse complement.
GAACTTAATTTTTCTCGGCTTGTTGTAGTGTTGTACGTCACCACGTTCTTGACGGTCGGAATTTTAGACAACATTTGTGTGACCGTGTGTATGCCATACAAGTTTGAGCCAAAATTCTGTTGAAAAAAAATAAATAATCCACGGTTTTCTTGCTAAAAATTTCCGATCGTGTGTACACAGCATTAGACTCTCTCTCGGCAGATAACACCCAACTCCATTTCCGTCTGGACTTCCGGTGACATCTCTGTGGGACATTCCACATTTGGGTCCAAGGGTTGCGGTAAGCGCATATGTATTCCACCTCATATTTGAAGATTTCTGTTGGAAAGTTCCTCACCATCTTCATCGTTTTATTTTTTATGGACACTGCATTACATTTTTGTTCATATTGTTCACTTTATTGATTTGAATTTCACATTTAGTTGTGGTGCAATTTTTGCCATTACATCCTTTGTGTCACAATATATGGTCACACCTCATTAGGTGTATACAGCCATTGCCTTTTGGCTCTCACGTAGCGCTACATTACCATCCACACCCAACTCCATAGAGTGTAACAGGCTTGCAGCATGAAAAACGTGCAATATACTGACAGACAGGTAGGGCTCATACAAAAAAAGATATTATGGGCCAGATTCAGGTAGATGAGAGTATCTTTCCTCTGGAGTAACGCTTCTCATTTACGTTACTCTGAAGACCCTTTCAGCGCAAGTCCTGTAATTCACATAGCAGTTGCGCGTAAACTTGCGCCAGAGTAACGATAATGCGCTGGCGTAACCCGACGCAAGTGGAAGTGGGTGTGATCATATGTAAATGATGGGCGGAGCCCGGCGCAGAGGCTTACGTTCAGCGCATCATCCACGGAGCATGCGCAGTGAGTGCGGCTCCACTCGCCCCCTTGTGCGCATGCTCACAACTTCCGTCGGCACCACTTCCTGGGAAACGTCAGCGCAATGCGTTCCGCTGGGCGCTTAAAAGCGCTGGCGGAAACGCCATTCCGGCGCAAAAGTAGTTCCGTTTCCCCCCACCCCAGGGAAGATACTTTTGCTCTGTGATGGCTGCTCCCGCTACCCCCAGAGAGAGGAGGAACCTCAACTTTAATACCCAGGAGGTCTCTGTCATTATCTCGGCTATGGAGACGGAGAATGAATTTCTCCATGGCAAAAAAAGCCGGAAGACCAGCCGGGAGAGGAAGCAGGGCATCCTGGAGTCCATTGCTGCCAGGGTCAATGTCCTGGGCTACTCCACCCGGACTGCTGGGGACATACAAAAAAAAATAAATGACCTGCGGCGCAAGGTGAGGGACAAGGTGGCCTCCATCAGGAGGTATGAGAGGGGCACAGGTGGTGGTCCCCCATGTCCTGTCACCCTGACCGCAGAGGAGGAGGTGGTCGCTCGGTGCCTGGAGAGGGAGCAGGTGGAGGGGGTCGCAGGCTATGACTCCGTGGAGGAAGGCACAAGGACAGGTAAGTGTTTTATAATCCCCTATTTGTTGTTTTGCATTTGGGGGGGGGGGACATGTGCCAAGTGTGTGGGACCACCAACATGTGTCTGCTTTGTGTCATCCACAGATGACGGAGCTGGGCCATCATCTGTCAGCCTGCATTCCACCCCATCCCCCCCACGCCATCATGTGCCCGAGCCACTGGGTGGTGAAGAGGTTGTGGAGGAGGAGAGTGGCCACACCACACCTGCCGAGGTGGTTGTGGAAGATCCTGCTGTGGCAGAGCAGGACTTTTCTTTGGTTTTGTCTGTCTCCTCCCCTTCTCCTGGCCCGTCTGTCGTCCCCTCCCCCATCCTTGGAAGCCCCTCAAGGGCGACTCCTTCCACCCGAGGACATACATCTTCTGGCCCCAGGAAGGCGACCCAGAAGACCAGGGGGGTGTCTGATGGTGTCCAGGACCAGTTGGCAAGGGATCACGCCAGACAGACAGAACAAATGGGGGCCATAGCGGACCACTTGCAGAAAGTGTCGGACAGCCTGGGCTCCGTTGCCAACCTCAGCAACGCAGTGCAGGATGTCAGCTCTAATTGCGCTGCAGTGGTCACCACTTTGGGGGAGGTGCAGGGGGATATCCAGCACCTCACTGCAGCCGTCCAGGCCAACAGTGCTGCCATCCGGGAGCAGGGGAGGCTGAGTCGGCGGGCCCAGCATTACCAGATGACCCGTCAGCTCCGGATGCAGGCCCAGACCAACAGTTATCTTGGACGGATAGCCAGGGCCTTGGAGGGCACGCAGGCCACACCTGCCAGGAGTGGCCCACCTGGGGATCAGCCACCTCCAGATGCCCCCCCACCCCCACCCACTCCATCCAGGCAGCTGCGGAGCCAGAGAGGGGCCCCCAGAAGAAGCCCCCGGCATCCCCGATGAGGCCTTTTTTTTGTGGCTGGTTTTATATTATTATTTTTCACATACTCAGGTCATGAGTTTATTTTTTATTTTTCTCAGGTTATGAGATTATTTTTCTTTTATTGATCAGGATATGATCTTTCTAATTTATTTTTGTACTGCACACGGTCAGGAGTGCAGGGGACAGTGTGAATGGTGTGTGAATGTGAGAGGGTGGCACTCCTGAAAGTAAGGGGTGTCACCCTCGGCCGTGGTGGTGAAGTGAACCCCACGGCTGAATGAATGATGTGTGAAAGGTGTGTGAATGGACAGTGACATCATTGGGGCCTTGACACGGCGTTACTGCTCCCAACTCCTACATGCTGGACTTGGGCTAATCCAATGCGATGTGCATGTGGTGTGTGTGATCTAGGGACATCAGTGGTGTACACGCGTGCACTGTCTGTGTAATTAATGTTTGGGGTTAGTGTCCAAAGATGCCTACAGCGAGGACCCTCCTGACTGCTCTTCCATCAGCAGACTGGGTGTCCTCTGGCAGGGGGGGACTGTGTGGGTCGGGGGTCAGGTCATCACGTATGTCAATCTGCAGGCCTTTTTTCATCGCAAAGTTATGTAGTATGCAACATGCACCGATGATCTGACACACAAAGGTAGGGGAATACAATAGGGCCCCCCCAGACTTATCCAGGCAGCGGAAACGGGACTTCAGGAGCCCAAATGTTTGCTCCACCACTGCACGGGTTTTGATGTGTGCTTCATTGTATTTTCTCTCTCCTCTGGTTTGGGGGTTCCGGAAAGGAGTCATTAGATGGGGTCCCAGTGCATATGCAGAGTCACCTGGAAGGGAAAAGACAGGAGAATGTTAGTCATGCATGTGCGATTTCTGTTGTGCATGACGGGAGGGGATAGTCATGCCTGACTCCCATGTCACTCACCAACCAGCCAGCTGTCCCCATACATGTTCTGGTTAAATTCTGCTGGGATGGGACTCTGACGGTATATGAAACTGTCATGGCTGGACCCGGGGTGTTTGGCACGGACGTGCCATATGAGGCGTTGGGCATCGGCTATCACCTGTACGTTGATGGAATGCCAATGCTTCCGATTGCGGTATATGTGCTCTGTGGCACTGGGGGGCTGTAGGGCCACATGTGTGCAATCAATGGCCCCCACAGTGCGTGGGAATCTGGCAATGTTGTAGAAATCTGTCATTGCCTTCTGCCGCAGCTCCTCAGTGGTGGGTCTGATGAACTGGTTGGACATGCGTCTGAGGATTGCAGGGACAACCTGGTGCACACATCTGCTTATGGAGGATTGTGACATCCCAGCCACCACTCCACTTGTACGCTGGAATGATCCACTGGCAAGGAAATGGAGTGTTGCCAGGACCTTCACCAGTGGCTGCACTGCTTGTGATCGGTGTGTTGGGCTGGTGATGTCATCCTGCAGGGTTGTGGTTAGTTCAAGTATTGCAACAGGGCTGAATCTGAAGAGGCGATACACCTCCTCATCCCCCATGCCAAAGAGGTTCATACGAGTGCGGTATATCCTCTCACGTGGCCGCCTTCTTGGTTCCAGGGGACCCATCAGTAGTTCTAGGACCACGAGTGCCCCTGGCATGTTGGCACACAGAGGTGTTGTCCTTGCAAGTGGGGGTGCTCAGCTAGCTCCTATCGTCGGTAACGCTGCTGTAGCTGCTCTCCTGCTGACCTGTGACCGTCTGGAGTAAAGATAAAGCAGCCTTTTGTAGAAATAACTTTGCGCCGGACGGATCAGATACGCGCGGCGCATGTAGCCAGCGTATGGTGCTAATCCGTTCGTGAATTGGGAAAAATCCCTCATTTGCATATTTGCAGGGGAAATCAATAGGCGCGACTGATGCGCCCAGCGAAATTAAGCGCTGACGATACTCTGGCGTCGGAACGTTCCGCCGGTCGCAAATGACCCATTACTGGGCGCATCTAGTTTGGTGGGTACGGGCACATAGAAACGACGGCGCATCATCACAGTTACGCGGCGCATATCGAAATACTCCAGCGCAAGTGTTCCTGAATCTGGCCCTATATATATATATATATATATATATATATATATATATATATATATATATATATATAGTGATCTATTTTATGGAACAATGTTAGGCAGCTATTGGGTGCATACTTGCTATATAGGCAGCCCCCATATGTCTCCAAGGAAAGTTCTCATTTATGAAAGCCAAACAAATACGCTGCAACTTGCCCTGTTTTATCTCAACTGCTCAACTTTATAGTTCCTTGTGGCCTCCGAGCCATTTGCAATCTGGCCCATGACCCTTACCCTTTGGCTTCCTGCATAGGGCATGCTCGGGTTGACTATGCAGCCAATGTTAAATGTGGTTTCAAGCACGGGATGACCAAGGACCAACCTCTGAAACACGTAGGCTGTTTTACAGCTTTGTACATGTATTTTATAAAGAAATTGGATTTTGGATGTCATCCCAAGTGCCGACCATCCCTTTCCTTATTCTGGTACGTTGGAGGTGTCAGCAGCCTCAAGGTCTGAGCCCTGGGTGGAGCTTTTATGTAGGAAGGTGGCAGCGCCTATTCTTGCCCAACATAGCCATCTTGAATTGAAAGCAGATCATCACTGTATCTGAGCATCACAAACCAAAAACGCTATTTATATCATTTTTAAAGCAATCTCCCCCATCCATCCATGTCTCCATGCTTTATTTTGTTGAGAAAACAACCCCTAGCATTTCTGTCTGTGAGAGCAAATGATTTACCGTATTTGCCAGCATATAAGGGGGTTGGGCATATAAGACGACCCCCTAATAAACAGTTTAAAACTGTGATGTTGTTCTCTACTCACTGTATAAGACGACACCCTTGTGCGTTAATACCGTATGTGTTAAAAAACGAAAAGGCCGCAGCCCGCCGGGTGCTCTGTAAAGCTGTATGTATTCAGTATATGCGCCGCTCAGCCAATCCCGGTGGGTGATGCACGCTGTTGATGACTATAGAGCCTGCTAAGCCTTCTCGGATTGGAGTAACAACCTCTGCCAATCCGAGCAGGCTACATATTGGCAGAGGTTGTTCCTCCAATCCGAGCAGGCTACATATTGGCAGAGGTTGTTTCTCCAATCCAAACAGGCTACATATTGGCAGAGGTTGTTCCTCCAATCCGAGCAGGCTACATATTGGCAGAGGTTGTTCCTCCAATCCGAGCAGGCTACATATTGGCAGAGGTTGTTCCTCCAATCCGAGCAGGCTACATATTGGCAGAGGTTGTTCCTCCAATCCGAGCAGGCTACATATTGGCAGAGGTTGTTCCTCCAATCCGAGCAGGCTACATATTGGCAGAGGTTGTTCCTCCAATCCGAGCAGGCTACATATTGGCAGAGGTTGTTCCTCCAATCCGAGCAGGCTACATATGGCAGAGGTTGTTCCTCCAATCCAAACAGGCTACATATTGGCAGAGGTTGTTCCTCCAATCCAAACAGGCTACATATTGGCAGAGGTTGTTACTCCAATCCAAACAGGCTACATATTGGCAGAGGTTGTTCCTCCAATCCAAACAGGCTACATATTGGCAGAGGTTGTTCCTCCAATCCAAACAGGCTACATATTGGCAGAGGTTGTTACTCCAATCCAAACAGGCTACATATTGGCAGAGGTTGTTCCTCCAATCCAAACAGGCTACATATTGGCAGAGGTTGTTCCTCCAATCCAAACAGGCCACATATTGGCAGAGGTTGTTCCTCCAATCCAAACAGGCCACATATTGGCAGAGGTTGTTACTCCAATCCAAACAGGCTACATATTGGCAGAGGTTGTTACTCCAATCCAAACAGGCTACATATTGGCAGAGGTTGTTACTCTAATCCGAGGAGGCTACATATTGGCAGAGGTTGTTCCTCCAATCCAAACAGGCTACATATTGGCAGAGGTTGTTCCTCCAATCCAAACAGGCCACATATTGGCAGAGGTTGTTACTCCAATCCGAGCAGGCTACATATTGGCAGAGGTTGTTCCTCCAATCCGAGCAGGCTACATATTGGCAGAGGTTGTTCCTCCAATCCAAACAGGCTACATATTGGCAGAGGTTGTTCCTCCAATCCAAACAGGCTACATATTGGCAGAGGTTGTTCCTCCAATCCGAGGAGGTTTAGCAGGCTCTGTATTCATCAACAGAGTGCATTGCCCACTGGGATTGGCTGAGCGGCGCATATACTGAATACATACAGCTTTACAGAGCAGCCGGCTGATATCCATCAGGCAGCTGCTTCACCCGGCGTATAAGACGACCTCCCGGTGTAATTTCGGTGTAAAGGGGCGTCTTATACGCCGGAAAATACAGTATGCAACATTAACTTCCTGGAATCTATCTGCCCTTCCAGGAAGTTAATGTTGCATACTGTATTTTCCGGTGTATAAGACGCCCCTTTACACCGAAATTACACCGGGGGTCGTCTTATACGACAGGTGTGCTTAGCTAAGAAAAACCTTCCTCCCCTCCTGAAGACTCCTGGGATGTATGACATCATGTGCCTAGGCAAGAAACCAGGACGTAACTTTAGAAAACAATTTATTTATTTTTTAACAAGTAAATATGATATACTTTTCTATCTTTTTTTCTGATGCTTGCAGTATAAGGATTACAAATAATTAATGTTGATTGGGAGAGATGTATGGGCTCTTTAAAAAAAAAAAAAAAATTTTACCATCTACATTCTGTAAAAATAAATCCACAATGAAGCCAGAAAAAGAAAATGCTGCGTCCAAGAAGCTCTCTCTCTCTCTCTCTCTCCAGGATGAAATGGCTTTTTTCTGGTAAATAAGTGAGGACAATGCAGATTGTTCTTCCTCTGTGCGGTGTGACAGAAGGCCGCGTGGATCTAGAGAAGACAAATATCCTCTGTGCTGCAGTTTCCTGTCACAAATGTGCTGGAATACCTCCACAGGCCTGTCTGATTCTGGACTTCTCTGCCACAAGCTGCTGCCTCTGTAGCCATACAGCAAAGCTCTGACATTCTGTGCTACTGGCACCTCTCCGGCCTCATTTCCAAACAGGGAGCGAGCCGAAACTTTCCAGCCAATCTGTACAGCCTTCCATAATGGTCTTTTATTGTGGGGTGGAAAACTGGATAGAATCCCTGCAGGGAGGGGGGTGGGGAGGGATGCACTGAAACACAATTACAAAACCCATCACAAATATATTGTGAAATTAAATTTTCAAAGAAATTCGAAAAGTGGTAGAAGACTACCCAAACCACATCTATTTCTATGGCATCTGACTGCTCTGTGTGTATGTGGTCAGGATCACAGTTCTCCAAAAATAGTTTTAGACATATCTGTGTGCGCTTTGCGTTTCTAATTGCATATTTACGTACCGAACATGCAGTTCTCTTTATAAATTAGATGCAGCGATGAAATGAGCTGACACAATTACAAAGTGGTTACTGCAAGCTGAATGTCATGCCGTGATGACAAGTGCACACTGAAGAATGGGAGGATTGCATTTCAAAATCTCAGACATAGACTTCCTGGTCTAATTATCCTGATCCAGTGTTGGACTAACCCCAGAATCATACATACCCAAGAGCTTACACTCCGAGAGTTGCTGAGCTAAACAAAAGTCTCCTAATATTTTATAGAGCTTTGTAGACCTTTGCTGTCAATCACAGCCAGTGAGCCAATCAGGAGATGGAGGGGGCAGGGCCGAGCCACGGCTCTGTAAAAATAGACACACAGAGCCACAGCTCGGGAGCACGCCTGCTTGGGTTCCCCTACAGCAAGCAACCGGCAGGAGGGAGGAGCCAGGAGTGCCGATGTCCTGTTGAGAAAAGCCCCCTATTGAAAAATGCCCGGCCGGAACTACACATGCGCAGAATGGAGCCGCCGAACAGCTGAGTTTGCTATCAGCTGTAGACGGCACCTGCGCACAATAGCCGACATTGTGCCACACGCTCCCGATGCTCAAACAACTCTGCAAGGGGCGGATTTGTTCTTAATGGGTGCATGTGAGGGGCGGTTGTCTAAATGAAGGGCGCGTAATTGCTTCAGTTAGCTTTGTTTAGGAATTCCGCCCCCATCATAGCAGCACTTGCCATCTTTACAAAATACGCCCCCTTCATGTAGACACCCGCCCCTCACACACACCCATCATGAAGAAATCTGCCCCTTACAGACTTGTACGAGCATCGGGACCGCGTGGCACAATGTCGGCTAGTTCGGCGCATGAGCAGTTCTTGCTGGGCATTTTTCGACAGAACACCGATGTGGGACCCAAGAAGAGGAGGATCTGGCTGCTCTGTGCAAAACCACTGCACAGAGCAGGTAAGTAGAACATGTTTGTCATTTAAAAACAAAATACAAGGCTTTAATATCGCTTTAGCTCTCTCCCTGCTAACACAAGCTGCACAGAAAGCAGCGGGAGCCAAATCCTGTGAGGAGCACTTAGGGGGCGGGGCCAAGCCATGCCATGTGCAGCTATAGACACACACAGCCTGGCTCAGGAACTATTGGGACACACAGAGAAGAGGAGAAGCAGTGCACAGAGCAAACAAAAACAAAGAAAAATTCTCAGCTCAACTTATCGGCCAGCGTGGAACAAATTGAATTATCCTGTCAAACCGTTCACGTTAAAAACAGAGGTTTGGTTTGCACACATCTGCAAAAACATGCGTAAGCTGCAGAGGCCACAACAAGTCACACCGGTAATATCTGCAGTCCTTACGCTCTAAATTTTGAGAGCCTCCATAGTAGGAGCACATCTATAGTAATGGAGAGATTGAGTGACGGTATAGCTGAAGGGAGCCCACTCCTCCACTCCTCAAAAGGCACAGGGGGTGCACTGGACACCCAGAAAATAGCACAATGGCAGCAAAGGTGTCCAGTGCGCCCCTCACCAACCAAATAACCAATGGAAAAAAACAAATGGCAACCACCCCAACCAATAACTGGTCTCGACAGCACAGAGCAGGCAAATATAAACCTTTATTTTAATTTTAGGAAAAACATTTCTTGACTTTACAACTGCTTTGAAGTGGACCTAGCATAGGGTATTGTTCCCAAGTGTTGAGTGCAGGCATACCATGCAACTCCGCCAAGTATTTATTACCTCTAATGGAGATCGCAGTACTCCCCCTGACTACGTCTGTTTTTCTCACCAGAAGGAAGGCACCATCTTTGTTCGGACATTATCTGAGGTCAGCATCATACTTCCTAGCTGCTCCCACTTTATGACCTCCTACAAAAGTTACAGTATCTGTTCAGTGGGCAGAACGAGACTGAGGAAATGCTTCCTCCTGCCTGCGACACACTGATAACCTCAACCTGGGCACAGTCACTTGCCTGGAGCTCAAGGCCTGTTTTTTAAAGATTAAGGTGCAGCTTTTTTTCTTTCTTTGTAAATCAAACTAAGTTATTAGAGCTGCAGATAAAAGCATCTCCTAAACAAAATTCCAAAAGGTGTGCCAATCTTGTGTTGCAAGTCCTGCATCGAGAGCCATTGTACACTAATCTGAGTCACCAGATTCTTCAGTATTTCTAAACGTATGCGACTGACAGGGGCATAAAAAGCTATAAAAATGTTATTCTCCCAAAGTTACATTAGGCTTAGGCAATGCTATCAGCTTGGGACTAAAGCAGTGCTTGGTGCACGCATTAAAGGATAAGTTCACCATTTGTAAAAAAAAAAAAAAAAAAAAAATGCACATCTTTTTTGCAGGTAAAAAAAATGTATGTGCATTTATTATTTATAAAAAAGAAAAAGAAAAAAAAGAAATTGGAGTTTTTAAAGCATTTCACCAGTGATCAGTAAATCACAGGGTAGCGTAGCTGTCTGCCCGTACCCCATACAGGCAGGCAGGCAGTTAGTGAATGACAGGGAGCATCAATGAACTACCTAGCATGCTCATCATTCTAGAAATGCATCGGGAGGTTCAAGCAGTCAGGGGCTTCAAGCACGGATAAGGGTCTGATATGGATTTAAGGGGGAGTGGGGGCCCCCACTTATTTATTTATTTTGCCGTGGGGTTTCCCCTCAAAATCCATACCAGACCAAAATAGTCTAGTATGATCTTGGGGAGGGGGAACCAATGCCTTTTTTTTAATTTGGTGTGGGGTCCCCCTTCAAGATCCTCAGAACACAAGTCTCTTGCCACAAGAAAGAACAGTTAAGATGATGATCCGACTTGGATGAGACGTCCATTCAAATCAATGGGCTGAAATTGTACCCAAATCAGACCAAAGTAGTGCAGGAAGCATTTTCAAAGTAGGACCGACACAAGTAGGACCATTTTTATACGGAACCATGTCATGTGACTTGTGCTCTGGACGTCGGAGCACATGCTGGACCAGTGCAAACTGGGCCTTAAGCATGTCTTACTTAAAGGAGAAGTCCAGCCTAAGCTTTTTAGGCTGGGCTTCTCCTATGGGTCACAGGGGTGCAATTAGTTTTGCGCTCCTGTGACCCCTTTTCAGAGGAGAGTGGTCTGAAGTCCGCTCTCCGATGACGTCACTGCCATCAGTCGGGGCAGGGCGTCATCCCGACTTCCAAGTCTGGATCAGCCAGCTGCCCTGTTTGATGGCAGTCTCAGCAAACCACTGACATGGCCTCTCCCCCCGCCCCTCCCCTGCTAGAAGTAGAGCAATAGAGTGCTCAGGGAGGAGTGAGAACTGAGCCATCTGTGTTTCGGTGGCCCGGTTCTCAGTGCAGAGACGCCAGAGGACAGATGCAGCATCAGTCTGATGCTACATGATGCTGCATCCACCGAAGTATGATTAGCAAAAAATGAAAAAACACACACTTCTCTTTTAAAACAATTCAAGGACCAAAGTAGTTGTCTTGTGGTAGGAAATTCTGAATTCTGAGTGATATTTCTCAACCTGAAAGCACAAACTAAGTGTGCATGCTTGATCTATACATATGTCTACTCTTCCCGAATTGAATATCCAGATGCTAGACAAGAAATGCCACCTATATCTTATATAATGCTTTGGTCCACCAACAATGGCCCTGAAGCTGCACACAGATCTCACAGCAGCACCCCAGTATGTGCCGACTATCCAACTATGCACCCAGAAATTGAGATAATTCACTAAAGGAGTCATTTTCCTCCTAGACTGTGTGCGTGACAAATGCTCATTCAGGTTCATGAGAAGAAGTTCCCCCAAGTCCCTGCCTGGATTTCTTTACTGAACACAGTAAATAACAGCTTTAGAAAATCAGCCCCTCTGAATAAAAGCAAAGGACTAAAAACAAAGACTGTCTAATTCATGGATCATTTCACGAATCGAGACAGGACAACCCGACAGCTTATGAAAATCCCTTCATTTCTGGATTTGTGATAAAAAGGATGACAAAGGCCGTCTGCTTCCAGAGAGGATTCTTTACTAAACTGCAAATCTTTTATTTTTATTTTTTTCCAATGGATCCTGCTTAAGTATGCGTCATTGTTAGCGTGTCAGAATGAAGGACAATAGTGACTAGCCAATTGATTTCATTTCACGGAGGTCTGATCTCAGAAGATGAATTCTGGTTGGTTAGTGTGGCACAAACATCATCATCATCCTATAAAAAAAACTATCCTACCTTGTGTAATCTCTGCCAGTACATTCAAAGACAGAATAAAAAAAAAAAAAGATAAAAAATACTGCATTTATTGGCGTATAACACTCACTTTTTTACCCTGAAAATAGAGTGTAAAATGTACCTGAGTGTTATACGCAGGGGGCTGTGGAAAGTTTTTTTTCCTGAAACTTCCCTCTCAAAGTTAGGGTGCGTGTTATACGCCGATAAATACGGTAAAGGACTACCAAAGCGAACCATTAAAGTTATATTATACAAATACAAAATGTATTTAAAAACAGAAGATATCGGCAAATACACATCTAAAAGCCACCACCACTGAAATTATATATATTAGTACTGTAGTTGTACCTGTCAGGACGGTACTGCCAGGCTGGTCAACTGACCTTCCTCTGCTGCAGCGAATGGAACATACCTATAATCACACCACAACCCTTCCCCCCGAACTCTACTTCATTCTACTGTGCCGTTAAGCTGTCACTAAAGGTAAAAAAAAAGGACAAAAAAGGCACCTGGAGACATTAAAAGTATACGATAAAATAAAGCTTCCAACTAGCCTAGTAGATTATATTCTAAAAATCTCACAAAATGTTAACGCCTCTTTTATAGAACCAGATTAACGGTTTGTAACTTCTATACAAAGAGAGAAAACACAATACATCAACTGTCATCAATCCATAGCTATTGTTGGGAGGTAATCTCTGGTGCAATAGGTCCCATTGCCCTCTATAGGTAACAGAGGACTTTGATAATTGGCAAGTTCAGCCCAGGGGTCCTGTGTAGAGGAGGTCTCCTTGGGAGGTAGAGGGGCATCCAGGAATTACAGCTGCAGTGGTCTCAGATGTTCCTCTACAAACTCCCCTATTTTGCAGTCATCTTAGCCGTGTTATTATGTCTACAAGAGGTATCCCCCACAGGATGCCAGAGTAAGGGAAAAAAATATTTATTATTGTATGCCTAGACTTGTCCCGTGAGGCTGTAATGTACACAATACAAAACAGACCAACAAAGCTTATACATCTGGCTACTGATATGAAGGCAACAATGACATTGAATGAAGACTCCAGCTATAAAGGTCTTCAGGTTACGATGTGCAATGATATTTCGTCAAAGACTATATAAGGAGGAGCAAAATTCAGCATTACAAAACCACTATAGAAAATCCCCTCAAGTCACCTCTACTGTGAGATTTATTACAGGGCTGCAAATTTTTGTAGAGTTCACTGTGGATTCTGGAGAGTCGCGGGGGAAAGCGACACTACAGGACTCGGGACCAGGGGGAGAGAGAGGGCCACACTACAGGACTCGGGACCAGGGGGAGAGAGAGGGCCACACTACAGGACTCGGGACCAGGGGGAGAGAGAGGGCCACACTACAGGACTCGGGACCAGGGGGAGAGAGAGGGCCACACTACAGGACCCGGGACCAGGGGGAGAGAGAGGGCCACACTACAGGACTCGGGACCAGGGGGAGAGAGAGGGCCACACTACAGGACTCGGGACCAGGGGGAGAGAGAGGGCCACACTACAGGACTCGGGACCAGGGGGAGAGAGAGGGCCACACTACAGGACTCGGGACCAGGAGGAGAGAGAGGGCCACACTACAGGACTCGGGACCAGGGGGAGAGAGGGCTGACACTACAGGACTCGGGACCAGGGGGAGAGAGGGCTGACACTACAGGACTCGGGACCAGGAGGAGAGAGAGGGCCACACTACAGGACTCGGGACCAGGAGGAAGAGAGGGCCACACTACAGCACTCGGGACCAGGAGGAGAGAGAGGGCCACACTACAGCACTCGGGACCAGGAGGAGAGAGAGGGCCACACTACAGGACTCGGGACCAGGAGGAGAGAGAGGGCCACACTACAGGACTCGGGACCAGGAGGAGAGAGAGGGCCACACTACAGGACTCGGGACCAGGAGGAGAGAGAGGGCCACACTACAGGACTCGGGACCAGGAGGAGAGAGAGGGCCACACTACAGGACTCGGGACCGGGACCAGGAGGAGAGAGAGGGCCACACTACAGGACTCGGGACCAGGGGGAAGAGAGGGCCACACTACAGGACTCGGGACCAGGAGGAGAGAGAGGGCCACACTACAGGACTCGGGACCAGGGGGAGAGAGAGGGCCACACTACAGGACTCGGGACCAGGAGGAGAGAGAGGGCCACACTACAGGACTCGGGACCAGGGGGAGAGCCAACACTACAGAGGGCCAGGAGGAGAGAGAGGGCCACACTACAGGACTCGGGACCAGGGGGAGAGAGAGGGCCGACACTACAGGACTCGGGACCAGGGGAAGAGAGAGGGCCGACACTACAGGACTCGGGACCAGGGGGAGAGAGGGCCACACTACAGGACTCGGGACCAGGAGGAGAGAGAGGGCCACACTACAGGACTCGGGACCAGGGGGGAGAGAGGGCCACACTACAGGACTCGGGACCAGGAGGAGAGAGAGGGCCACACTACAGGACTCGGGACCAGGGGGAGAGAGAGGGCCACACTACAGGACTCGGGACCAGGGGGGAGAGAGGGCCACACTACAGGACTCGGGACCAGGGGGGAGAGAGGGCCACACTACAGGACTCGGGACCAGGGGGGAGAGAGGGCCACACTACAGGACTCGGGACCAGGGGGGAGAGAGGGCTGACACTACAGGACTCGGGACCAGGAGGAATGGAGGCTGACACTACAGGACTCGGGACCAGGAGGAATGGAGGCTGACACTACAGGACTCGGGACCAGGAGGAATGGAGGCTGACACTACAGGACTCGGGACCAGGAGGAATGGAGGCTGACACTACAGGACTCGGGACCAGGAGGAATGGAGGCTGACACTACAGGACTCGGGACCAGGAGGAATGGAGGCTGACACTACAGGACTCGGGACCAGGAGGAATGGAGGCTGACACTACAGGACTCGGGACCAGGAGGAATGGAGGCTGACACTACAGGACTCGGGACCAGGAGGAATGGAGGCTGACACTACAGGACTCGGGACCAGGAGGAATGGAGGCTGACACTACAGGACTCGGGACCAGGAGGAATGGAGGCTGACACTACAGGACTCGGGACCAGGAGGAATGGAGGCTGACACTACAGGACTCGGGACCAGGAGGAATGGAGGCTGACACTACAGGACTCGGGACCAGGAGGAATGGAGGCTGACACTACAGGACTCGGGACCAGGAGGAATGGAGGCTGACACTACAGGACTCGGGACCAGGAGGAATGGAGGCTGACACTACAGGACTCGGGACCAGGAGGAATGGAGGCTGACACTACAGGACTCGGGACCAGGAGGAATGGAGGCTGACACTACAGGACTCGGGACCAGGAGGAATGGAGGCTGACACTACAGGACTCGGGACCAGGAGGAATGGAGGCTGACACTACAGGACTCGGGACCAGGAGGAATGGAGGCTGACACTACAGGACTCGGGACCAGGAGGAATGGAGGCTGACACTACAGGACTCGGGACCAGGAGGAATGGAGGCTGACACTACAGGACTCGGGACCAGGAGGAATGGAGGCTGACACTACAGGACTCGGGACCAGGAGGAATGGAGGCTGACACTACAGGACTCGGGACCAGGAGGAATGGAGGCTGACACTACAGGACTCGGGACCAGGAGGAATGGAGGCTGACACTACAGGACTCGGGACCAGGAGGAATGGAGGCTGACACTACAGGACTCGGGACCAGGAGGAATGGAGGCTGACACTACAGGACTCGGGACCAGGAGGAATGGAGGCTGACACTACAGGACTCGGGACCAGGAGGAATGGAGGCTGACACTACAGGACTCGGGACCAGGAGGAATGGAGGCTGACACTACAGGACTCGGGACCAGGAGGAATGGAGGCTGACACTACAGGACTCGGGACCAGGAGGAATGGAGGCTGACACTACAGGACTCGGGACCAGGAGGAATGGAGGCTGACACTACAGGACTCGGGACCAGGAGGAATGGAGGCTGACAGGACTCCGGACAGGAGGAATGGAGGACTCAGGACTCCGGACCAGGAGGAATGGAGGCTGACACTACAGGACTCCGGACCAGGAGGAATGGAGGCTGACACTACAGGACTCCGGACCAGGAGGAATGGAGGCTGACACTACAGGACTCCGGACCAGGAGGAATGGAGGCTGACACTACAGGACTCCGGACCAGGAGGAATGGAGGCTGACACTACAGGACTCCGGACCAGGAGGAATGGAGGCTGACACTACAGGACTCCGGACCAGGAGGAATGGAGGCTGACACTACAGGACTCCGGACCAGGAGGAATGGAGGCTGACACTACAGGACTCCGGACCAGGAGGAATGGAGGCTGACACTACAGGACTCCGGACCAGGAGGAATGGAGGCTGACACTACAGGACTCCGGACCAGGAGGAATGGAGGCTGACACTACAGGACTCCGGACCAGGAGGAATGGAGGCTGACACTACAGGACTCCGGACCAGGAGGAATGGAGGCTGACACTACAGGACTCCGGACCAGGAGGAATGGAGGCTGACACTACAGGACTCCGGACCAGGAGGAATGGAGGCTGACACTACAGGACTCCGGACCAGGAGGAATGGAGGCTGACACTACAGGACTCCGGACCAGGAGGAATGGAGGCTGACACTACAGGACTCCGGACCAGGAGGAATGGAGGCTGACTACAGGACTCCGGACCAGGAGGAATGGAGGCTGACACTACAGGACTCCGGACCAGGAGGAATGGAGGCTGACACTACAGGACTCCGGACCAGGAGGAATGGAGGCTGACACTACAGGACTCCGGACCAGGAGGAATGGAGGCTGACACTACAGGACTCCGGACCAGGAGGAATGGAGGCTGACACTACAGGACTCCGGACCAGGAGGAATGGAGGCTGACACTACAGGACTCCGGACCAGGAGGAATGGAGGCTGACACTACAGGACTCCGGACCAGGAGGAATGGAGGCTGACACTACAGGACTCCGGACCAGGAGGAATGGAGGCTGACACTACAGGACTCCGGACCAGGAGGAATGGAGGCTGACACTACAGGACTCCGGACCAGGAGGAATGGAGGCTGACACTACAGGACTCCGGACCAGGAGGAATGGAGGCTGACACTACAGGACTCCGGACCAGGAGGAATGGAGGCTGACACTACAGGACTCCGGACCAGGAGGAATGGAGGCTGACACTACAGGACTCCGGACCAGGAGGAATGGAGGCTGACACTACAGGACTCCGGACCAGGAGGAATGGAGGCTGACACTACAGGACTCCGGACCAGGAGGAATGGAGGCTGACACTACAGGACTCCGGACCAGGAGGAATGGAGGCTGACACTACAGGACTCCGGACCAGGAGGAATGGAGGCTGACACTACAGGACTCCGGACCAGGAGGAATGGAGGCTGACACTACAGGACTCCGGACCAGGAGGAATGGAGGCTGACACTACAGGACTCCGGACCAGGAGGAATGGAGGCTGACACTACAGGACTCCGGACCAGGAGGAATGGAGGCTGACACTACAGGACTCCGGACCAGGAGGAATGGAGGCTGACACTACAGGACTCCGGACCAGGAGGAATGGAGGCTGACACTACAGGACTCCGGACCAGGAGGAATGGAGGCTGACACTACAGGACTCCGGACCAGGAGGAATGGAGGCTGACACTACAGGACTCCGGACCAGGAGGAATGGAGGCTGACACTACAGGACTCCGGACCAGGAGGAATGGAGGCTGACACTACAGGACTCCGGACCAGGAGGAATGGAGGCTGACACTACAGGACTCCGGACCAGGAGGAATGGAGGCTGACACTACAGGACTCCGGACCAGGAGGAATGGAGGCTGACACTACAGGACTCCGGACCAGGAGGAATGGAGGCTGACACTACAGGACTCCGGACCAGGAGGAATGGAGGCTGACACTACAGGACTCCGGACCAGGAGGAATGGAGGCTGACACTACAGGACTCCGGACCAGGAGGAATGGAGGCTGACACTACAGGACTCCGGACCAGGAGGAATGGAGGCTGACACTACAGGACTCCGGACCAGGAGGAATGGAGGCTGACACTACAGGACTCCGGACCAGGAGGAATGGAGGCTGACACTACAGGACTCCGGACCAGGAGGAATGGAGGCTGACACTACAGGACTCCGGACCAGGAGGAATGGAGGCTGACACTACAGGACTCCGGACCAGGAGGAATGGAGGCTGACACTACAGGACTCCGGACCAGGAGGAATGGAGGCTGACACTACAGGACTCCGGACCAGGAGGAATGGAGGCTGACACTACAGGACTCCGGACCAGGAGGAATGGAGGCTGACACTACAGGACTCCGGACCAGGAGGAATGGAGGCTGACACTACAGGACTCCGGACCAGGAGGAATGGAGGCTGACACTACAGGACTCCGGACCAGGAGGAATGGAGGCTGACACTACAGGACTCCGGACCAGGAGGAATGGAGGCTGACACTACAGGACTCCGGACCAGGAGGAATGGAGGCTGACACTACAGGACTCCGGACCAGGAGGAATGGAGGCTGACACTACAGGACTCCGGACCAGGAGGAATGGAGGCTGACACTACAGGACTCCGGACCAGGAGGAATGGAGGCTGACACTACAGGACTCCGGACCAGGAGGAATGGAGGCTGACACTACAGGACTCCGGACCAGGAGGAATGGAGGCTGACACTACAGGACTCCGGACCAGGAGGAATGGAGGCTGACACTACAGGACTCCGGACCAGGAGGAATGGAGGCTGACACTACAGGACTCCGGACCAGGAGGAATGGAGGCTGACACTACAGGACTCCGGACCAGGAGGAATGGAGGCTGACACTACAGGACTCCGGACCAGGAGGAATGGAGGCTGACACTACAGGACTCCGGACCAGGAGGAATGGAGGCTGACACTACAGGACTCCGGACCAGGAGGAATGGAGGCTGACACTACAGGACTCCGGACCAGGAGGAATGGAGGCTGACACTACAGGACTCCGGACCAGGAGGAATGGAGGCTGACACTACAGGACTCCGGACCAGGAGGAATGGAGGCTGACACTACAGGACTCCGGACCAGGAGGAATGGAGGCTGACACTACAGGACTCCGGACCAGGAGGAATGGAGGCTGACACTACAGGACTCCGGACCAGGAGGAATGGAGGCTGACACTACAGGACTCCGGACCAGGAGGAATGGAGGCTGACACTACAGGACTCCGGACCAGGAGGAATGGAGGCTGACACTACAGGACTCCGGACCAGGAGGAATGGAGGCTGACACTACAGGACTCCGGACCAGGAGGAATGGAGGCTGACACTACAGGACTCCGGACCAGGAGGAATGGAGGCTGACACTACAGGACTCCGGACCAGGAGGAATGGAGGCTGACACTACAGGACTCCGGACCAGGAGGAATGGAGGCTGACACTACAGGACTCCGGACCAGGAGGAATGGAGGCTGACACTACAGGACTCCGGACCAGGAGGAATGGAGGCTGACACTACAGGACTCCGGACCAGGAGGAATGGAGGCTGACACTACAGGACTCCGGACCAGGAGGAATGGAGGCTGACACTACAGGACTCCGGACCAGGAGGAATGGAGGCTGACACTACAGGACTCCGGACCAGGAGGAATGGAGGCTGACACTACAGGACTCCGGACCAGGAGGAATGGAGGCTGACACTACAGGACTCCGGACCAGGGGGAATGGAGGCTGACACTACAGGACTCCGGACCAGGGGGAATGGAGGCTG
This sequence comes from Rana kukunoris, assembly GCA_029574335.1. Lineage (NCBI taxonomy): Eukaryota > Metazoa > Chordata > Amphibia > Anura > Ranidae > Rana > Rana kukunoris. The sequence continues at coordinate 86,876,062 of CM056049.1, read as the reverse complement.
ACACTACAGGACTCCGGACCAGGGGGAATGGAGGCTGACACTACAGGACTCCGGACCAGGGGGAATGGAGGCTGACACTACAGGACTCCGGACCAGGGGGAATGGAGGCTGACACTACAGGACTCCGGACCAGGGGGAATGGAGGCTGACACTACAGGACTCCGGACCAGGGGGAATGGAGGCTGACACTACAGGACTCCGGACCAGGGGGAATGGAGGCTGACACTACAGGACTCCGGACCAGGGGGAATGGAGGCTGACACTACAGGACTCCGGACCAGGGGGAATGGAGGCTGACACTACAGGACTCCGGACCAGGGGGAATGGAGGCTGACACTACAGGACTCCGGACCAGGGGGAATGGAGGCTGACACTACAGGACTCCGGACCAGGGGGAATGGAGGCTGACACTACAGGACTCCGGACCAGGGGGAATGGAGGCTGACACTACAGGACTCCGGACCAGGGGGAATGGAGGCTGACACTACAGGACTCCGGACCAGGGGGAATGGAGGCTGACACTACAGGACTCCGGACCAGGGGGAATGGAGGCTGACACTACAGGACTCACTAAATTCATATGCCTCCCACTGTCTCATGGTTGGCAGATAATACTTGTGTGAAATGTGGTAATGCATGGTTCTACCACACATTATGGCCACTTCCACATGACTGTTCCTATCAGGTTGACCTGTCTTTTTTTTTCCTGCAGACCTGATCAGATGGTCCATTCAGCCTTATGGACCATCAGTGTGTAAACGTTCTTGAGTCCATTTACACCCACATACCTCTAATCTAATTAAAAACAAAAAAGGGAAAGGGGATCAGTTCTCCTTCATGTAAGCTGATTGGATCAGAGGTTGTTGGGTGTAACGGACAGCAGAGTCCATTTACACCTGCCGGTCCATAGAGCAGAACGGGGCTCTGTATGTGCCTGCTCTGAATAAACTGATCGGACACAGACCTGTCTGCTCTGATCAGCAGGGTAAATTTGAGCGGATCCCCTGCTGATCGGAACATAGTCTGCCCTGTGTGAGGGGCCTAACTCATCATATAAGTGTGAATAGGCCCTTAAAGAAACCCTGTCATGTCGGCTACCACTGTGAACCTCCTGAAAATTCGAAGGTGTCCGGCTTTAGTACATTTGCCAATGAGAAGTATGTAGAAAGTGAAGTCAAACCATAGCCAGACTGAGATTTACAAGCATGTTCAAGGTCAGTGGCTGAGATTACTAGGGCATAGACAGCTAAGCATTTTCAGACAGATGTAAACAGGAGTAGCCCACATCCTAAGTGTTGTGTTTTGTCGATCTAAGATCTAAGCTCCACCAAACACTCTTCTATGTGAACCCGTCTGCTGTGCATATTAACCCAACACATTATGCAATCCATTCACTTAACAAAAATAGGAGGAAAGCCTAGCAGACACCTCTAGACAGAGCACAAGTACTGCCAGTTCCCTCCAAGAGGCTCTCCGTCAGTTGCAGAAAGCAGTAGATGTATCCTCTTAAAACCTGATCATAGGCCATTCCCATGGTAGCTTCGCCCCAACCGCAGGGGGAAAAAAAACGTGAACACACAGTTCCTGCTACAGATGCCAAGTAACTCCCTTGAATTGTGCCAAGTTGGCTGCAAACATGTTCATTAGAATAGTAAACACATACAAGGGATTAAAGCTACAAAACAGGAATTAAATATCCAGCCAAAAACATAAACAGAGAGAAGGCAATCTGTGTCCAAGAAGTAGAGAATGGCAGAGGCATGGTTCAGGCTCCAGGAATAAAAGGTAAGTGCAGGCAAACAGAATAGAGGCTCCAATGTAATGAAGACACAAAGACTTCCTTTTACAGTCCTCACATCATCGTGAAGGGCATTGTACTCCAAACACCGGAATTAAAGTGCATCCCCTACCTAGAAATGCTAAGGGCAGCCATTTTGGGAGGTGAACCAATTTTCATGAAACAACCTAGAACAATGGAGCTCACAACACTGCTTAGTGTTCAGACATTCTTTCTCGTTTTCTTTTTTTACCCTTCATGCATTCTATGTGTTAAGGTACACAACTTGCTTGCCCTACATCTATCCAGTGCTGTGCCCATCTGAAGGTCTTCTGTCCTCTCTCCTGGCTTTCACCAGCTTAGCCAAGAGCATCGGAAGCCATTGGCTACTGCCACTGTCCGTCAAATGCAGTGAGGTGGAAGCAGGAGGTGGAGCCAAGCCACGCTGTTTGAGTCTATGGATACACACAGCATGGCTTGGGAGAGAGCCCACACTTGTTCTCCCATAGGAAGTGGCATCCTATGGCAGCACACAGAGAACAGGTGGAGTGGACAGCACCAGCGAGGGACCCCAGAAGAAAAGGTTCGGGGCTGCTCTGTACAATACCTACTCCCAGAGCAGGTAAGTATAAAATCTTTTTAATTTGAATGTTAAAAAAATAACTAAATTGACTTTACAACCTCTTTAAACTACTGCCAACTTTCACTTAAAGGCTTAGTCCACCTTTAGACCCCTTTCACACTAAGACGCGTTGCAGGCACCTGCAAAGCGCCCTGAAAGAGCCGCTCCATTGACTCCAGTGTGAAAGCCTGCAGGGTGTCAGAAAAAGTCCTGCCAGCCGCTTCTTAAAGCACCCCTGCCAATTGAAATCAATGGGCAGCACGAAGCAATGCAAAAACGACAGTAAAGCACCGCCAAAAATAGCGGCGTTTTACCGATGATGCTAGCGCTGTGAGTGTGAAAGCATTATGTTTCACCCAAATTTAGGGTGAATGTGGTTGCTTGTATTCATTTTTTTCAGAATTCAGATAATGCCGCCAAATAACTCCAACTCTTAGGAAGGATTGGTTGTTCTATTATCTAAACCCTCACACACACATTACAATCTACTGTACTTTAAAGATTTAACAACTATGTAGTGCGATTCTTTATTATGCAGTAGTGGTAACCCCATAACACGCTTTCACATATCTAGAACAAATCAAACTTTGCAATGATTACAGGTAACTAAAAAGATAAAGACATTACCTAGCTCATCCCAGAGCTGCCTGTACTTGTCAGTCATTGCTGTGCCTTGCTGCCTCCATAGAGAAAGACGGGGATCAGCCATGAATTGCTCTGTTATTAAGGTCAGCATTCGAGCTCCATTGGAGTCCCTCATTTTTAACATCTCCCGGACCTGCCAAACAATGAAAACAGGACAAAATGCATGTCAGAAAGGTCACCTGCATAAGACAAATGGGAAGCTCTAAAAAGGAAGGGCCCAGGAAGGCGATGATATGATACACTACAACTGGCCCTAATGAACAACAACATATTCTAGCCATACCCTCTTCCTTTAACTGCAAGTTCACGTTTACAGAAAAATCTGTAAGGTGAACTGACACTGGAGCCCCGTCCCATCGCACCCGGTCCCGCCAACCTGGAGTGCTGCAATCTCCCGTTCTGACAGAGCAAATCGCCGCTTTACCAGTCCGGGGGATTGGAAATCCCAGCGGATTTCTCTCCTCTTTGCCTGCAGTGACAGGACGGGCTACAAGGGTTCCAATTGGTCAATGCCGCCCATGTGAGGGTGCCGACCAATTAGAATGCTCCTATACATACCTCCTGACGAGGTACGTTTGTTTAGGAGATTGAGCCACAGGGAATTTCTAAGCCCGGAACCAGTGAAGCGGTGACCTGATGTGTCAGTGCGGGTGATCGGCGGACTACAGGTCAGCGGGATTGGGGGGGGGGGGGTTCTGTGTAAGTTCACCTTACAGTTTTTCTGTAGAGGTGAACTTACCCTTTAAGGTATGCATAGCCCAAACATTTTTGGATACCAAAGGGTTAAAAGGGGTTGTTTCCCTAAATAGCTTCCTTTACCTTAGTGCAGTCCTCCTTCACTTACCTCATCCTTCCATTTTGCTTTTGAATATCCTTATTTTTTCTGAGAAATCCTCACTTCCTGTTCTTCTGTCTGTAACTCCACACAGTAATGCAAGGCTTTCTCCCTGGTGTGGAGTGTCGTGCTCGCCCCCTCCCTTGGACTACAGGAGAGTCAGCACGCCCACTAACACACAGCTCCTTTCTCTATCTGCAACGTAGAGAGCCTACTGACACTCCTGTAGTCCAAGGGACTACAGGAGTCCAAGGGAGGAGGCGAGTATGACACTCCACACCAGGGAGAAAGCCTCGCATTACTGTGTGGAGTTACAGACAGAAGAATAGGAAGTGAGGATTTCTCAGAAGAAAAAAGGACATTTAAAGGAAAATAGAAGGATGAGGTAAGTGAAGTAGGACTGCACTAAGGTAAAGAAAGCTATTAACGAAAAAAAAAAAATTGTACCTTTACAACCCCTTTTTTTGCTGTGTGTCTGGTTGGGTCATACAGACAGATTTTATTTATTTTTTATCAAACATTCGTATCAAAAATCGCGTTGATAGATTTGATAATACCAACAACGTGATACAATGCCGTTGAAAGATAACTTTGTTTTTAACATTCGATTTTGATATAATACAACAATTTCATGAAAGAAAACCACATACAAAAAATTCCATCCGGCTCCTTCAAATTCTCATTGCAAGTCGAAAACAATCTTTGATTTGACCCCACTAAGGGCATAGAAAATTAAATCAACATTTCAAAAATATATATTATTTTTTTAACAAAATTCTGATGGCCAGCATAAGACCTCTTGTACACTGCAGCTTGAAATGGCTCAGTACACCATTCTTTACTGAGCTAAAATACAGCCCATTAATTGTTATGTGCCTATGCACACATGCACCTAAACAAGTGTCGTGCATTCTTCAGTAAAAATAAAATAGAAAAATCTTTTTTTTTTTGGTCCGTAATTTACGCCTTATGTGCACAAATGTATGCAAATGCTCATCAATATTTTGTGCAGAAAGAGAATGCAAGAATACGTTTGCACCTATTTGTGCAAGTGCATGCGAAAATTCACGTAAATATGTACAAAAAAAAAAGGTGCCCGAAAAAGATTTTTTTTTTAAAAACAGGAGCATCGTGTACACAAGACCTTATGCCGCGTACACACGACCGTTTTTCGGGTTGTTAAAAATTATGTTTTTTTTTTTTATGTAATTAAAAACGATCGTGTTTGGGCTCCAGAGCATTTTTTACAAAGTAAAAAATGGGCATTAAAAATTTCGAACATGCTCTAATTTTTCACTACGTTTTTAACGTCGTAAAAAATGGTCGTGTGTGGGCTTTAACGACGTGAAAAAACTGTGCATGCTCAGAAGCAAGTTATGAGACGGAGCGCTCGTTCTGGAAAAACTAGCGTTCATAATGGAGTAAGCACATTCATCACGCTGTAACAGACTGAAAAGCGCGAATCGTCTTTTACTAACACGAAATCAGCAAAAGCAGCCCCAAGGGTGGCGCCATCTGAAAGGAACTTCCCCTTTATAGTGCCGTCATACGTGTTGTACGTCACCGCGCTTTGCTAGAGCATTTTTTTTTTCACAATCGTGTGTGGACAAGGCTGTTTTAATGATCGGGTTGAAAAAAAAAAAGTTTTCTAGACCATTAAAAACTTTTTTTACAACCCGAAAAACGGCCGTGTGTACGCGGCATTAGACTTTGCTGGGGTGATGTTATGTGGCCAGTTTAACCAGAGGATTCTTACACAGGTTAAAAAAAACAAAACAAAGTGAAAGTGAAGGCTCACTGGTACCACTTTCGAGTACATCTAATTGGAGATTGGTGCTGGGAATATTTTACAAGCTTGTTATTTTTTTAGATTGGAACACAATGCTTTTTTTATTTAATGCAGCAAACACCAAGATGCAAAAACCAAAAGTCTCCGTCGAAGGAAGAATTTTCAAATATCTTTTTTTGTATAATCAGACACTAAGCTGTAGACATACACTTGGCCTGTAGGGGGCAGGTTTGACAGGTTTTAAGCATTATAAGTGTGACAGAAGTCTGTCATTATATGTCATGTTAAATACACCAAAAGGAAAGCAGAACATGCTGAAGATATATAGATCTCTGCAGAATTTTTAGTCTACTAAGGGGCTGTTCATGCAATTAATATTTTTTATAATTCCCTATAAAAAGCCAAACATTACTAATTTGAGAATACAAATTTATGAGAGTTAGGATGCAAAATGCAATTAAGTGAAGTGCAAAAATTCCTGCACAAAAAAATCCTCACTAAACCAAAGCCTAGTACACACAGGCGGAATAATCAGGTGGTAATGGCTCCCACTGCTGTCTCAGCCAATGAGGGGTGAGAGTCAATGTAGAGCGAGGACATTACTGGATTGAGAGGGGGCTCAGGTAAGTATTAGGGGGTGCTGCACAGAGGTTTTTTTTTTTTTTTAGAATGTATGAAGGTAATAAAATAATAATAACCTTCAGCCTCTACAACAACTAACTGGTAGTTGTGGGCAGTAAGTGATAGTGTCTGCTAACAATCTATTGTATGTACCAACCGGACTAATCAGCATTATTTTTTAATCCTCATGCTGCTAGCATAAGTAATTAACGCGGAGGCCCACCTTAAAATATTATAATTATATATATATATATATATATATATAAAAAGCCAGCAGCTACAAATACTGCAGCTGCTGACTTTTAATAAATGCACACTTACCTGTCCAGGGTGATGTCGGCAGTCGAAGCTAACCAAATCGCTCAGCTCTCAGGTGCCCCCGCCGCCGTCCTCGGTGAGGGAATCAGGAAGTGAAGCGCATGCGCGAGTAGCGAGGCGCGTCCTCACTGGTCCCCACTGTTTCTAGGACCTGTGTGTTTCCCAGAACACAGCAGGGGGGACAGAAAGGGGCGTCTATTCCCGGAAGTGGGAGCAAATACCTGTATTATACAGGTATCTTCTACTTCCCGGTTTCCAGATCTAGGCAAATTTTGTCATACATCCCAGAAGTCTTCAGGAGACGAGGAGGGTTTTTTTCAGTTAAGCACACCCTCCTGCATGCATGCTTGAGCTAAGGGAAGATGGATACCAGGAAATAAAATACTACATGAATCATCTGCCCTTACTCAAGATATCCACAGCCAGAAATGCTGTGGAAGGGGGGGGGGGGGGTTCAAATTGATTTCTCAACAAAATAAAGCATGGATACATGGATGGATGGATGGGGGAGTTTACTTTGAATATTAAAAATGAATTAGGGGTTTGGGTTTGTGGTGCTCAGTTGCAGTGAAGATGCACTTTAACCTCCCAGGCCAATTCTGATACTTCTTGCCTACTTGTAAAAATCATAATTATAATCATATATCATAATCATAATTACATTTTTTGCTAGAGAATTACTCAAACACATATATATATATATATATATTTATTTATTTATTATTTTATCAGAGACCCTAGGAAATAAAATAGTGGTTGTTGCAACTTTTTATGCTACAGCAGCAATTTTTAAAACACATTTTTTTTCATGAGTTTAAAAAAATAAAAACAAAGTACTAAAGTTAGCATGATTTTTTTTTTATAATGTGAAAGCAGATGATACGCTGAGTAAATAGATACCCAACATTCCACGCTTTAAAATTGCGCACTTGTGGAAGGACACCAAACTTCGGTACTTAAAAATCTCCATAGGCAATGCTTGAATTTTTTTTACAGGTTATCAGTTTAGTTACAGGAGGTCTTGGGCTAGAATTATTGCTCTCGCTCTAACATTTGCAGCGATACCTCACGTGTGGTTTGAACGCTGTTTACATATGTGGTACGCATGCGTTTGCATCTGCGAGCACGCAGGGACAGGGGTGCTTTAAAAAAAATGTTGTTGTTTATTTTACTTTTATCTTTCTATTTTGACACTTTCCCCATTACATTTTTTTTTAGCACTTTTATTCCTATTACAAGAAATGTAAACATCAATTGTATTGGGAATAGGGTATGACAGGTCCTCTTTATGGTGAGATCCGGGGTCTATAAGTCCCTACATCTCTCCTCTAGGCTGGGAAGCACTTTTATACCTATTACAAGAAATGTAAACATCCCTTGTATTAGGAATAGGGTATGACAGGTCCTCTTTACGGAAAAATCTGGGGTCTATAAGTCCCTACATCTCTCCTCTAGCCTGGAAAGCCTAAGATTCCCCCCCCCCCCCCAAAAAAAGAAAGAAAAAACGATCTCGGCTTCCCAAGAAACTGTAGTGTTTACTTCTGCTGGGGCTGGACACGTGATGTCATAACGCTGCGCCCAGCCTTTGAAGGTCATAGACTTTGCCGGGGACCATCTGGTCCTCAATCAGCTCTATGGTAAACGGCCGCCGCCGGCCGAATTATTCTCCGACTAGCCGATCGGACGGACCCATCAAAAACGAAAGCAATACTCTCCACTAGAAGCAAGCATCAGAATACCTGCTCATTGCTGGACACAAGTCAGACCCAGGCAGCAGAGCTTCCCATGTGCCTAAACCAATGAATAGACAACTGTGCATTTCATAGCAACTTTACCCGGGACACTCACACACTCTCAGTCATTGAGTACACATTTAAAAAAGTCCACCCTGAACTCGCTGATCTGTTATGCCTCGTACACACGATCGGAATTTCCGATGGGAAAAGTCAGGCGGACTTTTTATTTAGAAATTCTGATCGTGTGTATGGCCATCTGAGTTTTTCCGTCGGCTATTCCGAGGAATTCCGTTTGAGTTTACATAGAGACCATGTCCTAATTTCCTCCGATGGAATTCCGAGGTGAGTTTGGGGCATTAGGGGTGGGATCTGGCCAATCAAACCATCACGGGAGTCACTAGTGCTGCTATTTAAAGAAGTTCTTCCGCCAAACAGTTGAACCACATATATGTGAACAGTTACAGGCCAAGAATGTGATCAGACCGTATTATAGCTCTCACATATCACTGGCACAGCCAAACACTATATCCTATTACAGAGTTAATGTGGTCGTAAACCCTTCTATAGACCCAGTGAAGTGACTGGCCTCATGTGATACACAGAGATGAAACAAATCCTCCTCCATAAGTTGTATCCGTTTATCTGTAGTCATCGCTTCTCTACCGCCATTGAAAAGTCTGGAATTTTTACAGAATCTCACAGTTCTGGAAATCAAGTGGTGGAAAGCTCAGTGAGCAGAGCTCCGAGTCCTAACTGGAGGAAAGGGACACACATCCCCTTCATGCAGCACACAGGAACAGCGCTGAGGATGTCAATCACAGGCTGTGTGCTGGAGCTCCTTACACTTCACCCATTTTCTTTTGGTTTCATGAAAATATGTGACTCACAGCAGAGGAAGGAGGCAGCAGACAGAAGTGACACAGTGCTCTAGACTGAGACAAGTGCACACTATAGAGGCATATGCTTTGTTCATATTTCATGTCCGAGGTTTACAACTTCTTTAAAGTTTCCGGTATCCCCGGTCTGCTTTTAAGCCTTCAGTGTGATGAATGAACCCAGATTCATTTCCCAATGAGCAGTTTGGAGGCAAAAAGATAACTCTGCAGCACAGCCAGAAAACAGGGAATGTCATTTGGCTGGCTATGCAACAAGACAAGACCTGTAAACCACTTATCTGGCCCAACAGAACTACAAATCTGGTGTTATGCATTTCAAGCATTTGGCCAATTGTCAGAAACTCAGCATGAAATTAAGAGTACGATTAACCGCTTCAATACTAGGCTTTTATACCACCTCCATACCGGGCCTATTCTGACACTTCACTCCTACATGTAATAATCATCATTCTTTTGCTAGAAAATTACACAGTACCCCCAAACATTATATATGTTTTTTTTAGCAGACACCCTAGGGAATAAAATGGCGGTCATTCCAAAGTTTTATCTTGCACGGTATTTACGCAATTATTTTTCAAACGCCTTTTTTTTGTAAAAAAAATTGTTTTATGAATTAAAAAAATAACAAAACAGTAAAGTTAGCCCAATTTTTTTGTATTATGTGAAAGATTATGTTACACCGAGTAAATAGAGATCCAACATGTCACGCTTTAATTATGCGCACACTCATGGAATGGCGCCAAACTTCGGTACTTAAAAATCTCCATAGGCAACGCTTTATTTATTTTTTACAGGTTACAGTTTAGATTTACAGAGGAGATCTAGTGCTAGATTGGTTGCTGGCACTCTAACGCACGCGGCGATACCTCACATGTGTGGTTTAAACGGCGTTTACATATGTCGGCGGGACTTGCGTGTGCGTTCGCTTCTGCACGCGAGCTATCGGGGACAGGGGCGTTTTAATTTTTTTTTTATCTTTTATTATTTTTTTTACTTATTTTTTATTTATTTTTACACTTTTTTTCATTTTTTTTTCCACTTTTATTCCTATTACAAGGAATGTAAACATCCCTTGTAATAGGAAATGTGTGTGACAGGTCCTCTTTATGGAGAGATGTGGGGTCAATAAGACCTCACATCTCACCTCCAGGCTGGAAACCATGAGATTGGTGAAAAAAAATTCACCAATCTCATGAATGGGGGCTTACAGCTGCAATTGCGGCTTTGTTTGCATACGGGGACCCGGGCGTGACGTCATCAGATCGCGCCCGGGTCCTCCGACGGTCATAGAGATGACTGGTGACCATCTGGTCATCAGTCATCTCTATGCTTCCTGCCGCCGCCGACGATTCGTTCTCCGGGCCCCCGAAGGTACAGGTAAGCCCGGAGAAGCACCGGATGGCGGCGGGAGGGGGGGGGATGTCCCCTCCCGCGGCCTGTTAGAACGATCAAGAGGCGGAACCGCCGCTATGATCGTTCTTACATTGTGCAGAATCGCCGGCTGAAGTAGAGGATATCTGGATGATGCCTCTGGCTGCAGGCATCATCCAGATATTGGCCTGCAATGCCCAGGCCATCAATTGACGGCCACTTAGGATGGTAAATCCCATCCCAGGCCGTCAATTGTATATGGCTGGGTATTGAAGTGGTTAAAGTGATATTAAACCCTCAGTTTTTTTGCACTTTTATCAGCTGATTTAACAAGCTAGTATACAGCTTCTTTATCTTCAAATCCTTGAATGTGTTCCAGATTAGGCTGGTGCTAATGACTGTTGTACAAGGTTTCCCATTTCAGGGTGGCTCCTATGGAGCCACTCCTGCATGCAGAGACTAGAGTTGTGTCTTCTTAGGTTCCTGGAAGTTCAGGGAAGTAGCACAGAGCGCAGGAGCCAGCAGCATTGAAAATTGTAAACAGCAAGTGCTGGGTAAGAATTTTAACAAATAGTGGGGGATGTTTAATGTATGGCACTGATTGGGGGTTATTTACGAAAGGCAAATCCATTTTGCACTACAAGTGCAAACTTGAAATTGCAGTAAAAGTGCACTTGGAAGTGCAGTCGCTGTAGATCCGAAGGGGACATTCAAGGAAAAAAAATAGCATTTTAGCTTGCACATGATTGGATGATAAAATCAGCAGAGCTTCCCCTCCTTTCAGATCTACCCCTCAGATTTACAGCGACTGCACTTCCAAATGCACTAAAACTGCAGCGCACCGATGTGAACCCAGCTTTAAAAATAAGAGCAAGAGTGTCCCTTTTTCAGACATATAGGCGTATTTAACATACAAATGTAAATGATATCAGCAGATTGCAATGGGAGAACGTTGAACCAAACACAAGGACCTCTACCACTCTTGTGCTTTATTTGTCGCCACACATGAACAATCCCGACCCCTCCAGCCGCCCATAGCCACCTGCTTAGAAGAAAACCATACCTTGGCAAAAAGCAAGTTGAGTTGCTTTCCTGATCCATGGTAACCACCCTGGGAGAGAAATAACTTGACCTGTTCCTGGACCTGCTCTTCATCCAGATGCCAACAGTTCTCATCGTCTATACTGGCGCCGGCTGTCGGATCTGGAGCACCTGTTCACATGGAGAGACAGCTGGGTATTAATGCACAGGCCATGTATAGGGAGCCATTTGATCTATGCAGGGTCAGCATTAGCAGTTTCACCAATAGGATATCTTCTATTATAAAGACTTTAATAGCAAACCAGGCATGCACTTTTGCAATCCCCATTCTTTCATTTTTAGACAGTTACACAAAAAAACAGTTCTTTAATATGCAGAATGTAAAGTATTAAACATATTAGTTCTAGTAGATATTTGCTGTAAAACAATGAAAACTTGGAATGAAGACTCCTTAGATAGGAAGGCTTCTCTACTTCTACAGGTGACATGATTTCCAAATGTCAGGGTTTGGCCAAAGAGCTTTTTTAGGAAGTATTACAGGAAATGATAGGAGTAAGGAGCAGCGACTTATCATTCAATGCCATGAACAGTTCCATTTCCCTACGTATTCCCTTCTATATAGCATCCAGCACATATCGCTAGCTGTTGCAATGCAATCAAGAGTCAGCCAGTCCCCCATCCCACCCATGCAGTACTGATGTGAATGGCTGAAGGTTTTTTACTTTCATGAATTCTATGCATGAAGGTAAAAAACCTGCAGGAAACGCTTCCCTGGTGTAAAAAAAAACCTGGGACCCCTGGATCACCTATCTGACGGGGATCTGAGGCTAACCTCTTAGTGCCCTAGGAGAGGCTCGCTGTCTCTTTCCCCTTTCTTCTCCTATTCCCTACTTATTAAATCCTTTGGTAGTTTGGGGAGTGATGTAGAACCGCTGGTCCCACTGCCTGTTTGAAAACATAGTGACCAGTTACCATGATCGATTTGTGTACTCTCGCCTTAGATGAGAGAGCCCCCCGGTCATGCAGTTCCTCTTCAGTTCTTCTGTTATACAGAATTATAGTCATAGCCCAAAATAGTGTTTTACTGGTTCCTTAAAGGGGAGTTCCACCCACAATTTCACTTTTTAAATATAAATACCCCTGTAATACACAAGCTTAATGTATTCTAGTAAAGTTAGTCCATAAACTAAGGTCCGTTTTGTTAGGTTGTTACAGCATTTAGATGTTACAGTTTATAATCTAGAAATAGACCGTGGCCATCTTAAGTGTGGGCATCATGAAGCCAGACTGTATGACTTCCTGGATTTCAGCTTTGCATATCTCGCACATGCTCAGTGCTGCACAAGGACTACTGGGAAACATGATGCCTATCCCAGAAACCCTTGCAAATAGCCTTGTGACTTAATAGCCTAGGCCAGTGATGGGGAACCTTGGCTCTCCAGATGTTTTGGAACTACATTTCCCATGATGCTCTTGCACTCTGCAGTGTAGTTGAGCATCATGGGAAATGTAGTTCCAAAACCTCTGGAGAGCCGAGGTTGTCTACCCCTGGCCTAGGCTAATAAGGAGGAGGAAGTAATGAAGGACTACAAAATAAAAGGTATTTACAAGCAACAAAATAAATAAAAATTGTCCATTCTGAACACTATGAGATTAGGGCATGGAGCACAGACAAATATAAAAAAAATTGTGGAACTCCACTTTAAAGACCAATGCTGCATGTCAATAATGTTATCATGTACAGGTACATCTCTATAATGTATTGGTATGGTTAGGCTGCATTCACACCTGAGCGGCAAGTAACGCCGCATACGCGGCTTTACTTGCCGCGCTTCGATTTATTTATTTATTTTTTTTTTTTTTTTTACAAATCTTCCCATTCATGTCTATGGGCGAACGCCAATGTCGCTTGAAAAAAAGGGTCCGGGACTTTTTTTCAGGCGACAGGCGTTCGGCGTCTCAGAGATGTGAACCATCTCTATAGACATGAATGGGAAATTTCCCCTCCAGCGGCACGAGCGTCGCGCGACAGGCGTTTTGCCGCTCAGGTGTGAATGCAGCCTTATATATCTGTATGGTTTGTAACCATAATAAAAAACGATTGCAAAAGAAGGTAAAAAAATTAAATAAAAAAAACACAACAATCTGTGTGCAGCTGCTCCCCTCCAGCCCATCCTAATACTTACCCGATCCAGTGATGTGAATGAAAGCAGCTGCTCTCTACCTCCTGATTGACTCAGACACCACAGCAGAAACCATTGGATCCCACAGCTGTCAATCACAGCCAGTGAGAAGGGAGTGGGGCTGAGCCCCGTTCTGTGTATTAATGGACACACAGAGCCAGCAGCTTGCTAAGGGGGGAACTCCGCTAGGAGGAGGAGCCTGGAACGCTGGTGGGGCACCTGAGAAGAGGAGGATCGGAGGCTGCAAAACTATTACACAGAGCAGGTGTGTATAACAGGTTTATCCTTTTTTTTATTATTTCCTTTGAAATCATTTTAAAGCAGGGGTCTCCAAATTTTCTAAACAAACAGACAGTTTACTGTCCTTCAGACTTAGGGGGGGTTGAACTGTTGACATTGGTTGTAGAAAAGGTCCGGACCTCAGTGGGAATAAACAATTCCCCATCTTTGGTGTCAGTACAAAGAATAGTAGTGTCACTGGAATGATTTGTACCCCATTGCTGGTGTCACTGAATGATTTGTACCCCATTGTTGGTGTCACTGGAAGGAATTGTACCCCATTGTTGGCGTCATTGGGGGGAATTGTACTCCATTGTTGGTGTCATTGGGAGGAATTGTGCCCCACTGTTGGTCTCATTGGGAGGAATTGTGCCCCACTGTTGGTGTTATTGGGTAGTTGGTGTCATTGGGAGGAATTGTGCCCTTCATTGGTGTCATTGAGAGGGAATTACGCCTCATGGTTGGTATCAGTGGATAAAAATAGTTTACCAAGAGCCAGATAAAAGCAAGCAATGGGCCACATCTGACCCCTTGGCCTGCAGTTTGAGACCATTTCTTCAAAACAAAAACTTCTGCGCCTTTATGTAGCATAATGAAATGTAATTTGTTATCTCTTTACCATACCCATTAATTCTTTCAGCAATATTGCTTATAGATCACGTCCCGAGTGATGTACCTGTAAAATGCACAGTATGGTCATCCTTCCTCCCCTGCCGCAGCCATAAGAATATGGTAGGAGTGGTAATGCAGCTTTTCCTCCCTCAGTGTCTTTAACATAGTCACAAGACCCTCATCACTGCCACAGCTACCAAATCCCAAACAGCCCAACATCTTTGAGTAGAAGACACATGCAAGGAAAGCAAGCACATGAAATTGGCATAACATTACCGGAAAGGATGTTCCCAGCCTCGCCTGTACCTACCCACAGTTGCTACCCTGCAGTAAAAGAGTGGTCACATGACTGCTTGGGAAAAAAAAGGGGGGGGGAATAACGATCAATTACCTGACTAATGGTACATTTACATGTTACACTAGCACTTCACTTTACTGGCAGCGTCTATTAGGCTTGACAGCGGCTTTAAAGTGCATGCCCGTGTATTACCTAAAAGTGCTCCCCAACCTTCCTCATATCGTGCTGCGTGCCCGGGCATCACTTTCTCTTCTACTTTGTTCCTGCAGCGAGAACAGCTTTTTTGTTCCCTGTGATATCATTAGTAAAAGCGTTGCAGACGCTAAAAGTGCTGGTCATCTTGACACAGGCTCGCCGCCAGAACTACATCTCCAGAGAGCCCTTTCTTACATAAAGTGTGGGAAGACTCATAAGAGTCCAGATAATAGCAATGCATTACTGGAAAAGATATGAATGTATGCATGAAGAGTGGGGCAGAGAAAGGCGAGTGATAGGCAGGGTTCTGAAGATCAGTAGGCGGGGCCAACAACACCGATTGTGAATTTATTGCAGAAAAAAAGAGATAATCAATCTGTACAACTGACCTATACATTTTGGGATGCCCTTTGCTGGTCTCCTGAAAATGCTAGCTGCCTGGCAGTCATCTATACTTAAAGCCCCTCGCTTGAACGTGCACATAGCAAATTAAAATTTGGGTAAAAGTACAACTTCGGCCCTTTTACACATTCGTTTTTTGGATGAAATACGGACATACATTAATCCCTATGGGATAGCTGGTGTCAGCAGATGAACATCCGCTGATACCCGATCTCATCGATCACTGCTATGGTCCGATTCTGCAGATGGAGGAAAATCCTATTTTTCCATCCCTTTGCGGATCGCATTGGGTGAACATGGACAGATGGTCCGTGTTCATCTGATCCCCCCATAGAGGACAGTGGAGATCTGACAGGGCGGTCCTTGCACAGTGTGTGGGGACCGTCCTGTCATCTGCCGGCTCAGCGGGGATCAATGGAGCAATCCCCGCTGAGCAAGCGGATATTTAAGGAATGGATCCTCACGGGATCCGATAGTGTAAAAGGGCCCTTCCTCATCTTAAAGTCTTCCAGATCTCTGGCTCAAAATATTGAAAGCATTCAAGCCGTTTCATTAGCATAACAGCCCAGCAATAACATTTTTGCTAAGGGATCAGCACTAGCAGGCAATAGGATTCTCGCATGCCTGTTTGCATTTTAGTTTATTGGCAGAGATTTTATGCAGAAAGGCAAAAATAGCAAAGCAAGTGAAAAGCCAATCAAATGTGCAGCAACATACTGCAACTAGAATTAGTCCTTCACCGCCCGATGGCTGGCTATGGGATTCTGCCATTTTCACGACTTCAACGTATTATCATGTGTCTTATTAATCTGCATGAATGTTATTGCACTGTGATCCCTGACATGGGCTGTCCCTGCTGCTCTCAGCTATTCTTTATCTTCTGGAAAGTTTCCCGACAGGACTTCTTCACAGCCCCTCTTCAAAAGGCTGCAGATAACGGCCTACACACAGGAGGATTGAGCAGCTGCCGTCAACGTATGTTCCTAATATCACCTTGCAGAGAATCCTAAATGTTTTATTACAGAGGGAGCACTGCATACTAGTTGCTTGATCATTGGGATAAAACTGCATTGTCTTCTCATACATAATTAGTAAGTCATATTTCACATCTACCACCACTTAGCACTCAAGAACTCCCATCAGGATGCTTACAGTATATGGTCAGTCTCAGCCCAAGCTCTTCTAGCAGTGATCAGAAGCCCAGGCGAGACAAGTACACTACAGAAGTAATATACCTTCCAATTCTGAACCGTCACCAATCTGAAAGCCTGTGCTGGGACCATCTACTCCTGCCCAAGAAGTACCCAGGGACTAATGCCGCGTACACACGATCATTTTTCGGCATGAAAAAAACAATGTTTTTCGGCATGTTTTTTCCAACTTCATTATTAAAACGACGTTGCCCACACACGATCGTTTAAAAAAAATGCTCTAGCAAAGCGTAGCGACGTACAACACATGCGACGTCACTATAAAGGGGAAGTTCCATGCCGATGATGCTTTAGCTGATTTCCTATTACTAAAAGAGAATTCGCCCTTTTCTGTCTGTTACAGCGTGATGAATGTGCTTACTCCATTACGAACGGTAGTTTTACCAGAACGAACTCTCACATCTCATAACTTGCTTCTGAGCATGCGCAGGTTTTTAACATGGTTTTAGCCCACACAAGATCATTTTTTTCAACCCGAAAAACGACATAGTTTAAAACGTCGTTAAAAAATGCAGAATTTTTTTTTGTCATTTTTCCGGACCCCGAAAAATGATGTGAAGCCCACACACGATCATTTTAAATTACATTTTTTTTTTAACTTTTTTTTCATGCCGAAAAATGATTGTGTGTACGCAGCATTACATCCCTAAAATGCAGATCTTGGAAGCGGACTTGTATATAGAAGCATGGATGAAGGGATCCCCCTAAAAAGGTGAGACTTTACAGGCAACTATTAGAGAATACAAGGGAATGAGTAGAAAACATTAATTTATTTATAAACAGTATAAGAAGTCAATCACATGTAGTCAATCACGTGTGGGCATGTAACTGACTGCCAAATAAAAACAATGTACAGGTGACAAAACACAGTTACAAAGTGTGCTTTGATATAAGTGTTGTATCCAGAGTCAAGGTGAGGCCCAACGTGTTTTGGGATTGATCCCTTCCTCGGGGGCATTTCTTAATGGAGAACACAGAATATCTATAAACGAAAATACACAAAGAAGAAAATGTTTTGTTTATTTTCGTTTATAGATATTCTGTGTTCTCCATTAAGGAATGCCCCCGAGGAAAAGATCAATCCCGAAACACGTCGGGCCTCACACTTTGTAACTGTGTTTTGTCACCTGGACATTGCTTTTATTTGCCAGTCAATTACATGCCCACACGTGATGGACTTCTCATACTGTTTATAAATAAATGTTTTCTACTCATTCCCTTGTATTCTCTATTACAGTGTTTCTCAACCTTTTTTCAGTCGGGGCGCCCTTGAAAAAATGTTTCAGTCTTGAGGCACCCCTGTCCAAGACTTGGTTCATGTCGCCGTGTGTTGCAAAAACATGCGCAAAATCGCGCTCGTTCTTGACACACAGACAAATGCTCTGCTCTTTAGGGGTGGCAAACATGGGTTGCTTTTGTTGTTGTGGCACATTTAAAAAAAAGTGTCGGGGACTTTGTTTCCAGCATTACTGCGTGTAGGGAAATGAATCGGCTGTCCTACACGCAGCACGCATCCACACAGAACCAAGAGCTTGTTCACATGTCAGGCTGGAGGGGCAGTAAAACCACATGGTTGAGCTGTTTTTACCACCCCCAACTTTTGCCCCTATAGCTGCAGAGGCAACAGCTGGGGGTGTAAACATGCTGTGGCTGCAGCTGGAGGTATACCCAGGGTGAATGGGGCTTAAAACAGGTGGTGAGGAGGCAAGATATGCCTCTTTATTGGCTGACAAATGCCCCTGAAAAGCGATATGAACACAAATTGCTTTTCAGATGAGCAGCAGTCCTTGCTGCTATCTCGAACAAGCCCTACAAAAGTAGTTCTGATGGTACAGGAATAGGGGGGTCAGGATTAAATATAACATACATACAGACAGATGCGCATGGACACAAACAGGCACATGTACAAACACACCCAGTGTCTGTATGTATGTTACTTTTAATCCTGACCCCCCTATTCCTGTACCATCAGAACTACTTTTGTCACACACACACACACACACTAACAGACATGTGTACACATGCACACATACACTGAAAGAAGAACTGTCAGAGCTGCACAACAACCAATCTGATCCAAAGTGCTGTAGCCATGAATGGAGAATGTGGGGTGTCAGTGACTGTGACAGCTGGTTATTCATAGCAGAGCCCCCCCCCCCCCCCCCCCTCACCACCTTACCCTTGGCCTCGCAGTCAGCGCAGTACTTGTTGTCCTCCTCCCTCAGCATACGAGACAGGATGGCCTGGTGCTGCTCTTTCAGCTTCAGGGCCTTCTCCCTCTCCGAGCGGGTGGCAATGTCTGCAGGCAGGGGAGCAGTGTCGGTCACGGTGGCTCTACTCTTTCTTCTTCCCCCTCAGGGAAAAGCGCGCCAGGCAGAGTTCAGGACGGTACCCGCGGCTCTCACGTCACAGAAGCAGTGCATGTGCCCGTCCCTCCCATAGCAACCGATGACGTATTCGGTTGGCATGACGCGGTCGGGAGGCCCGCACAGCCAGCACAGCTTCCCGAGTGCTGGGAAGTGAGTTTTACACAGAGGACCGGCACCGCTGTAAAGACAAATGATAATGAAGTGCCCAGCAGTAGTGTTACATCAGATAGCAGCCATAGCTGTCAATATTTGGGGTCATTTTGCCGCGGCACACCTGGGGACTCTTCAGGGCACACCAGTGTGCCGCGGCACACTGGTTAAGAAACGTTGCTCTATTAGTTGCCTGTAAAGTCCCACCCCTTTAGGGGGACCTCTTCATCCATTTATCCATAGACGGGATGTTGGCAACATTTAAGTCATTGTTTGGAGCAACAATTTTTTTGTTGTATATAGAAGCAATTACAACAGAAATATGGGTGCTGCAATTGCCCACTTTATGAAGGTTGAGCACACATACAACTCAAGCATGCGGCCAGGAATGTTGACACCTGACCTGAATACTTGTCCTGGGTCAGTGACTTGCTAAGCACCAAAGATTAAGTTCAAACCTATACCTGCACATTTCCCCCATGTCCCTTTAAAATGCTGCAAGTAGAGAAATACTGGTTTATCGGTCAGCAATCTCCAAACAGACACAGGGCCTCTGCTGTTGTCAGCCATGTTTGTCTTCTCTTTGTGAAAGGAACCAGTCTATTAAAAAAAAAAAAGGGGGATGGGAATCTGAACCTACAAAATTCTGGAAAAGTTAACATTCCAGAGTGTTCAGTGCCTGGCATTAACACCTGTATTCCTTTCCTTTGTGCTCTGCGAGTAAGCCTGCCAGGGTCTGGTTCCGCTTTGTTGGGTGGATTATTAGGGTTTAATACATGATTTAGTGATGTTTCTACAGCACACCTGTGACTACCAAGCACAGCCTAAACAGCTCCCGTCACATACCTGAGCATTGAGCTCACAGGCCTGAAGGTAGTCTCCAAACAAAGAGCAACTGTTCAGCCAAACAAGCAGCTCCTCTTATTTGGGAGCAATTAGGACATTCTTCCAGACTTATTAGCTCCCCCTCAGTCATCGGAGAATGGCGTACGGAACTTGGGTGAAAAAATAGAAATAAAAATCACAATACATGGCACAGCATGAAAAGCTACATGATGTTCAAACTAGGGCTGCAACCAACGATTCGATTCATTGGACAATTGTTTCGATTAATAACTTAAAAAAAAACAAAAAAAAACATGATTTTGCGGCGATTTGCATTTTTTTGTGGCCAATTTGTTGTTGGGCAGATTCAAAAACACAAATTGACGCAAAAACACATTACATGCTTTGCTGCAGCTTCTCCATTGAAGTATAATGAAACCAAAAAAACAAAAATAGCACCGTTTTGCATTAAAAAATAGTCCTCGCCCTTTTCCAAATACGCAGCAGCTGAAAAAATCATAGATGTGAACCTGTCCCATAGGAAAACATGGAAATGAACTGTAGTGCGTTTCTGCAAAAAGCACCAAAAAACACAGAGGTGTGACCCCGGCCTGGGATGTTTAGTAACATAATGGGGTTAGAAAAAACTAAAATTCTACAAAAAGAGCAAATAATCGCTACTGTAAAAGGGTTCATTTTTTGCTGTGGGACAGTGAAATTGATATTTACAGTAGCCATTTGCTCTTTTTGGATTAAAAAGGGATAATTTTATTTTTTAACACCATTATGTTACTGGCCGATTAATCGATTATGTAATTAATTCATTACTATTTTCATAATCGATTAGTTGTCAAATAATCAATTAGTTGTTTCGGCCCTAGTTGGATCTATATTTTGTCACCCTGTTTTAATAAATGATAAACAGAATCTAGAGTAGCTTTCAGCGGGGAAGAGCCGAGATCGGGACCACTGAACCCGGATTTGGCCTGACCCGCCTAGAGTAGCTTTCAGTAACACTTTTCTCATGTTCACCACAATGTTCAATACAATGTTGAGAGGCTCCAAACTGTCCCTGATCTTGAGGGACTGTCTCTGATTTGGAGCAATGTCTCTCTGTCCCTCATTCCTCCTCATTTGTCCCTCATTTTGGTCTGATCTATATAGTTGTATATAAAAAATGCCCTTTTAATCACTTAGGGGCCGCCTAGTGCCGATGTACGTTGGCAGAATGGCACTGCTGGGCACAGGCACGTACAGGTACCCACAACACAGTCCGAAGCTAGCTGAAGAACGGGGAGAGGTGTGTGTAAACACACATTGCCACAGTGATGAACGGGGGAGGTCAGTGATAGTCTGTTCACGGATATAGGGAACGACGATCACTGACGTCACACATTCAGCCCCCCTACAGTTAGAAACACACATGAGGTCACACTTAACCCCTACAGCGCCCCCTAGTGGTTAACTCCTAAACGGCAATAGTCATTTTCACAGTAATCAGTGCACTTTTATAGTACTTTTCACTGTGAAAATTACAATGGTCCCAAAAATGTGTCAAAAGTGTTCGATGTGTCCGCCATAATGTCGCAGTCACAAAAAAAAATGCTGGTCGCCGCCATTAGTAGTAAAAAAAAAATTATTAATAAAAAATGCCATAAAACTATCCCCTATTTTGTAAACACTATAAATTTTGCGCAAACCAATAAACACTTATTGTGATTTTTTTTTTATAGCAAAAATAGGTAGAAGAACACATATCGGCCTAAACTGAGAAAAAATTATGTTTTTTTATATCTTTTTTGGGGATATTTATTATAGCAAAAAGTAAAAAATATTGATTTTTTTTTTCAAAATTGTTGCTTTATTTTTGTTTATAGCGCAAAAAATAAAAACCGCAGAGGTGATCAAATACCACCAAAAGAAAGCTCCATTTGTAAGGAAAAAAGGACGTCAATTTTGTTTGGGAACCACTTTGTATGATTGTCAGTTAAATTGACGCAGTGCCGAATCGCAAAAACTGACCAGGTCCTTTACCTGCATAATGGTCTGGGTCTTAAGTGGTTAATCTATCAAAAAGTGTTTCCCAGGGCTAAACCTTTCATCTCATTTCAAAATTGCTGCATTTGTAAATGACAAAAGCCAATATAAAAGGAACAGTAGTGGTAAAATAAGCACTTGTGGGTTTAACCAATCTTATTTTTTCATAAAATACTCCTTTAAGGGGGCGTGGCAAAAGGTGGGTCCTTTGCCTGAATACTTTTGCTGATAGGTGTCCCTCATTCCCATCTCAGAAAGTTGGGAGGTATGCAGTATTGGCAGTCCCGGGGGCGAATATAGCAACCCAATAGAGGCTTCTAGCTTAGCAGTCTATGGGAAGTACTGCAACTAGTATCAGGTTAGAGCAGAGCCTGTTGATCTGTATAGCAAACCAGCTGCATGTTTATTTCCCTTAGACCCCTTTCACATTGAGGAGTTTTTTAGGCGGTACAGCGCTAAAAATAGCGCTGCTATACCGCCTGAAAAACTCCATAACTGCATCCTCAATGTGCAAGCCCGAGGGCTTTCACACTGAGGTGATGCGCTGGCGGGAGATAAAAAAAAATCTCCGGTCAGCAGCATCTTTGGAGCGGTGAGAGGAGCGGCGTGTATACCGCTCCTTCACATTGAAAACAATGGGAAACCGCGGAAATAACGTCCGCAATGCGCCTCTATAGAGGCACATTGCAGGCGGAATTAACCCTTTCATGGCCGCTAGCGGGGGTTAATAACGCACCACTAGCGGCCGCAACTCGCAGCAAATCCGACGGTATAGCGCCGCTATTTTTAGCGCCGCTATATCGCCAGTGCGGCTCCCACCGCAATGTGAAAGGGGCCTTACTGATGAGGACTCTGGCCAGCACATGCAAGTAAAGAGGCGTCCCATGAAGACTCCAGGAAGCGGTCACAGGACACAGACCCCAATGCAGATATTCAGCTGGCGGAAAGTGTGATCAGAGCAGCACAAACACTACAGAAAAGGTCATGGAGTATTCTGGGTGAGTCATTCATATGCCAATTGCAGTTTTGAGTATGTTTACTCGTCCAGAAAGTCAAGTTGTACCTGAAACTAGTTCAGAGGGTGAGGGAGGGAAAAAACAGTATATATACACATCTATGTGAGAAAATTCTTATATGACCTTATTTTTAACGAACACTCATGTCTCCCCCCGTTCAATAAGAGCGTGGGCGTGGGAACGACAGCACAGAAATAAGGTGTCAAGTTTGTACAGAGTGCTGACATTGACTTTTCACCAAGAAATGTCTAATTTTCCTATGACTAGGAGATCCCTTGCTTTGTTTTACAATTACAAAGATGAAACGGTTCTGAACCGTAGACAGTCCTTTCTGGTAACATCCTTGACCTAAAATGAAAGCAATGAGAGTGATCACCAGAACTAGGCGAGAATTAATCTTCTGATGACACCCAGTCACAGCTGCATAAAAAA
The DNA here is from genome assembly GCA_029574335.1 of Rana kukunoris. Lineage (NCBI taxonomy): Eukaryota > Metazoa > Chordata > Amphibia > Anura > Ranidae > Rana > Rana kukunoris. Next base: position 86,852,402 of record CM056049.1, on the reverse strand, counting down.
AAAAGGGAACTCCCCTCACTTTGAAGTGATTTCTTCTCACTTCCTTCCCTTGCTCAAGGACAGGAAGTGAATGGAAACATAACAGAACCAAACACAGGCTAAAAATAAATGAGTTTTAACTCTTCACTACCAAAAATACATTTTTGGGCTATAAAGTGGTATCAAACCCAAAAACCTAGATTGTATATACTGCAGCTTACCAGTTCTTAGATGTGGTTGCTGCGCTAGTTTTTCTTTTTCTTTAAAGGGGTTGTAAACAAAAAATGTATATTTAAAAAAAAAATAACAAACATGTTATACTTACCTCCACTGTGCAGTTCGTTTTGCACAGAGTGGCCCCACTTCACGTCTTCTGGTGTCCCTCGGCGGCTGTCTCTAGTCCTCCCTGCAAGAACTACACACATTCATGCGAGAGAGCTTGCATTGTGTGTAGTCCTTGCGGGCGCGCTCCCATGATACAGCAAGCGGCCATAGCGGCTCACTGTATCCATTGGCCCCGCCCCTCAGCGCGCCGCGTCACTGGATGTGATTGACAACAGCACCAGCCAATGGCTGCGCTGCTTTCAATCCATCCGCTCTAGCCAATCAGCGGCCAGGCTGACCGGCGAAGAGGATCCCGGGGCTGAGTGCGGGACTTTCCAGGTGTCAGGTAAGTATAACGGGGGGCCGGTATACTCTGAAGTTTTTTCACCTTAATGCATAGAATGCATTAAGGTGAAAAAATGTTTTCCTTTACAACTACTTTAAAAGAGAAGTATGTTTTTTTTTTTGTTTTCGAGTCATACTTCCCTCATTGGATGCCGCATCAGACCAAAGCTGCGTCTGTCCCCCCTGTCTTTGCACTGAGAACTGAGCCACTGAACATCGCAGATGGCTCGGTTTTCATAGATTCCAGAGAGGAAAGCTGCCGACTGTCAGTCAGTGTCTCTCCTCTCTGCTCCTCCATGCTCATTGGAGCGCTGAGCTGTGGAGGGGCGGGGAGAGGCCATCAATCAAGGCAGCTGGCGGATAAAGACTTGTGACGTTGGGATCAGCGGAGAGCGGACTTCAGACAGCTCCCTGCTGAAAACGGGTCACAGGAGTGCAAAACTAATTGCTCTCCTGCGACACAGAGGAGAAGCCCAGCCTAAAAAGTTCAGGTTGGACTTCTCCTTTAAGGCATTGTCCTTATTTTCACCTTGTGATCCAGGCCGGTAAGTCTGTTATTTGTCAAATTCCTTTAACAGACCAAGCTGTACAACAAAAGTGGCAGTTAAAGGGTTGAGACAAACCACATAACGTTGGCAGGATGCTTACAATGGATAGCTTTTCTTTATTTATGTAAAACCTTTATCCCAAAAGGAGACAAAAAGTCTGTTGCCAGCTTAAAACGCGTTAGCTGGAGTTTGATTTTAAAAGTGGAACTAAAGTCAAGCAAATACTCACTTATTCTTCAAAGGTCCGACGCCTACAAAGTATTTTGCCAGTGCTGGCATCTCCTCCCCAACTCCTTCCGGGTGCCAGTCTTAATTGGCCAAGTGTGGGATGACCTTACTCATCCGACACACCAGTGCTGTGCCAGAAACGCCAAGAGCTCCCTGTATGCTTTGCATTGCAAAAAAGCAGGTAAATAATGTATTCTGTTGCAGCAGAGACATTTTACTTTACTTTAATTTACTAAATTTTACTTTACTTTAATTTACTAAAGGCAAACAGTCTGTGCATTGCAAGTGTACTAGAAGTGCAGTTGCTCTAGATCTGAAGGGAAGCTCTGCTGATCTCTATCATCCAATCATGTGCAAGCAAACTTGCATTTTTTCCCTTGCATGTTCCCCTCAAATCTAGAACAACTGCCCTTGTAAGTGTACTTGCAGTGCACAGACTATTTGCCTTTAGCAAATCAACCCCATTGCATGTCAAGTTCGGGACAGACAAATGCTGCTGTCCAGACACTCCAATGCCTCGTACACAAGACCGGGTTTTCCGGCGGGAAAACTGCGAGGAGAGCTTTTGGCCGGTGCATTGCCATGAAATGAGATTTGCCATGGAATGAGATGGTCCGCCTCCATCACATTCTATTGGCTCACTCATGTCACGTGACCTATTTAAACGTCAAGTATTGACGCAAACATCAGTCACAGCTAGGCTATCATAGGGAGAGGATCTCCTCTCCCTGTGATTGCCCGATAGCGCTGTCAGCAGCGTGCCTCCCGCCAGCGCTAAGTACACCCCGCACCCGCAGCTCTTCCCCGTCCTCGCAGTCACAGCTAGGCTATCATAGGGAGAGCATCCAGCTAGGCTATTATGTCAGCAGCGTGCCTCCCGCCAGCGCTAAGTACACCCCGCGCCCGCAGCTCTTCCCCGTCCCCCGTGCTCGCAGTCACAGCTAGGCTATCATAGGGAGAGGATCCAGCTAGGCTATTATGTCAGCAGCGTGCCTCCCGCCAGCGCTAAGTACACCCCGCGCCCGACTCGCCCCGTTCCATGAGCCTTAACGGGGGAGTAGAGCTGCGAGCACGGGGGACGGGGAAGAGCTGCGGGCGCGGGGTGTACTTAGCGCTGGCGGGAGGCACGCTGCTGACATAATAGCCTAGCTGGATGCTCTCCCTATGATAGCCTAGCTGTGACTGCGAGGACGGGGAAGAGCTGCGGGTGCGGGGTGTACTTAGCGCTGGCGGGAGGCACGCTGCTGACAGCGCTATCGGGCAATCACAGGGAGAGGAGATCCTCTCCCTATGATAGCCTAGCTGTGACTGATGTTTGCGTCAATACTTGACGTTTAAATAGGTCACGTGACATGAGTGAGCCAATAGAATGTGATGGAGGCGGACCATCTCATTCCATGGCAAATCTCATTTCATGGCAATGCACCGGAAATCCCGGCCGGGTGTATGCTCCCTCGCAGTTTTTCCGAAAAAAAAAAAAAGGAGAACCAGCTCTTTTTTCTCCCGGCGGGATTCCCGACTGACTTTTTCTTGTTGGAATTCCCCAGCGTGTGGACGAGGCATAAGACGGCAAAGTGTGTTACTAGCCAGATCACCGCTTGAAGATAAAAGGAATAAAAAGGCAAAAAAAAAGAAAAATGAATGAAGCCACTTGATTGGCAATCTTTGCAATATATACACTTTTTTGGGGGTTTCAAATTGCTATAAACTGCATACAAAGCCAAAAAAAATCTCTTTTCAGTAGAGAAGGATTAATACCTTGCCTTTTTGTGAGTGCCCTCTTTGTTAGTATTCCCTTTGTTTCCTGTCCTGGAGACATGCACGTTAAAAAATAAAAAATGTTGGGGTTTAACGCTCGCTATTTGCAAAATGAATGTACGATTTCAATTCTCAGGCATTACTAAAACCCAATACATGTTATCAGGTCTGCAAATATTTTACTTGACTTTAAGGACCGACGTCCAAAGACATTTGTGCCCATTAGTTAACCAATAATTTCCAACCTCAAGGATGTCACTACAAGTAGAATGTATATACTGCATTCTTATAAAAACTGGTTACAAAACGGCTCTTATGCTGCAGGTGCCTCCCAGGCAGTTTATAGTAAATGTGTTTTAGGGCTAAAGCCTACAATCAGCCAGAGGAGGAATGTAAACTTGCATGAGAGGACACAGACTTGCCAAAACAGAGACTAGCAAACTTCAAAGCAGAGCTTATTAAAAGAAGGAATTTGGACCCTTTGCTAAGGTACTTTAGATAATGTGTGCATTTGTTTATTAAGAAAGTTACTATGTGTTTGCTTTCACTGCTGTGATAAGATTACACTTAGCTGACAGCATCATTACCAATATCAGTTAGAACAACCACCAAATGGCTGAGCAATTTATATGCAACGATTCTATGGAACCTTGATGGGTCACAGAGGACATTCATGTGAGAACTCCAAGGTAGTCAAGCCATGGACCTTAGATAGCTGACCACCAACAGAGGATGGCCAGACATGCATGCAAGAGACTCATATTCCAGGTATGGATATTTCATGCATGGTTATAGTAAAGTGGTTGTAAACCCTTTACAACCACGTTTGCCTACAGGTAAGCCTATAATAAGTCTTACCTGAATTTCTCCTAAACTTGCACAGTTTAGGAGATATTCACTGTATATGCATGTGCCAACGTCATCGGCACATGCGCACTGAAGAAATGGCTTGTACGAGCCGTTTCTTCAGCTCCTGTGCGGTGACCGGCTGCTCCCGCAACCGCGGGCGGGAGTGACGTCATTGTGGCTCCAGCCAATCACAGCGTCGAAGCCCACGAACCCAGAAGTAACATTCCAGAGACATGTCGCCCTTCACATCGATGTACGGGGACTGCTGCAACAGCATCGTTCTAAGGCAAGTATTTCAAAATGAGCTAGTATGCGATGCCTTTGTCTTGCAGGTTGTTATTTTTTTTTTTTTTTCAGATTTTACAACCACTATAAGTGATACTAAAGTCTATTTTTCCCCCTATAAAAATAACAAACACATTATACTTACTTGGTCTGTTTTAGTAGATTTGCACAGCGCAGCCCGGATTCTCCTCTTCTTAGTTGCCTCTTCTGTGCTTCTGGCTCCTCGCTCTTGTTGAGTGCCCCCACAGCAAGCAGCTTGCTATGGGGGCACCTGAGCTGAGTCAAAGCTCCCTGTGCCCATTCAGACAGAGCCCCGCCCCTCTCTCCCCTGATTGTCTAGCTGACTTTGATTGACAGCAGCGAGAGCCAACCGTGCCACTGCTGTATCTCAGCCAATCAGGAGCGAGAATCTCGGATGGCCAAGACACTCGTGGACATAGCTGGACAGAGGGGGACCTCAGGTAAGTATTAGGGGGGCTGCTGCATACAGAAGGCTTTTTTTTCCTTAAAGGGGTGTTCCACCCAAAAAAATTACCTTTTCTCAATCCACTCCTCACCCCCATACATGCCACATTTGGCATGTAATTTTTTTGGGGGGGGAGTGGGGGCTTCAGTAGGAGTGGGACTTCCTGTCCCACTTCCTGCTTCCGCCGAGGGGCTGGTTAGGCGATTAAGCTTAATCGCCTACACCAGCCCCCTCCCTGTAGGCGATCACATGGGACACTGACAGGTCCCATGCGATCGCCTCTCCAATCAGCGGCGAGCCGCGCCGCGCACGCATGCGCAGTACGGCTCGCGCATGCGCAGTGGGTGCCCGGCCGTGAAGCCGAAGGCTGTCACGGCTGGGTGCCCACAGTCAGGATGGAGACGCCGGCCGGGGAGGGGGGCAGAGGAGCGGAGCCCCGGTCGGCGCGTCGCTGGAACGTAGGAGCAGGTAAGTGAGTGTTTATTAAAAGCCAGCAGCTACACTTTTTGTAGCTGCTGACTTTTAATAAACACAACTTAGGGCTGGAACACCCCTTTAATGTATAGAGTGCATTAGGATACAAAAAACTTCTGTCTTTACAAGCCCTTTAGTCCAGCTTGCAGAATATATATATATACAGTGCGGAAAATAAGTATTTGAACACCCTGCTATTTTGCAAGTTCTCCCACTTGGAAATCATGGAGGGGTCTGAAATTGTAGGTGCATGTCCACTGTTTGAGACATAATCAAAAAAAAAAAAAAATCCAGAATTCATAAATTATGAATTTTTAACTATTTATTTGTATGATAAAGCTGCAAAGAAGTATTTGAACACCTGTCTATCAGCTAGAATTCTGACCCTCAAAGACCTGTTAGTCTGCCTTTAAAATGTCCACCTCCACTCCATTTATTATCCTAAATTAGATGCACCTGTTTGAGGTCATTAGTTGCATAAAGACACCTGTCCACCCCATACAATCAGTAGGAATCCAACTACTAACATGGCCAAGACCAAAGAGCTGTCCAAAGACACTAGAGACAAAATTGTACACCTCCACAAGGCTGGAAAGGGCTATGGGGAAATTGCCAAGCAGCTTGGTGAAAAAAGGTCCACTGTTGGAGCAATCATTAGAAAATGGAAGAAGCTAAACATGACTGTCAATCTCCCTCGGACTGGGGCTCCATGCAAAATCTCACCTCGTGGGGTCTCAATGATCCTAACAAAGGTGAGAAATCAGCCCAGGACTACACGGGAGGAGCTGGTCAATGACCTGAAAAGAGCTGGGACCACCGTTTCCAAGGTTACTGTTGGTAATACACGAAGACGTCATGGTTTGAAATCATGCATGGCACGGAAGGTTCCCCTGCTTAAACCAGCACATGTCAAGGCCCGTCTTAAGTTTGCCAATGACCATTTGGATGATCCAGAGGAGTCATGGGAGAAAGTCATGTGGTCAGATGAGACCAAAATAGAACTTTTTGGTCATAATTCCACTAACCGTGTTTGGAGGAAGAAGAATGATGAGTACCATCCCAAGAACACCATCCCTACTGTGAAGCATGGGGGTGGTAGCATCATGCTTTGGGGGTGTTTTTCTGCACATGGGACAGGGCGACTGCACTGTATTAAGGAGAGGATGACCGGGGCCATGTATTGCGAGATTTTGGGCAACAACCTCCTTCCCTCAGTTAGAGCTTTGAAGATGGGTCGAGGCTGGGTCTTCCAACATGACAATGACCCGAAGCACACAGCCAGGATAACCAAGGAGTGGCTCTGTAAGAATCATATCAAGGTTCTGGCGTGGCCTAGCCAGTCTCCAGACCTAAACCCAATAGAGAATCTTTGGAGGGAGCTCAAACTCCGTGTTTCTCAGCGACAGCCCAGAAACCTGACTGATCTAGAGAAGATCTGTGTGGAGGAGTGGGCCAAAATCCCTCCTCCAGTGTGTGCAAACCTGGTGAAAAACTACAAGAAACGTTTGACCTCTGTAATTGCAAACAAAGGCTACTGTACCAAATATTAACATTGATTTTCTCAGGTGTTCAAATACTTATTTGCAGCTGTATCATACAAATAGTTAAAAAAATCATACATTGTGATTTCTGGATTTTTTTTTTTGATTATGTCTCTCACAGTGGACATGCACCTACGATGACAATTTAAGACCCCTCCATGATTTCCAAGTGGGAGAACTTGCAAAATAGCAGGGTGTTCAAATACTTATTTTCCGCACTGTACACACACCGTACCTGGCCAACTCCCCTAGAAGCTGCAAATCCCTGAAGTAGACACCGTTACTTCAGTGGGCGCCATGCATGGGTGCCATGCAAAGAATAGTTTGCAATCATTGAGGAAAATGCAAACCAAGCATTCTCTGATCAGACAAATTTGGAGAATGAAGTCACCGCCCCCTTCTCCAACTAGTCCAATCAGATAATGGTTTGAATTCATTCAGAAGATCATTTTGGTAAAGCCTGGTACACACTGACAGCTTTATTTTGTTCAATCCAGCGGGCTGAGAAAAAAAAAAAAAAATATGCGCTTTTAGTACAGTGATCTGCCCGCTGTGCTATTGTGTTCGGACAATAGCTACAAGTGCGGATCAGATGCCAATAGGCTGTGGTTTTGCCAGCATACCCGTTCAACAGAAGTCAGACGTTCAGCCAACTGCCATCAGTTTGGCCAGCTTACATCAGATAGGCCGCTGTTCCCAAGGGCCAAATGTCGTCTGGTTTCTGTTGAACTGCTAAAAGTAGTTGGATCTGTATGTGCGTTACAATTAATCGAAATTAGTCAATCGATTAAAAAAAAGTCGATTAATTGAACACGAAAATTTTAATCAGTAACAGCCCAACTTTTTTTTAGGTGACTTGAATCTTGTGGCACAGCCAGCTGCCATAGAATGCCTGCAGAAACCTTTAGCATACAAGGTAGTTACAATTTAAAGATACAGGCTACTGATCACGTACTTTACTCAGTCTGTCACTAACTGCCATTCTAATTATAGAATTTTTTTAAACCTTATGAGCGAGTAAGGTCTATTTAGGGTTTTCCCACCTAGTCAGACAAACCCAAGTGAGTCTATATTATCAGTCAAACTTATACAGTCTCAACACTTCCCAGCCATAATCAAACAAAGGAAAACTAACACGATGCCTCACCAGTACAAACTACTAACCATCTACATGAAAAACATAGCAGGGGTGAAAAGAATAATGGGAGAAAACCCTTGATTTTATTGTTAGAGGGGACATAGTCTTGGTGCCTGTGGCGTGCCTGTCTCCATGAATTTAGAGTGTCAGACCTTTATAGCTTTCCCTCGGTTGTCTCCATTTACAATGTGTCAGACGGTCCAGCCGACCTTTGTTTAAAACGTGTGTGAATTCACTGAAAGAGAAAAAGACCCGAGGTGTAATTAGGTTACTGTGTAACCAGTACTGGTAATGGCTGGTGGGTAGTACTGGAATATTTCGAGCTGGGAGCTATATTAAACAAATGAACGTTGCAGGAACTTGTTTAGCCGAGACCTCTAAAAGTCAACATAAGCAAGGCCTACGTTCTGTGTAGCTGTTCAGAGTTTTAGGGGTCCTGGGATGTGTCTACAAAGCTCTCACCTGTCATAGGGTTAGCACCTATGCCTTCGGTGACGGCAGAGGTTTTTTTTTTTTTTCTTAGAAACCCAACAGTGGATTTGTGTACTTTGGCTTACTATAGGAGTGCTTTCACTGCTCTAAACTGGCTTTTATAGCTCTGCACTAGTGTCTTTACCATCTGTATGACTGCATGCAGCTTTGGCCTGGTGTGCAGCTATGTGCTCCCAGTGACGCAGGAGCTGTCACAACTCCTGATGACTGCTGCTGGAAGGTGGAAAAAGACACGTCCAAGTCTCTCGCCGAAGCCTAGTGTTAGGGACAAGCTTTCAGTGCAGAAGCACAAAGGAGACTCTGAATGACAGAACAGGAATCGCGCCAATAAGAGAGCAAACTATTACCAAGGTCTGTTCTGAAGATTAGAGGTTTTAAACCTGAGGAATCATGATTTTTGTAACAATTTTTAAACCATATAACATAGTTAGAATTACTCTGAAATGGCTAAACACTATACAGAGACATTAGGCTATTCTATTACATACCTGGGACACCAAAGGCCTACGACACTCCTGACAGACTTATGGCATGTACACACGATCGGATATTCCGACAACAATTGTCCGACTGATGCGTTTTGATGGATAAGCCGACCTTCTATATGCTGCATCGGATAATTGTTGTCGGAATTTCCAAATGTTGGCTGTGCATGCTCTCAAATTGTCCGACAACAAATGTGTTACGTCGGATCATCCGATCATGTGTACACAAATTTGTCGGACTCAAATCCAAAGTACAAACACACATGCTCAGAAGCAATACCAACCATAAGACATTAGCAGAAGTTGCCCAAAGGGCGGCCCTAAGAGCTGAAAAACCATGTAGTACGTCTGGTACGTTCGTGTTTGTTGGCTGAAAATGTTCTGCCATGTGTATACCAAGTTCACGGACAACGCCCTTCGGACAAAAATCCATGGATTTGTCTGATAGAAGTCTGATCATGTGTACGATGCATTACAGGTCCTAATGCAACAGAAAGCACCACCCAGTCAACTGTTACAGGTCCGTATGATATCACAGACCTGTAACTAGTAAAAATTAAAGAATAAGCTATACAGCTGAAAATCGGTCACATTGCTCATCCAAAGCCAAGCCGCTGGTCTATCTCCATGCCAAAGGAAAATTAAATTGAGAGGAGGTGATGACAGTCAGGTCAGGATATACCAGGTAAAAAGCAAGCTTATATATTTATTACTAATAGGAGAGTTTAAACAGAACACCAGTAGTAAGGCCGAAAATCTGTTTAAAAACACAATGAAACCAACTGAGAAAAACTGAAAGCAAAAGGAAAGCAGATTCTTTTATAAAAAAAATGTAAAAACTAAAAACAAGCTTCTGATTGTTTGTGGTTTGACAAAAGACATGTAAATCTATCTATTGAAAATAATAATAAATAATAAAATTATTTGTTAAAAACATTTCGGAGCCCATTTCTCTATTGATTTCCGTGTCCCCCCCCATATTGCACACAGTGATTACTCCTGCCCTGTTAGATAAATGACAGGGTCACTTTAACACACAAAAAGAAAGTTTTTTGTTTTTTAAATAAACAGTTCATAAAATTCATATTAGTAAATAGCCAATGAGAATATTTGCTATGTGAATGAGAACATACAACAAATACAATTAGGTGGAATCCCAAATTTGGGATTCTGCACAAGTGAATGAAACTGAACATACAATACATGGCGTCATTAACTTAATTGACACTCCCAGCAGTTTGCATAGGGCCGCCAGGAGACATGCGATGCGGGAATCCACAGGGGATTTGCAGGGTTCCCGCATGGCTGTAGACAAAATTGCAACTCTTTGCAGCCATGCTGTTGAAATGTCTTCAATGCTCCAGGACACAGTTCCAACCAAAAGTTCGGACTTGTCTAAAACCGTAGTCCAGACAGTAATAAAGCCAGGCAACTAGAATGTTCAGTAGGGGGGTTCAGAAATGCCCCCTCTATTCATCAGAAGAATGTATAAGGACGTAGAGCAGCGGGCATCGTCTGGTTTTAAAAAAAAAAAAATGTAATGTCTATTTTATTGCCAAGCACAACATGCACAGCTGGATAGATTTCCCCCACATGTATGAATGTATACAGCAGCCTTTCACAACCTTTTTACCCAATAGGAAGCCTTTAAATAATGTCCAGGTTTTGAGGAAGTCCATCCAAAACAAAATCATAGTGGGAAGAAAGCAACTGATTACTGATGTCATGCAGCTGGGGGTTTGCCAAGTGGCCTTGACCCTGGAACTATGCAAGCACCAACAGATGTGAGGTAAATCACCCTTAGCAACCCATAAAACTATGCAGGCACCAACAGATGTGAGGTAAATTACCCCTATCAACCTATAGAACCATGCAGGCATCAGGAGATGCAAGGCAAATCACCCCTACTGACCTATAGAACTATGCAGGCACCTGGAGATGCAAGGCAAATCACCCCTACCAACCTATAGAACTATGCAGGCACCCGGAGATGTAAGGTAAAAATCCCTTAGCAACCTATAGAACTATGCAGGTACCCAGAGATGCAAGGTAAATCACCCTTACCAACCTATAGAACTATGCAGGCACCCCTAGAGATGTGAGGTTAATCACCCTTACCAACCTATAGAACTATGCAGGCACCCCTGGAGATGCGAGGTAAATCACCCTTAGGAACCTATAGAACTATGCAGTCTCCAAAAGATGTGAGGTAAATTACCCCTATCAACCTATATAACTATGCAAGCACCAGGAGATGCAAGGCAAATGACCCCTATCAACCTATAGAACTATGCAGGTACCTGGAGATGTAAGGTAAAAATCCCTTAGCAACCTATAGAACTATGCAGTCTCCAACAGATGTGAGGTAAATTACCCCTATCAACCTATAGAACTTTGCAGGCACCAGAAGATGTGAGGCAAATCACTCCTATCAACCTATAGAACTAGGCAGGCACCAAAAGATGTCCACAGAACCTGGCTTAGAGCTTTGGGTTCTTAGCCACAAACAATATGTGTATACAGCTGTACAACATTTAGAATGGAGAACCAACAGGTAATAAAGAAGTGTGACTGCAGGTGGGGCTGGTCACATAACATCAGAGGACACATGGCTGGGCTCCATTGCCAGAATAGCATCCCCCAGTGCAATCTGAGCTCTATGCAAATTTAGATTGTGTGGCTCTTTGTTTTAGCAGTTGTATGGACACCGGGGGCCATTCACGATTTATAAATGGCCACTCAGTTGTAAAGAGTAAACGGAAGGTGAAGTCTCGATGGTTCGCTCCCTCCCTCTAACCTGGAACAGCAAGAACTGGCTCCTGAAAGAAAGCGCTGGATTCCAGTCACTGGTACCAGAACTTTAAAAGATTGCAGCTACAATATACTGAAGTTCTTTTTTAAAACACTTAAGTAAAAGACATAGGCGTGCGCAGCCTATTGCATTAGGGTGTGCACCCCAAAGCAATAGGGCAATGGACAGTGTCGGTAGATCAGTGGACGATGTGGAAAGGGCAGAGACAGGTGTCAGTTTATTTATTTTTATATTATTACTTTTTTACAATTTATTTATTTTTTACAATATTTTCAGTTTTGTTACAGTATTATTTATTTATTTTTTGGAGCCCCATGGGGGCCTAGGTGAAATGTCAGGGGTCTAAACAGACCCCCGATGTCTCGCTTTTGAGACCGAGAAAGGGACCGAGGACAGAGATTCCCCAGTTCCTTTCTCTGCAGCCAAGTAGCAGATTAGGGTGTGCCCAGGCACACCTGGCAAACCCTGTGCGCACGCCTATGGTAAAAGACTAAAGCCATGGATACATGGATCGAAATGTGTTCATCATTGACAATTTTTGATCCATGTAGGGGTAGGCTGGTGGTATAGAATTCGACCTATCGATCAACTTCAGTGCAACTGCCCTTTTGGGTTTTTGCTGCTCGCTGATTAGTGTATTCTGGTGGCGGGGGAAGTCTGCCCATTGTCAGAATACAATAGCTCACCCGGGAGGATTTTCCCATTAACATCCAGTGTGTGGATGGGGGAATGGAGTCAGTACTTTTCATTCAAAACACTGGAGATGGGAAAAAAAAAAAACACCAACTAAACTATAGGCTGCTTAAGGCCCCTTTCACATGGGCGCTTCCGCCTGACAGACTCCGCTTGCTCAGTAGGAGTTCGCTCTGCTCAGCAGGTGGATGACAGGTCCGTCTCCGCTCACTGCGCATTGCGGAGACGGACACACACACTCCTCTATGGGGAAATTGGGTGAAAAAGGACCGCCTGTCTATTTTTATCTGATCATATCCAATCTGATCCACCAAACAAATGGAAAATAGGACCACCATCCATCTGAATTTTGCAGACAGGATCAGATAGCAGCAGATGGAGCCACTCACTTCCGCCTTCTTGCAGGGGAGAAACCGATCAGGTCCACCTGAAAAACTGACAGATGGACCAGATTGGACAGCCAGTGTAAAAGGCTGGCTATAGATAGTTTGCTTTTTTTTTTTTTTTTCTTGTTCAGCCGTGTTGGATGGAGGAATCCTCTTTGCTGAGGCTTTGTTTTCCAACAGTGGAGATTCTCTATCACGAGGCTCAAAATTTCAACCCCCGAGCTACTAGCCAGGTCTCAAGAGTTACTCGCCACCAGTTGCCCCACCTAATTTCGCTTCTAAACACGCCCTCGTAGATTACCTCATGGAATACTGCTCTGCCTGTGCGCCCCTCACCAGACTACTTTTCCTGAGCATGCACCTTTCCTCTTCGGCCGCCAATCGCATCAGGGCTCTAAGTGTAGGCACAGATTGGACGGAGATTGGTCATGCAGCCCTGTCACCACTCGCCCCCAGCTTAAATGCACTCGCCAAATGCTAGCAGGCGAGTGGAAATTTTGAGGGCTGCTCTATCAGAATACATTGATCAGAAGCTGCAGTCCATTGGCTGCAGCTGTGGATTGAGAACATTTTTCCAACTAATCTGTTCATTAGATGGACTTCTGTTAAGCAGGAGGAGCCACACAGATTAAATTCTGCCAGGCCCTGCTGAACCAGCTGAAGTTCAATCCATCTATGGCCAGCTTCATAAAAATAGAGATTAAACTACTGTAGACTAGGGGTGCAACGGATCGTCACCGATCCGTGATCCGAACGGGTCACCCCATTCGGATCAGCACACCATGCGATCCGTGGAGCGCTCCGGAGTCTCGGCCGTAGGAAAGTCCCCGGCTTAGGCCTAGCTCCGGAGCGGCGGCCATCTTGCTCCACCCCCGTGTGCTTGTCAGAGCACAGCGTGACACGCCTCCCCGCCTCAGCACGCTCACTACAGACCCGGAACTGCCTGCAGACATGTGGAGACAGCATCGGTGAGCTCTGCACCTGCAGGCAAGAGCTACACCATCACCTGAGGAGCATGTCTGTACACCAGGGTGGAGGGGGGTGGATAGTGATTAGGTTGGTGTAACAAGATTTTTATTTTATTTTTAATTTTTGCTGATCCGAAAACGATCCGATCCGTGACATCTGATCCGTTGCACCCCTCCTGTAGACACAGATACCAATATTAGTTCCGATACGTAGCACTCATGCAAATGCTCCGATACCTAAAACCAATACCTTTGCGGTGCAATTAAAAAACACAAAAAAATGAATGAGCTCAAATCGCACTGCAAAGCACCACATGCGATTGGAACAGGAATGCGGTGCAAATCCTGTCCAAATCGCATGTGGTTTCACCTACTGCTCCTGTGTGAGCCCAGGCTTGTCAGAGTGACTTCAGCCTGGATTCACACAGGAATGGTGGGAGAAACCACATGAGCTTCGAACAGGAATTGCACCGCATTCCTGCTCAGATCACATGCAATTCTTTGCAGTGCGATTTGAGCCAATCCGTTCTGTATGGGCTCAAATGGCACTGCAAAAGGCATCGATGCTCTGTATTTGCGATTACTTGACCAAAAGTATTGGTACTCTGTCAAAAAACGGTGTTTTGGTGCTAGTAGACAGATTAGGTGAACAAAAAAAATAAAAAAAGTGTGCTGGGGAAGACGTCTGCCTTGTAAAATAAAAAGCTTTCCTTTTGCTTGTTAAACACACAATAAAGGGTAAAGATACTTGAAATAAGAGGACCAATCATTTGGAACCCCCTTCTTTTTTTTTTTTTAATGAAGGGAAATGTGAAGGTAGCAATACACTAGCTGACTAAAGCAGACAATGAAAGGGTTACCAGGAACTGGTATCTGTTTCAGTAGCCCAGTTGGTAGTGTTATCTAATCAGGACAGTGTCCTCCCCAGGGAGAACACATGGAGAATATCCTGCTATGTGGACACACAACACGATCTGCTCTGCGGTATTGGAAACATGGTACAGGGCCGGGTCTTCATGACACCATCTGAAGGCTCATGGCTAGGATTAGGCTGGTATTATTCTATTATTTATACAATGCATGTAATTGTCTGTAGACTGGAGAAGGGCTTGTTCTCACAAGTTCAATTTTACTTGCCATCAATTTATTAAACCTTCTAAGTTTGTCAGTCTAGAACGAGTCTTACTAAAATAATTCTACGCATAAGCCCTAACAAATGTATTCCTGTACTGTATACAAACACATTGCGGTCTGGCTGGTTTAGTGACAAGCAGATCACAGCGAGAGCTCAAAGCAAACTGAGCTAAATAATAATCTGCACTCATTTCAGGCTGGTGGATGCAGCTTGCTGAACTTCCAGGTCAACCTTGTGCCCCATGGAAAGAGCCTACATGTGTGGATTCCGATACGGTCGGGTGATTCACCTACTTAGGTCTTGGCAGCTTAGCTGCAAGAAGGGTACGGCACTCATTTTACACCCCCTCCAAATGAAGAAATGGATCACAAAGCAGAACCCTGGCTTAGAAGACCGCATTGTACTGTATTGTATACTGTACTGTAATACATTGTATTGTATTATAGTTCTGGGACAGTGAAACTATGACTATTCTCTGCTAATTAAGTCACTGCTCAGAAAGAAAGCAGGCTGGTGGTTTACACATGGCTTTATCTATCACAATTTACTGGCAGATTTCCTTTAACATCTTTAGGACCTCTCGCCTGCATTGTACTGTGGACGGGCGGCTCCTACAGGCACAGCAACGTACCTGTACATGACTGGCCTCTTCTGGGTACAGGGCGTGCAGGGAGAAGGAACTAATAGACTTTTGCCCAAGTTCACAATTTGCTGATTTGGCATGCAATTTGACTTGTCAAACCACATGCCAAATCGAGCAATTTTGCTGGCAATGGCACTGTCTGAATCGGTGCGATGCTGCACCAATTCCCAAAAGCAGTTTCTGTACTACCTTTGGTGACTTCAGGGGCGATTTCAATAGATGTATGTGCATGAACCCGCACAGATATCTGTCAAATCGCCCCCAAAATCAGACTGAAATGCCATTTGAAGTCGTGCAAGTTTTGTGTGAATGTGGGCTTTAGTAAAAAGCAGCACATAATACACACATTTAGCCCTCGTTCACATCGGAGCAACTTGTCATGCGAAATGACAGGTCACCATGAACCACCATGCTTGACTACCTACAGTGAAGCATGGTGGTGAGAGTGTCATTGTCTGGGAATGCATGAGTTCTGCCGGTACTGTGGAGCTACAGGTCATTGAGGGAACCATAACTGCCAACATGTACTGTGACATACTGAGGCAGAGTATGATCCCCTCCCTTCAGGGACTGGGCCGCAGGGCAGTATTCCAACATGATAAAGACCCTAAAACACACCTCCAAGACGACCACTGCCTTGCAAAAGAAGATGAGGGTAAAGGTGATGGACTGGCTAGCATGTCTCCAGACCTAAACCCTATTGAGAATCTGTGGGGCATCCTCAACCGGAAGGTGGAGGAGCACAAGGTCTCCAACATCCACCAGCTCCGTGATGTTGTCATGAAGGAGTAGAAAACGACTCTAGTGGCAACCTGTGAAGCTCTGGTGAACTCCATGCCCAAGAGGCTTAATGCAGTGCTGGAAAATAATGGTGGCCACACAAAATATTGACATTTTGGGCCCAATTTGGACATTTTCACTTAGGGGTGTAACCCACTTTTGTTGCCAGCGGTTTAGACATTAATGGCTGTGTGTTGAGTTATTTTGAGGGGACAGCAAATGTACACTGTTATACAAGCTGTACACTCACTACTTTACATTGTAGCAAAGTGTCAGCATATGAATTTGTGAGATACTGTGTATAATATATATACACACACACATACATTTTTATGTATGTGTATATATATTATATATATACACACACACACACACAGATACATACATATATACACAAACACACACATATACCACATATTTTAAAGCAATACAAAATATATAATATATATATTTGATGTAAATCTTAGCAATCTGTGTTTAAAATAGATTACAAAATAAATAAAAAACATTTTGTGCACTTTAATTTGCATTTACTGGCAAAGTGTGAATCATTTCCCATATACTCTACTTCCTTTAGAGAACTACACAATCCTTGTGCTATACAGCTCCTTCTCCCAATGCCGGTCTATAGGTTGGCTGACTCACTGAAAACAATGCACTCCCTTGTGTGGCTTACCTCACCCCCTTGCAAAGCTGGTAGGGTAAATGAGACTGCCAGATACACAGCTACCTTTAGTGTTTTTTTTTTTTTTTTTTTTTTAATAACACAAATATGGGAAGAACATATGTATGTTCCTGGCACTAATCAGAACAGATGAAGTTACTCTGATGAATGGCAAAGCATATTCCACATTACAAAAGAAATTCAGTTAAATGTGACCAACTACTTATAACAAATTTAAAGAGTAAAAAAAAAAAAAAAAAAAAACATTCCCTTCTGGGTGATCTATGTACAATGCAGGGGATTTTAACAAACTTCATTTCAGATTCTTACTAAAGATATATTGGTTTGTTTGTTTGTCTGTGCCCATGTGTAGAGTGAATCTGTATGGGAGTGGTTTTAGAATTTTTAGCTTCTGCACCTGCAGGGCTCTAATGAGGAAAATTGGCTGGGCCTGCATCCCTTTTAGATGAGATTTCCCTTTGGGAATATCTCGCTAAAAATTGAATATTTTTTTTCTACAGGGAATGCCGAAAATCTGATTTGTATCTTACGGCAGACTTCTGGGAAAATCAGTGAGCCAATCATTCAAAACAGGAAATGATGTTCCTGGGGGTGTTCTGTATACCTTCTGTGTACAGAACACCTCCAGGTAGCCATATTAAATTTTACATAGAATTAGGCCGCGTACACACGATCGAGAAACTCAACGGGTGAAACACATCGTTTTCCCCATCGAGTTCCTTGTTCGGCAGTCAAAAAACTCGTCGAGCCAAATTTTCCCATTGCCCATCGAGGAAATAGAGAACATGCTCTCTTTTTGGCTCGACGAGTTCCTCGACGGGTTTCTCGGCAAAAAGTGTACACACGACCGGTTTCCTCGGCAGAATACGTCTCCCATCGAGTTTCTTGCCGAATTCTGCCGAGGAAACCGGTCGTGTGTACGCGGCCTTACAGTACTGCAGATTAAAAAGGAAAGGTCATTTTGAATAACATTCAATTACAATGTGTCACAATTGTATGCGCTATATTATTTATTTGTTATTATATTTTTTCCCCATTAAATAGGAGTTACCCTTTAAAGAGTCCTAGTTGTCAGACGAGTCATATCAACATCACGGTTCTGTTTTTTGCTTTACCTGTAAAATTCACTTATGTAGAAACCCAAAAGCTCTGAGGACACTACCGGGCACCTCCGTCATGTGATCTCAGCAGCTACAGCACATTCAATACTTACGTTATATTCTATAGTATTACCTTATACTCACGTTATATTCTATAGTATTACCTTATACTCACGTTATATTCTATAGTATTACCTTACACTCCTCCACTGGATGCTACAAAACAGGGTATGTGGTAGGAAGAAGTAGGGAAGAGCTAGGCCAGCATAGGCAGTAATTAGACACTCCCAGAAGAGTAACATGCATAGATCTTGAATTTTGCTGCACTCCTTGGTATCTTTGTTAAGACACCAAGGAGTGCAGCAATATTCCAGATTTGTGCCCGTTAGTGGATCTCACAGACGAGCTGTGCAGCACCCTGGGCTCCAGTTCACAACATGTGAGAGTCAATCACTCACCTAGAGCGGCATTACTTTGGCTTTACACTCCCAGAAGAGGAGAGAGCCATAATAACCAAGACCAGATTGGGATGTTCTAGGGAATAGGCACCTTTCTGGAGTGTGCCAATTCCCTAGCAAATTCAGAAAAACAAAATGGGTTTTATCTGCATTAAAAAAAAAAAATGAATAAATAAATTCCCTTTAGTAAGTCCATCTGAGTCGTATGTGACTGAACCAAAACATTTCCATTTCTAAATATGATAGAAACACATACTCCAGAAAGCAAACCCAGAAATATTGGCATGGCACAGAAACTCAAAAAGCACGGATTGTGCAAAGAGCCCGGTTTCCAGTGTGTGGCTTTAAATGCCACCAAAATGTTTTTGTAAATCCAAAATGACTAATGGAACTGTGCAGACAAAAGCGGGAGAAGCAAGGCTCACATTCTGATAACCCATGAATGAGAATACAGGCTGGGAGGTGTTCTGACCAATACGAAGCACCACTCACCATGAACTTGATTGATTTCAGAGTTCTGTGACAGAATTTCATCTGCTAGTTTCTGAGCGGTCGGCAAGACCTCCGTGTGGTGAACTGTAATCAAATACTGTACAAATTTCTGCAGCTGGTCTCTGTTCATTTGAAACAGGGTCTCTGAAATAGGAAGATGCAGCTTGACCTGATCGGGTTTGCGGATGCGGTATAAAGAAAGTGCCACCACATGGGCGCAGTAGAAGATGTCCTTGTTTCCACAGCTGCAGGTAACTGAGGTAATCTTGCAACGGTCAAAGCTGATGGCTACATTGCAAACGGATTCCGGATCAGACTGTGTCGCAGGTTCTGTCACTGTGCCGCTTAGGTGAAAACCTAGAAGGAAGGGAGGAAAAAAAACAGTTATTAAAATTATGGATACAACATTTATTTCTAAAGTCAAACAATGGCAAAAAAGGAAAACACTATAAAACTTTGGAATGTTATGTAGCAGGAGAATTTGGTCGGTGTGGAACTGAGATTTCAAACACTGAACATGCTCTTGTGTGGAATGAAGAGGTCAACCCCTGAACATGCTCTTGTGTGGAACGGAGATGTCAACCACTGACCATGCTCCGGTGTGGAACAGAGATGTCAACCACTGACCATGCTCCGGTGTGGAACAGAGATGTCAACCACTGAACATGCTCCGTTGTGGAACAGATATATCAACCACTGACCATGCTCCGGTGTGGAACAGAGATGTCAACCACTAAACATGCTCATGTGGAACGGAGATGTCAACCACTCTTTGAACCTTATTCATCATACCTATAGATTTCAGGTACTTATATAGCACCATCAATTTACACATCGCTTTACACACATATATTGTATGTTCACATCAGTCCCTGCCGTCAAGGAGCTTACAATCTTAGGTCCCTAACTCACATTCATAAATCACATCCTAGGGCCAGTTCATACAGGAGCCAATGACCCTACCAGCATGTCTTTGGGGTGTGGGAGGATTTTTTGTTAAAAATAAAGCTTTGTTAAGTAAAAAAAACAAAAAAACGGACTCCTACCTTTTTTAAACTGGCTCCTAGATTTAAAGCAAAATGAGTCCAGCTCTATGGAGATGAAAATCGTATTGCACCAAACATGCACCGAACCCTTTTTAAAAATGCATATATGTAAACAGCCGACATAGAAAGTCATGTTATCTCATTTGTCATGCGATTCCACGCGTTCTGGAGCGCATATGAATTCACATCAGTGTAAACCAGGGCTTAGTGGCGGTAATTAGAAGAACCTCAATGTGGCGCACCTGTCAGAAAGCTTTTCCAAAACCTGAATAATTCCGTCTTTATCCAGTCATCTATATAGCACTTTTTGTTTTTCATACAAAACTGACTGCTGTGATATTTGTAGAAAAGCAGTGATTATCCAGAAAACCCATCTCATACAAAGAAAAAAAAGAAAATGTGTACACGTATCTCTTATTTATATCAAACACAATAGAAATGAAGACTACAAGATTAGATAAATCTGAATACAAATTCTCCAGCGAAATCTTTACAATACATTTCCCTGGGGCAAACACCCTAAAACTGGCTATAAAGGGTAATCTATATGTTCTCTATATTTGTGCAATCAGTAATTGGTACTGTTGGAATTACACAAAGCTAGTTTAGGCTTTATTATCACAATACAGTGTGCTTCCTATTATGTTCATTTCTGTAAAGGAAAGGGGTCCGCCCTGTTTCTTTATTACCATTACCGACCCACTCCATTTCCCAAGGTGTAAATCACCGGCATGCTTGAGATAACAGAATTAAGGAGGAAGAAGTGGACGGGAAATGTGCAAAGGGGATCTTTAAAAGAAAAGCAAAGAGAAGCTACTATTATTACAAATAGCTGTGAACCACCAGAGCGTGCAAGAAAATAGAGAGCAACCGGTACAGACAAATGTAAAAACTGATCTCCGGGATGCCCCTATCCTCCACACCAGCCTCTAACCACTGGCGTTACAAATAAAAAGAATTCCTTTTTATTAACCTAAAGCCGAGGTCACGTGAAGCTCCGGTCTCTATTCCTCCCGCCATTTTACATGAGGCACATGTCCTTCAAATGTCTACGTCACTAAAAGTGTTCCTATTGGCTGTCTAGCAGTGGGGTTCTCTGGGGATCCTTAAAAAGTCATCTTCACCAGTGATGTAACTGAAAAGGGACTGTTGGGGACCAGCCAGGATGGGAACATCTACACTGCCAGAGACATCACTGGCGAGGGGCCTGGATGGCAAACTTAAAGTGGTCTCCCTCCTCATTGGCCGAGAAAGCAGTGGTAGCCATTGGCTCCCACTGCTGTCAATCACAGCCAGTGAGACAATGGGGAGAGAGCAGGGCAGAGAAGAGCTCCATGTGTGAATGGATACAGAGCAGTGGCTTGGGAGCCCCCATAGCAAGTTGCCTGCTACAGGGGCACTAGGCAGGGGGAGGGGCCAGGAGTGCCTGCGGGGGACTGAAAAGAGGAGGATCAGGGCTGCTCTGTGCAAGACCACTGCACAGAGCAGGTATGACATGTTTGTTATTTTCAAACCAAAAAAAAAAAAAAATCGATGTAAAAAGCATATGTATAATATCTGAGTATATGTTTCTTCAAACTTACAGGTTGAGTTATAGCAAGTTGCAGGAGAATTGAGCTTAAAGTATAACTAAAAGGAAAACGTTTTAGTTTTTGATAAAGTAGAGAGGGATTAGATCACCCATTAGGTTTCTTATTGCGGTCTATGCCCCCGGGAGATTTCCTCTCCTATATTTTTCCTGTTTACCATGATCATTAAAAGTGAAAGAAAATCCCAAATTTTGGATTGTCCCCAGAAAGGTTAAAAAAAAAAAAAAAAAAAAAAAGAGAATGTTCCAATAGTGGTACTAGTTTTGGTGACCTGGGGGTCCCCAAGAAATTTCCTTAATTTGAAGGTATTTCCCGTCACTTCCTGTTTTGCTATGAGACAGGAATCAAAGGGAAATCGCCCACAATGGGACACAGATGGCGAAAAAAAATCTGGGAGGGGTTATTACTCTTTCTTACTCCAAAATCCAAAATGAAAAAAAAAACATTTTTGCCCATAGTTCTACTTTAATATTTGCCTGGATATGATCTTTATAGTTACGGAGACTTGGGAAGTATGTAGGAAATGCTTTCTTACAATCACATCTCAACATCAGTCCATCAGATTAAAGTCAACTACCTCTGGAAATCCTTGTGTAACCTAAAATACCTGATGACTAGGCAATGTAAGTTTAATCACAAGGTGAAACAAGGTTTGAAATCTACATTCCAGGTAAACATTTTTATGTTATTTTTAAGATTAAGCAGAATGAAGAAAAACCAACGAGTCCACAGTTGAAAAATAAAACGAATACAGGATTGTTATGTGGAATACCCGATCTCACCTGCACATTTACCTACTGTGCATAAAGGCTTGGTGACATACAAACTGTTCCAACATGAAAGAAAATCTGTATACATTGGCATAGACCAGGGGTGTCCAAACTTTTTTCAAAGAGTGCCAGATTTGATGAAGTGAACATGCGTGAGGACCAGTCATGACATTCTTTAAATCATTAAAATTTGTGCCAAGTATGTTACTCCGGGCACTAATACACTGCCCAACAAGAATTCTCTTGCCTTTGGCTGTGTGTGAGTAAAGAGATGAGCTTGGGCGTGTTATTTGTTACTGTATTTATTGGCGTATAAGACGCACCTTCACTTTAAGAGGGTAGTTTCAGGAAAAAAACTAATTTTAAATAAAGGTCTGTGCAAAATAAGGGTCAGTGCCCATCTGCAGCACCCACCACTGCCAGCAAGGCAGCACCCACCACTGCCAGGAATACAGCACCCACCACTGCCATCAGTGCGGCCCGATTGATGCCCATTTATCTGCAGCCTTAAAGTGGACAGGGTGGGGGCGGGACAAGCGGCAAAAGATTACCGACAGGAGAAACGTTTTTCTCGGCAGCCTCTTTAATAGAAAGTCTTGCCTCCTGTAATGGACAGAACAGTCATCCAATGGCAGCGCCGGAGACGGAACATCCTATTACAGAGGCTGTCATGTAAACAGAAAATACTTGTGTGTACAACACTCGTCCCTCCTTCTCCCTGTCCCCTTCAAGGCAGCCAGCATATATATCTTTTGGGGCCCCGGCGCTGGGAGATCGTTGGGGGCCAGAAAAGATATACATGCCCAGATAACCAGGCGGGCTGTTCAAAACCGATACACGGGCTGCAACTTAGGACATGCCTGGCATAGACTGTGCCCCTTTCTGTACAGGCAGAGAAGATGGGGTGAAGGAAGTGGTTCACAAGTCCCAACAAGTCCCCGATGCCAAGGGGGAAGGCCAAGGGGGAAGGCCAATAGAAGACCAAGTTAAGCAAGTTAAACTCAAAACGTTAAAGACACAGACAAGACAAATCTTTTTGGATTACTACATCAACAATTTATAGATTGTAGTATTCTTTAATATTAGTGCAACTTGTAAAATTATAACAAAATGGGGAAAGGGGGCACTGGGATAAGTTTAGGTGCGCAGTAGAATATTCCAGTTGACAAAAGAAGGAAAGACTGTTCTCTAAAGAAAAGTCTCCTGTAAGATTTATCAGAAGTGTCACAGTCTATTCCTACCTTTAATTATCAGTATTTAAAAAGGAACAATGTGAGAAGGCTCAATCCCCCCAAAGGAGAAGTCACTTCAAAGTGAAAGAAGCTAGGAGGTACTCCTTTAGGAACGCCATGTGGCAGGAATACTCAGATGGAGGCAGTCGAGGGGATCGGAAGAACATGAGAGATTACTGGTGAAACCATAGAGATCTTCAGAGTTCCCCCTCAAAGGGTCTCAGTTGTCAGTCTAAGGTTTCATCTTGCAACACTCACATAAAATCAGGATTACACGCCAAGGCTGGGGCTCTCTTGAAATGCAATCTATTTTTGCTGCTGTAACGGGAGTGCAGATTATTTCTGGTTTTCCTTCCTCAAAGCAACCCATGTTTTCTATATTTAAATAGAGGTATTAAAAAAAAAAAAAAAAATGTACGTATACAAAAAAGATTCGGCTATCGAACAGTACAAGACTCTAATAATCCACGAAAACCTGCATGACGGGGTTTAAATTCTTACAGGCAAGATATTAGACTTTATTAAAGCGGGGGTTCACCCTAAAAAAAAATTCTAACATTACATTGAGCTCACTTCAGAGATTGACAGTATGATCATCTTCTGGTTTTTTTTTTTGCCGTACATACCGTAAAATCGCTATCCCCCCCCCCCCCCCCCCGGCTTCCGGGTAGTGAATCCTGTGGGACTTGTCGTTCCTATCAAGCAGGCAAGTGATTGACGTGATGACAAACACTACCCCCGTCGCATAAGGAGCGTCACAAGTTGCCAAAAGAAGACAGACGTCGGTACATAGGCGCCGTATAGCGCCGACTCGCCGTTCGGCTTCTTTCGGCAACTCGTGATGCTCCTTATGCGACAGGGGTAGTGTTTGTCATCACGTCAATCACTTGCCTGCTGGATAGGAACGCCCAGTCCCGCGGGATTCACTACCCGGAAGCCAGGGGGGGGGGGGGGGTATAGCGATTCTACGGTATGTACGGCAAAAAAAAAAAAGATGATTATACTGTCAATCTCTGAAGTGAGCTCAATGTAATGTTAGAATTTTTTTTTTAGGGTGAACCCCCACTTTATTCCTTTTTGATATTTCTCTTCCAAATCATATGATCGTATTCAGTCCGATCATTGGTTATAGTAAAATAGTCACAAAAAATTCACAAAATCAAGACCATCTTAAATTTTTAAGCACACCTACCCCATTATATAAGGACAGACGTTTTCAGGCTGCCCAATTCAGAAAACAGTCCACATCAATCCTGTACATCAATTTTGATTCGCACGCCCCCCCCCCCCTAACAAGGTGATTATTTCCCTATAAAGCACCCATTGTCATTAAAGCTCTCCCATTATTAGACAGGCCTCTCTGCACAGAACACGGGCATACAGACCACACAAACACATTCCTTTCTAATACTTTAATGGACTAACTGGCTTTGCCAATTAAACTATGCTAAACTACAGGCTTTGCTGCTCTCATTAGTTTGCAAATTGGCTACAAGTTGACTGTTCCGCCTGTAAATTAGTAAGCACCTACCCGTTTTCCCCTGGATATCAGCCTGAACGAGACAGCGGGGGGAAGACAACAAGAATTTGCCAAGAATTAGAAGAGGCATCTATAACACGACCTGACAGAAATAACCCAAGTCTTGGCGTCTGAAGCATTCTAAACATGGAATTCAGTACTCGAGCTTCCATGCAACAGGAAATCCAAACTGGATATAAAACGTCTCACTGTATACTTATGTCTAACTTAAGCCGGCCATAGATGGACCAAATCTCGTCCGGTTCAACGATCCATCCATCGACTTGGGTACAACCATGCAGCATGTTTGATTTTTAGCATTCGATAATTGCCAGCAGCCCCCACCAGGAAAACACAAATGGCTCTACGGGAGGGATTCAAGTGATTTTCTTTCCTGCAACCCGTGCAATCACATTTCCTGCCTTACATTAAAGTGTACATGAAAAAAATGTATAATAAAAAATATGGAGGATTTATTACTACAGATGCACCAACCATAATCAGACAAAAATGTGCTTTCTGCATTTTGTCGATAGTGAAAAAAGGTGCAGATAATGGCGCCAAAGATGCACGTGATTTTACTGTGCTTATGGTGTGTGTTTTTTTTATAGGTCTTGCGACTCAAAAATTGCATTCAAAATGTAACACGGGTGCGTTATGATTTTGCCGCAAGCAAGATTTGTAACCACAACGGAAGTGCAACAGACCAGTGTGAAGACATACATAGAATTTAACAGGATTCATTGTTATTGAGCTTTTCCTGCACTAAAGGTGCCAATAATGACTGACAAATTCAAATTTGTTATATTAATTAAAAAGTCAAGTGTGTGTGTGTGTATGTATATATATATATATATATATATATATATATATATATATATATATATATATATATATATATATACACATATACAGACACACACATATATATATATATACACATATATATATACACATACACACACACACACACACATATTTTATTTTTTTCCTTAAGGCTCCATTCACATCTGAGCGACAAAACGCCGGACGCCCGTCGCGCTTGTCGCTCGAGATGTGAAATAACATTGCGGTCTATGGAGACTGTTCACATCTCCACGCCTGTCGCCTGAAAAAAAGTCCCGGACCCTTTTTTTCAGGCGACATTGGCGTTCGCTCATAGACCGCAATGTTAAAGAAAAAAAAAAAAAAAGTTTCATCTACAGGCGGCAAGATAAGCCGCGTACGCGGTGTATCTTGTCGCCTAGGTGTGAATGCAGCCTTAAGGTGGTACATTTTCCACTTAACCTAAAACAAGCTATTATATTATTATTATTATACAGGATTTATTTTGTGTTGGCATCACCTTCATTTTGAAAAGCATCACTTCTCAAAATGATGGGAGACGGTACAGTTGCAAAAAAAATAAAAAATCAATACAAGGGAAATGAAGGAGCCCTGCTTGTTAGAGCTTACAATCAAAAAGTCACCATAAAAGATTTCACCTGAAAAGATTTTTCTTACATTTTTTTTTTTTTAATAATCGTTCATATAGGAAGTATTTTTTTCTACCTCCATCCAAAAAAAAAAACACTATTGTTAGAGTTCATCCAATTTGCTTTGACGGTAGACATTTTCGAAGGGCTTCAGTCGTGCGCCATTTCGAAAAGTACAAAGACAATTGTCAAACAGGGAGCAGAGAACCCTTATTTCCAAAAGTATAAAATGGAATGCCAACCAAAACTTCTTTTAGACAGGCTGAGGAAGGTTGCCAAGTCAATAGTAGAAGGGTTCAAAGTCAATAGTAGAACTGTCCCACCTGGGGGGGGGACAGGCGTTTTCACAGAGTGCAGAATGGTTGGGACCGATGTCAGGGTCATATTGCAGAATGTGCTACCTCTTTTCCGTTAGCATGTAGGGCATGGGTCCTCAAACTACGGCCCTCCAGATGTTCAGGAACTACAATTCCCATCATGCCCTAGTCATGTCTGTGAATGTCAGAGTTTTACAATGCCTCATGGGACTTGTAGTTCCGACACAGCTGGAGGGCCGTAGTTTGAGGATCCCTGATGTAGGGTAATCTCAAACATAAATACATTTTTTATCTTTCATGTTCATTTAGAAAATGCATCTCATCTGGTTGCATTTTCTAAATGACCATAACAATCAAAGGAGTTTTAAAGGAATTTTTTTTGTTGCCTAAAACTAATGTCTGCAAGGTAGACAGACGGAATAGTGTAATGATTCTGTTAACAAAGGAGTAAATACCTATTAAATTCCTTCATCTATATCACCTCTGGCGTTCTAGTTTCTGTTCTCTCATTCACTTCCTGGTTAGCATCACTTGTTCATGTAAGAACTACATTTCCCCGTATGCATTGCAGCACGCCCAGTAATTCACACCTCCTTGAAGTCTCTAACACGTAGAGAGCGTCCTGCCGTCCAGATGTAGTTCCCAGGAGGGGGCGAGCACGTCACTGACCACCGCAGTAAAGTCTCCCTTCACGGTGGTCAGTAAAATCAGACAAGCAGGAAGTAAGCAGAACAGAGAATAAATAGAGCAACTTCTGAGCAAAAACGAACAATGAGGAAGTGAAAAGAGGAATGTCTGTCTGCAGGTAAAGGATGCTTATTATGAAAAAAAAAAATGTTTTCCTTTACAACCCCTTTAAGTATTTTTTTTCTGTTGGAGGTGGGGTAAAGATTAAATCTGATCTTTATTCAAAAAATTCACATTTAAAACGCAGTGGGGTTCATTTACTAAAGGTAAATCCACTTTGCACTACAAGTGCACTTGGAAGTAGATCTGAGGGGGGCATGCAAGGGAAATAAAAAACAGCATTTTTGCTTGTACATGATTGGATGATAAAATCAGCAGAGCTTCCCCTAGTTTCAGATCTTCCCCTCAGATTTACAGCGACTGTACTTCCAAGTGCACTTGTAGTGCAGAGCGGATTTGCCTTTAGTAAATCAACCCCAGTGTGTCTTTAAATGCCAACAACAAGCAACATCTGCAGTATCAAGTGTATTATCAAAGCAAAATCTTCATGGCGAAGATGCACAGCAGTTTAGATGGGTTCCCAACCCAACAGAACATTAGGAGACTAAAACACTCACTTCCTACTTAACCAAATGAGTCTAAAATCACAGCCACCAAATCCGCCTTTTATTGCCGTTCTTTTTCCTGCAGCCCCGTGCCACTTGCAACACACCAAACACCTGCTTGTTTATGTAAATCTCTTATTTGAATAGGAACTAAACAGATGAGCAGTTCCTTCTGATTTTCGCCCTCTGCGAGTGTGGAAATGCTCCCCCATTAAAAAGCACATCTCTGCACATCCTGCTGTTTTTACTCCCTGCCTGCGCTCGCGCTGCCTCCCTCTCGGTCTCTCATGGACCATTCCGTTGAAATTAGCTATTCATTACATGTGAAGGAGTAGCAGCTTGAGCAGGGCCCTGCTGAGAGAGCTGCTTCTTTACATGTCAATTCCTGAACAAAAGCATCTGCTACCTAGCCGATATGTATATTTAATGCCACTGCATAATGGGCAAAATGATGTGCTGCTCTTTACTTGTTTGTTCAGCTGTAATGTACTCTTGTCTAGAATTGCTTTCAAATGAATCCCACTGAAATTTGGAACATTTATGAGGTCACGTGAGCAGGCAGAATCGTTTGATTTTATTCAACAAACTTATTCAACATGTCATAGCTGGAGAAAATGGGGCATGCAGAAAGGCAGAAGTCGCAGAAACCCCATTCAACACACTGGTCTGCACCATCAGCCGGGCATTGACAGTTCGAATCTCAACCGGTTCAGCAGGACTGGCCGAGATTCAAACTAGGGTTGTCCCAATACCACTTTTTTAGGACCGAGTACAAGTATCGATACTTTTTTTCATGTACTTGCCGATACCGAATACCGATACTTTTTTCATGTACTCGCCGATACCGGATACCGAATACCGATACTTTTTTTTAAATGTCATGTGACAGTTTTCAAACCACAATACAGACTAAGGATATTTTCTTTAGAATTATGAAGAACTCACTCAAGACATTATAAAAGAATAAAAATGAGTAAAAATGAATAAAAATGTTTTATTTGCTTGTCACGCAGTAGTAAAAAACTCAAAGAATTTTCACAGAACATGTTGATAAATACAAAAAAAGTATTCTATTTAGGTATCGGGAGCATTTGCGCGAGTACAAGTACAGCACCGGCTGTGTTGATTAGGGAATCATGCCATCTTCACCCCTTGGTTCAGGGTGGCATTCCACTAATCAAACCATTTACAAATGGTCCTCCTTCTTATAACTATCCATTCTCTTTGAAATAAAGCAAGATGTTTGCTGCACTGGCCACTCTTCAACATATCAGATGTCAAGTCTATACAAAATACAAAAATGCTCCTCTACTACAATGCAAATATCCTGGTCAGATGTGAGTAGGTTGGACTGTCACGTAGCGTGATATAGTGGAGGGGCCGGGTACAAACTAGGCCAGTGTGTTAGACTGGGCTTGTATACTTCAAGCACTAGCAACATGGAGCTTGTGATCATAATGGCAACCAAGCATATGGGCTTTGTCATAAATTCTCGCTCTACAAACATACACAGCAATCTATATAGCAGACCCTCAGAGGCCCAATATTGATCGGTACGCAGAGGATGACCTAAAAGAACCTTCCATTTTTGCAGTATCTTGACTAGCAGATCAATAAGCCACAGCATGCATGTAGAGATGATCAACACTGATCCAAATACTAACCAGTAAAGAGCAAAGATGTGCACTGGGCCGAAGGACTGAAATACAGAAGCCTATAGCAGATCAGATAGTAATCCCCCCCCCCCCCCGGGGCATTTTTCCTTCCATCAATACAAGGCATTATTATTTCTTTCATTGATACCGAAGACCGAGCACTATTCCTAAACTAAAAACCAACAATGGGGAACTGATTCTCCCACTGACACCAATGATGGGGCACTATTTCTCCCACTGACGCCAACAATGGGGAACTGATTCTCCCACTGACACCAATGATTAGGCACTATTCCTCCTCCCACTGACACTAATGATTAGGCACTATTCCTCCCGCTGACACCAATGATGGGGCACTATTCCTCCCACTGACACCAACAATGGGGAACTGATTCTTCCACTGACACCAATGATGAGGCACTATTCCTCCCGCTGACACCAAGGATTAGGCACTATTCCTCCTGCTGACACCAATGATGGGGCACTATTCCTCCCGCTGACACCAATGATGGGGCACTATTCCTCCCGCTGACACCAATGATGGGGCACTATTCCTCCCGCTGACACCAATGATGGGGCACTATTCCTCCCGCTGACACCAATGATGGGGCACTATTCCTCCCGCTGACACCAATGATGGGGCACTATTCCTCCCGCTGACACCAATGATGGGGCACTATTCCTCCCGCTGACACCAATGATGGGGCACTATTCCTCCCACTGACACCAATGATGGGGCACTATACCTCCCACTGACACCAATGATGGGGCACTATTCCTCCCACTGACACCAAAAACGGGGAACTGATTCTCCCACTGACACCAATGATTAGGCACTATTCCTCCCACTGACACCAACAATGGGGAACTGATTCTCCCACTGACACCAATGATTAGGCACTATTCCTCCTCCCACTGACACCAATGATTAGGCACTATTTCTCCCACTGACACCAATGATGAGGCACTATTTCTCCCACTGACGCCAATGATGAGGCACTATTTCTCCCACTGACGCCAATGATGAGGCACTATTTCTCCCACTGACGCCAATGATGAGGCACTATTTCTCCCACTGGCACCAACAATAGGGAACTGATTCTCCCACTGACACCAATGATGCGGCACTATTCCTCCCGCTGACACCAATGGTGGGGCACTATTCCTCCCGCTGACACCAATGATGGGGCACTATTCCCTCCCACTGACACCAATGATTAGGCACTATTCCTCCCACTGACACCAATGATGCGGCACTATTCCTCCCACTGACACCAATGATTAGGCACTATTCCTCCCACTGACACCAATGATGAGGCACTATTCCTCACACTGACACCAATGATGAGGCACTATTCCTCACACTGAGGCCAATGATGCGGCACTATTCCTCCCGCTGACACCAATGATTAGGCACTATTCCTCCCACTGACACCAATGATGCGGCACTATTCCTCCCACTGACACCAATGATGCGGCACTATTCCTCCCACTGACACCAATGATGCGGCACTATTCCTCCCGCTGACACCAATGATGCGGCACTATTCCTCCCACTGACACCAATGATTAGGCACTATTCCTCCCGCTGACACCAATGATGCGGCACTATTCCTCCCACTGAAACCAACAATGGGGAACTGATTCTTCCACTGACACCAATGATGAGGCACTATTCCTCACACTGACACCAATGATGAGGCACCATTCCTCACACTGACACCAATGATGTCCTTTTTTTTTTCCACTGACCACCAAGCCGATCACATTGTTTCCTTCCACTGATGCCAAGGCATTATGTACTCCCCTTGGTCACAGTCCAGTCCCCATAAAATTTGAATGGCAGCAAACTGGCCCTTTGTTTCAAAAGTTCGGAGAGCCCTGGCTTAGACTGTCTATAATCCATGGCTATAGTCTAAATCGGCCTCACAACATTTTTTACCCTAGAGCAGGTGTCACCAAATCTATTAAACAAAAGACCAGTTTACTGTTATTCAGACAGTGAGAGTAGAAAATGCCCTGTCATCAATGGTAGTAAAACAATGCCCCATCATTGGTATTCATGGGAGG
The DNA here is from genome assembly GCA_029574335.1 of Rana kukunoris. Taxonomy (NCBI): domain Eukaryota; kingdom Metazoa; phylum Chordata; class Amphibia; order Anura; family Ranidae; genus Rana; species Rana kukunoris. Next base: position 86,820,373 of record CM056049.1, on the reverse strand, counting down.
AATAGTGCCCCATCATTAGTGTCAGTGGGAATAGTGTCCTGTTGCTGGCGACAGTGGGGGGACAAATGCCCTAAGGTTGGTATCAGTGACTGGAATTATGCCCAGTTGGTGTCAGTGAGAGAATTTGTTCTCCAAGGGCTAAATAAAGGCAAGCAAATGCCCACATACAGCTGACGGGCACAGTTTGGAGACCACTGCCCTAGAGGAACCCATAAAAAAAATTCTCAGGTTTCAGTCAGCCCCTGCTAAAACTAATTCATTGGGGGTAATGGGAAAATGCCTAATTTGTGACCACCGGGAAGAAGGCTGCCCTTAAAGTGGTGGTCAGAATGCCATCCTTACACACCGCTAAAAAGATCATTGGTGTCATAGCTGGCTCCGACAAGTGGTATCCATACTGGAACTAGCAATACTTTTGTGATTTGAACATTTTCATGCAAAAATCATCACGGCATATAATAAATGTGTATAAAAACAAATGTGGTTTGGTGAATTGGCAAAATCCTGCCCTGCCACAACATACGCATACTGCAAGAAGAACTATCCAGACATGTGCTGCACAGCATTATATGAAACCGTAATTCGAACTAGTCCTCCTACACACGGCACATATCTTATGAAGCACACAACTCCTGTTTCTCACAGCAAACAAAAATTATAATAATTTATTTAAACCAAAAAAAAAAAAAAAGAAAGAAAAACAATCAAATTCTCAATTCTTAAAAACACAAAGTTATTTGACTGCTATTTAAGGAAGAAAAAAAAATTGCACAGAAAAAAATAAATAAATAAATGATATTAAAAATATTGCAGGAATGGGCGCAGCTTTCAAAGCGCTTTGAAAGTAGCGATAAGCGGGCACATTTAACCCCTTCTGGGGAGTTAAAAGCATCTCGCTAGCGGTGCCAAAGTGGCACTTTATTGTTGTTATAGCGGCGCTTTGGCACAGCTAGCGGGATGCTTTTAACCCCGCAGAAGGGGTTAAATGTGCCCACTTAGTGCTTTCAACGCACTTTCAAGGCGCTATTTTTACCGCAAAGGTGCCTTAGTGTGAAAGTGGCCCTAAAGTTCTTTGACTTCCTGTTTCCTTCTTTTACCAGTCCTGATACTACAAGTCCCATCATGCTTTGATCCTCTGTAGTTTCTGGGTGGGTGTTATCTGTGAGGAGGGACGTGGGAGGTTTAGACTCTTCCTGGGTGGGATTGAATGCTAAATTAGGATGTTTTTAATCCCACCCACCATCATAGCTGTGAAGGAATTGACATAATTCTCAGTGTCTGGAAGACTACAGAGGGATGTGTTTTTAGACTGGAGATGGAGCAGGAAGTGTCTGGAAGGCCTTCAGTCTACATCCAGACTATACAGAATGTCACATGGTACAAAGCCTCACGTAAACCCAGAATATCAGAGGATCTGCAGACATCCGAGCAACATGTTAGAGGTCTGATCTATGCTGGGGCTGATCATTCCATTCAGGTCTAGTGAGAAGAAAGTTGGAGTTCAGCTTTAATGCTGAGCCTGGGAGAAAGGAACACTCACTGCCACCAATGGAGGCGAAGATGAAGAACCCATGATGTCACATGACTGGCCTAGAAACGGCAGGATTAAATGGGAGATTTTTACTTTTGAATAGGAAATGAAGGATTAGAATCCCTGTCAGGTTTTTATTGGTGTCCGTTTCCCCAGTAGGGAAATTCACTCCTTTTTCCCGGTGATCATCATCACTGGGAAAGAGTGCTGGTTAAATACAAAACTTTGAGCCGCCACTGGAACAGGAAGAGGGGACATCTTCCAGTCGGAGTCTTACTGCCTGAGAGTTTACTTCAGTGATTTCCAGCTTTCAGGGGCATCTACCAGGTATGGTATTTACATTAGGCGTGCAACGGATCAAAAAACTCACGGTTCGGATTGTTCCTCGGATCAGCGTCACGGATTGGATCATCCACGCCTTCTCCCCCACTGTAATATCCACGCCTTCTCCCCCACTGTAATATCCACGCCTTCTCCCCCACTGTAATATCCACGCCTTCTCCCCCACTGTAATATCCACGCCTTCTCCCCCACTGTAATATCCACGCCTTCTCCCCCACTGTAATATCCACGCCTTCTCCCCCACTGTAATATCCACGCCTTCTCCCCCACTGTAATATCCACGCCTTCTCCCCCACTGTAATATCCACGCCTTCTCCCCCACTGTAATATCCACGCCTTCTCCCCCACTGTAATATCCACGCCTTCTCCCCCACTGTAATATCCACGCCTTCTCCCCCACTGTAATATCCACGCCATCTCCCCCACTGTAATATCCACGTCATCTCCCCCATTGTAATATCCACGCCATCTCCCCCACTGTTATATCCACGCCATCTCCCCCACTGTTATATCCACGCCATCTCCCCCACTGTTATATCCACGCCATCTCCCCCACTGTTATATCCACGCCATCTCCCCCACTGTTATATCCACGCCATCTCCCCCACTGTAATATCCACGTCATCTCCCCAACTGTAATATCCACGCCATCTCCCCAACTGTAATATCCACGCCATCTCCCCCACTGTAATATCCACGCCATCTCCCCCACTGTAATATCCACGCCATCTCCCCCACTGTAATATCCACGCCATCTCCCCCACTGTAATATCCACGTCATCTCCCCCACTGTAATATCCACGCCTTCTCCCCCACTGTAATATCCACGCCTTCTCCCCCACTGTAATATCCACGCCATCTCCCCCACTGTAATATGCACGCCATCTCCCCTACTGTAATATCCACGTCATCTCCCCTACTGTAATATCCACGTCATCTCCCCCACTGTAATATCCACGTCATCTCCCCCACTGTAATGTCCACATCTCACCTAGGCCGCCGCCAGCGCCGGGTGTACCAAGATGGCCGCCGCTCCGGAGCTAGGCTGATGCCGCAGCTTTTCCTATGGCCGCCACCCGCGGCTCGCGTGGTGTGCCGATCCGAACGCGGCAACCCGTTCGGATCAATGATGATCTGTTGCACCCCTAATTTACATAGTTGCAATGGTCCAAGCTAGACTAATGTAAAGCACTTTACCATTAGCACACCTGCCACTTTAGTGTGAAAGTGGCCTAAAATTCAGCCAGGAGAAGGGGTGACATCACAGACACAGAAACCTGCTTTTTACAGCTAAAGTAGGTAAGATAAAGTTAAAATGACAGTGAGTTTGTGATTCATGCACGATGCATCGGTTGTTTTTGGGAGGAAAAGCTGGAGTTCCGCTTTAATGACATGATATGCTAGTGCCATCAGTCCAGTACTGTGAGCCCGGGCGGTTATGATGCCACACTATACCAGCATTATACCAGTCCATTACAGCCTGGGCTGACAGGAAGTAAGCTGGCTGGTGATAGGCATTATTCCACCTGGAATAGGATCATTTGGATTGCAAAGCAGCATGTCTGAAGGAGACCGCGCCGGAAAAGAGGTGCATATTGCTGCAAAAGCGGTTTCAATTTTACAGCCGCTGTACTTTTTCTTTTTACTAGAGTAAATAGGTAGAGTTGGTCTTTGTGACGGCAAAGCAGCCAGGCAACTAGCATGTTTAAAAAGAAGATCTGAACATAATTTGTGAACAGAGGTGTTGAGGATTTTCCAGCACATGGGGCCACAACCTTGCTAACAGTATAAGAAGCCATGCTTCAATGAGCCACTTATGTCCCCCGGACAGCAAAAGCTGAAACTCATGGTTCAATTTGCACAAGTTTTCCAAGTACACATTCCTCTGCCATCAAAGCAACAGACCATAAAATTGTCCAGCCTAAAGCAAGCTTGAGTCTAATTTTTCCAAGGAGGCGAGTTGTATGGGATTTACAAGGCAGCCACCGCAACTACCAAAAGGAAATCTGGTAAACAAAACGGAGCTAGAAACAGGCAAGGTGACACACAAGGTTAGCTGTCTGATTTTGTTTCAGAAATCTGGATTTTTTTTTTTATTTTTTTTTAACAAACTCTTTCCAGAAAGAGGGCAACTGTTAAAACAAAAATTGAGATACATTGACCATTGTTTCCGTCGTCGGCCTTCATTTCCTGCTAGTTTGAGCTGAACACACCAGCCATTACACAAAATGCAATTCTCTATCCATTCCATACAAAAACATTAAAAAAAAAATGGCGGAAACATGAGAAGCAAAGCTCTTTAAAAGATTCCTGCTATTCAGATATCAGAGGGCTGTCATGTTTAGAGGCATGCGAGTACCAGAGGGTTCTTTCCAATACCTTCAAGCCATAAGACATATTTATGATAATCTGGTTAAAGCGGAGTTCCACCCTGGAAAAAAAAATTATTCCAAAAATCAAAAAATGTTTTACTTACCCTGAATAGCTGTTGCTATGCAGAAGTCCCGAATCTGCCCCTTATCTTCTGGGTGGATTCTCTTGCTCCTCCTACACTCGGTGTCTTCTTGTGAATGGGGCGCGCTGCATTCTGGGAACTGTGTGTATCCCAGAAAGCAGCCGGACCACTCACAAAGCGCAGCGCTGCTCACACATGCCCAGTAGGAAACGTGCGGCTTCACTGCCTGTTTACCTTACTGTGGATGGCGGTGCCTGGAGCTGCGAGGATCGGCATCGGGGGGCCCATCAGCACGGGCAAGTAGGACAGGTAAGTGTCCTTATTCAAAGTCAGCAGCTACACTGTTAGTAGCTGCTGACTTTAGAAAAAAATAAAAAATTGCGGGTGGAATCCCGCTTTAAATGTAAGCATGCCAGCTATGCTGAGACTTCAAATACACCAGTCCAACAATAGTCGCAATCAGAATAGGTTTTAGCATTGCTATAAGGAAATATTGAATTACAGTAGTAATAAAAGCTAAACCTTGCAAGGAGGAAAGGACATGCTAAGGTTCAATACAGACCAGGGCTTGACAAATCCCAGGCGCCAGGTCGACATGACAACTAGAAACTGCACCCTGGCACCTGAGCTTTTATCAGCCCTATTACGGTTGTGGGGGTCACAAAATGTGTATAATGGGCACCCCAGGGTAGAGGGTCTGCTCTCCTCCCCATCTTGTTCCTGACACGAAAGCAATGTGTACGGCGTCACTTCCAGGTACCTCTTGACCATTTCCCCAGACAACATTGCTGGTAAAGTCTGTAATGCAGTGCAATATAGCACAGGGGAAACATGCAGGGTCTCTGCATGCCTCATTAAAGAGAACTGGACACCAAAAAAATCCTCTGATCCCTTCTGTATTGAATTGTATTGTATTGTATTGTAACTGTACTGTCTTCCCCGATGTTGTAAAGCGCTGTGCAAACTGTTGGCGCTATATAAATCCTATATAATAATCATCACATAAGGAACTTTTTGTCCCCTATGTGATGAAGAAAAAAAGAAAGTAATTTGTTTTCTTTATTGTAAAAAAATTAAAGTTACACCCAAGCACATAAAATCCCGCTCCCCCAAAATTTAAGGCCCACCCCCACATATACACATGTAAAACACATATGTTGGGGCGCCTACGCATTAAATCGTTAACTGCGATACACATTACATATTGCTGCGCTGCGCACACCGAAAATAGCGCAATAATTCCGTAACTCTATACTGATGACCTATAGGGGGGGGGGGGCTTTTAAAGCGTCACCTATAGAAAACATAGGGTACTGAAGTTGTCGCCATGTCACAGGTCACATGCAAATTTGAGGTTTGACATATTGGATATCCATTTACAACATCATGTTTTAAATGTTACCAAAAATTTGGTACATTATTGCGTTTTTATGCCCTAAAATGTATTTTGTCTGCTTTTTACAGAAATGTTGCGTTTCCTAGACCCTTCCGGTAGTAATATCGAGCGACATCCCTTGAAATTACCTAGTGAGAAAGCAGTCTCATTCAGCAACATTGTAACTGAATGAGACAGCTGTCCGATTTTTAATTAAAAAAAAAAAAAAAGCCATAAATTACATATAAATTGCCCGCCTCATGAGACGGGCAGGGTGAGTATAAGTAATTTATAGCTTTATTTCATTTCATTTTCCCATTTTATATTCTAAACAGAAAATAAAGCAACTGGCTCCTGACATTATTAGCTGGCTCCTAGATTCAAAGCAAATTTGTCAAGCCCTGCTTACACACCATGCATTAAGAAGCACTGCAAAGAGGCAGACCAATCATATGGTATGGACTGGTAGCACATCTTAGTATTCAGGGGGAAAAAAATGGGCATGCACCCATTTCTTCCAACAAAGCCAAGATAATTAGTATCCATGCGTAAATATGCTGTGCTGCTTAGGCACATAGTGCCATGCGTTGGCCCGCTTCTGAACACAGATTTGTTCATTAGAAATCTTCTGCAAATGTCCATGGGGATACTGACACTTCTACAGTGTTGGCCTCTAGGGTTCCCCGCAGCTTATAGTTTCTCCTGCTGACCATCACATCACTGCTGAATCCAGAAACCTGTGGAGGAATCCAGAGGATAGACAATCCTGGTAGTGTTGCTTTTCCTACACAAACTTTACCAGACTTCTATAGAATGGAGTGTGACCTGGCAGCACAAACAGCGGGAAAGGTAAGTATTGACAGTCTTCTTTGGAGCGTCACGTTACCTTCATAGACACGGCACACAGTACATAGATTAGGAATCCGCCAACAACTCAACTGGCTTTCGAGAACTGCAAAGTGAGTGAGCAACTTGTCCAAAGTCAACCTTCATTCTACAAATTCCACAACAACGTAACAGCAAAATTTAGAGGCGCGACGTCGGACTAGCTACCTACATAATACACACATCTACCCAGATTCCAAATACTGGAAGAAGAATGATCAGATGTGACTCAGCCTTTATACATCAGGAAGTGAGCCAAGGAAAAAAAATGCAGGAATTAGAAGCCAGACAATAGATTTATTCACACATGATCCATTCAGACAGAGCAAGTTACGGGAATCCTTCAAAACACATTTTCCGACATAATCTTCTCCAAGGAATTGTTTCTGTTTCTTTCCTAAAATGCCTACAAATGGCATTAGAATGACTCACTGTTTTGACACACGCTTGCTAGACAGAATTGCTGGTCGGACATAAAAAAAAAAAAAAAAAAAAAGTGTTTGGGTAATGTGGAGGTCTACATACACACACACACACACACACACTATTTTATATATAAAACTATCACAAAAGTCCCACCTCTACTAGAGCTGCACGATTATTCTTTTAAAAAAAAATAGTGATCTCGATTCAACCCCCCTCACAATCTTAATCCGGCATTTCCACGATTCATGTAACAAGTGCAGAGCCGTTCCCTGCTCAAAGCTGTCAAAAAAGAGGGGGGGGGGGGAAGCAACCAGCAGTGTTTATCAACAACATGCTCTGAAAGAGAGATAAAAATAAACATTGAATCTGTCTGTTCATTTACACATCAAAAGGGATGAACTTTGTCTGACTTGAGGTCATTTTAACCACTTAAAGAATCACTTGCACTGGAGATCTCTGGACCCACACCCAGCTCAGCCTCCCAGTGAGCCACTGAGAGGCTGAGCCGGCCGCCAACGCCCCTAACGTTTTTTGTGAAAGATGATGTTACGCTGAGAATCGTGATTTTTATTCTAAGCACAAAAAAATAAATTCCGATTTCGATTTTATCCAGAAACATTCATCTCTATCCTCTACACATCATTATCGGACAGTCATCTAGGAAAATATATACATTTCATATGATCTTTCCTAAAGTATATGTAAACCCTCACCTTGTAAAACATCCCATTCAGTTTCAAAACAGGAATGAAACAGTTGGTATAAAAAAATAAATACATTTCCCCCCTTTTTTTTTCTATTAAGTGATCAATGTCCCCAGCTGTATAAGGAGCTCATAGAGCTGGGGGGAGGAGAAACAGTAGACACTAGTCTTCCCAGTGAATGGCTATGCAGGGGGAAGGGGGGGGGTGTCAGCACAAGTGATCATTGGAGGAGAGCAGGCAGAGTTCCCAGCACAGCTAGAAAACTGACCATGCTGTGCTCTTACCTACTGTGGTAAATTTTTAAGCAGAGGGACTGGCAGGAACACCAGATATTTCACACAAAGGCAGCAATATACAATGCCGGGAGGAAGTGTTTTTATGGCCACTAGGGGGGGCGCAAGCACGTGCCAGGTGCGTCACTGAGGTGCCGATGCGCGTGCCTGGCGGCCACGATATCCGGCAGGTATCCGCGATCGGGCCTTTACACAGCCAAGGACGTGGATCTCTGTGTGTAAACACAGAGATCCATGTCCTGTCAGGGAGAGGAGACCAATGCTGTGTCCCTTGTACACAGGGACAACTATCGGTCATCACCTCCAGTCAGTCCCCCCCCCCCCACAGTAAGAATCATTCCCAGGGAACACATTTAACCCCTTCCTTGCACCCTAGTGTTAACCACTTCCCTGCCAGTCACATTTATAGAGTAATCAGTGCATAATTATAGCACTGTTCGCTGTACGTCAATGGTCCCAAAAATGTGTCAAAAGTGTCCGATGTGTCCGCCATAATATATCACAGTCCTGACAAAAATCTCAGATCGCCGCTATTACTAGTAAAAATAATAATAATAATAATAATAATAATAATAATAATAATAATAAAAAAAAATGGCAGAATTCTATCCCCTATTTTGTAGCCGCTATAACTTTTGCGCAAACCAATCACTATACGCTTATTGCGATTTTTTTTATCAAAAAAATGTTGTATCGGCCTAAACTGAGAAAAAAATGTTTAAAAAAAATGGATATTTATTATAGCGAAAAGTAAAAAATAGTGGGTTTTTTTTTTCCAACATTTTCGCTCTTTTTTTGGTTTATAGCGCAAAAAATAAAAACTGCAGAGGTGATCAAATACCACCAAATGAAAGCTCTATTTGTGGGTGAAAAAGGACGTCAATTTTGTTTGGGAGCCACGTGGCACGACCGCGCAATTGTCATTCAAAAGCGTCACAGTGCCGAAAGCTAAGATTTCGCCTGGGCAGGAAGGGGGTATATGTGCCCAGTAAGCGAGTGGTTAAAAACATCCTGAAATAACCCATTTGTTCAGGCTACACTTGGGAGTAGGACAACCATAAAGCCTACAACCATTTGTCACACTAAAAACACCACACACACACACCTGTTAACTACTTCAAACAAGATCTCCACAAAAGCTCTGGAAAAAACATAAGCTGGTAACTCAGCCTTATGGTAAAATCATTAAAGTACCAATTTATAGCAACCAATGGAAGGTAAATAATAACAAGGAAAGTTACAGAATTAGAATTTTTCTTTCCGTTGACGTGAAGTCATAAGATGGAGGGAGGAGGACACATTCAGTATAAAAAGTATCCACAGGCACCTCGTTTTGTGTCTCTAATACAACCAATGGTTTCTGAATGATCAACAGATGAGAAAACATGACCTTGCCGACATGAAGTGTGTGGTCTATGAGAAGAAACCCAGCCTGCTTCCCTCAAGCAAAACAACCAGCAAGAGGAACTGTGTGCCTTCATGTGGGCCCAAGACAGGACCCGCTCAATGTGGTCTGCCTGGACAGCTGTACATCATTTCTCTATACACAAGAGACACACACATTAACCCCCCGCCTGCACCCAAAATTAACTTAGCAGACAAATATGTGGATCAAAGTTACTTTAGGCACGGCTTATTGGTGCAAGATGTTTCCAATGTTTCTGCCCCCAACACCTGTTCCAGACTGGTCATGGGATCCACAAGTTCCTATATCAGGGTTTGACAAATTTGCTTGGAATCTAGGAGCCAGCTAAAACTGATAGGAGCCAGAAACGCGACCCGTCCCGCTGAGCTCGTGCGCAGAAGCGAGCGCATACGTAAGTAGCGCCAGCATATGAAAGCGGTGTTCAAACCACACATGTGAGGTATCGCCGATATCCTTAGAGCGAGAGCAAAAATTCTAGCCCTAGACTCCCTCTGACTCAAAACATGCAACCTGTAAAAAAATGTAAACGTCGCCTATGGAGATTTTAAAGGGTAAAAGTTTGTCGCCATTCCACAAGCGGACATAATTTTGAAGCGTGACATGTTGGGTATCAATTTACTCAGCGTAACATTATCTTTCACAATATAAAAAAAATTGGGCTAACTTTACTGTTGTCTTATTTTTTTATTTAAAAAAGTGTATCTTTTTCCAAAAAAAGTGTGCTTGTAAGACCGCTGTGCAAATACAGAAAGTATTGCAATGACCGCCATTTTATTTTAGGTGTTAGAATAAAAAATATATATAATGTTTGGGGGTTCCAATTAGAGCGAAGGAGATGGCAGTGAAAACACGGGAAGCTCCATTAGACTTGTCATGCCAACGGCCACCACAAGATGGCACCAGATCACAGAAGGAAGCATAGGCCTGCAGAAGGCCGCAAAGCCACGGCCTCAATTACCGGGCCGGCGTGGCCTGACGTGATCGTGCGGTGGGGAAGGTGGGGGCGCACAAAAAAAAAACTGCAGCATGTGTTTACATGTAATAAAGCCATAGCCAATACAGTATATGCATGATATATGGACAGACTTGTACTATGTAATGGAATATCCCGACATGCTGGGCGTTTTTGTTCAGCAGTGAGAAGTGCCATTTGCTTTGTTCAGCATAATCTGCCTTGAGGATCCATAGCTGCACAGAGAGGAACACACACTGGAAAGCAGATAACCGGGGAGGTGCACACACTACCAACGCATCTTTGTGGCTTTGTAAATTGGAACGCCTTAATTATACAGGGTCTCTTTTCGGCTTTGCCGTGTCCTTTTAAGTGTCTATTCTTGTAATGCAGGGGTAGTTAAAGAGCTCGGCATCGGCACGAACATCTGGGGTGCAGACTTCCTTCCTCTGCTCTCTGGCAACCAGCCTGAAAGAGAAACATCCAGGATCCTCTTCATTATGAAGCATAAAACCACTCCCAGAAGCCTCAATGCTGAACGCAAGGCCAAGAGGAAGGAGAAAAAACCTACACAGAACACCCTTTTTTCCTGCTTCTTCCAATTAAGCCACTAGAGTGAAGAGCAGATCCGCGCTTCTCCTCATAGCAACACAAAATCCGAGGCCCACAAAGAGGAAACTGCACAGATTTTCTGTCAGGCAGGAAGAAGAAATCTCTGCAGCCCAGGACTAGCAGCCACCTTCTACCAGCATATCTATGCATGCTAGTTAATAAGGCAATACATCAGACGGATTTTTCTGCAGATGACCCCTGAAGATGTTCCCTTTGATCCTTTACACCTCAATCTATTGTATACAACTAGCAGGCTATATATATATATATATATATATATATATATATATATACACACACATGGAAACCAGATGCCAAGTTTCTGGGGGTTACCACTGCTGATTACTCTGCCCTATTAGGCTTTAACCACTTAACCCCCGGACCATATTGCTGCCTAACGACCATAGCACTTTTTGCGATTCGGCACTGCGTCACTTTAACGGACAATTGCGCTGTCGTGCGACGTGGCTCCAAAACAAAATTGGTGTCCTTTTTTTCCCACAAATAGAGCTTTCTTTTGGTGGTATTTGATCATCTCTGCGGTTTTTATTTTTTGCGCTATAAACAAAAATAGAGCGACCATTTTGAAAAAAATTCAATATTTTTTACTTTTTTCTGTAATAAATATCCCCCAAAAATATATAAAAAAAACTTTTTTTACTCAGTTTAGGCCGATACGTATTCTTCTACATATTTTTCGTAAAAAAAAAAAAAATTGCAATTTGCGTTTATTGATTGGTTTGCGCAAAAGTTATAGCGTTTACAAAATAGGGGTTAGTTTTATGGCATTTTTATTATTTTTTTTACTAGTAATGCCGGCGATCAGCGTTTTTTTTCAGTACTGCGACCTTATGGCGGACACTTCGGACACTTTTAACACATTTTTGGGACCATTGGCATTTTTTTAGCGATCAATGCTATAAAAATGCATTGGAGTACTATAAAAATGCCATTGGCAGTGAAGGGGTTAACACTAGGGGGCGGGGAAGGGGTTAAGTGTGTTCCTGGGTGTGTTCTAACTGTATGGGGGGGTGGACTCACTAGGGGAAATCACTGATCTTCTGTTCATACATCCGTTTTTTCATCCGTTTTTTTTTTGGTTAGAACTTTATTTAATCAGCTTTTTGATGAAAAACGGATGTTAGCGAATCGGATGTTAACGGATCGTCTGCTAACATCCGTTTTTCGTCCGTTCCGTTTTTTGACGGAAGAAAAATAGGGTTTTCTTCCGTTCAAAAAAACGGAGCTTAACGGAGACGGATGTTAACGGACGTTAGCGGATGCTCATCCGCTAGCGTACGATATCCCATAGGGAAGCATTGCGGTCCGTAAACGTACGTCTAAAAAACTGACAAACGGTCCGCACGTGTAAAAGGACCCTAAAGGGATCCTGTCAACAAGTCTCAAAAGAAGATGTCAGTTTCCTGCAATAAAAGAAAAGAAAAAGGTAGAACTCACTACCTTGGTTGCCCTTGTCTACATAAGATAGGCAGTGCTAGAGGTTGGAGAAGGGATGGGGGATATACTAGCTATTATTGCAGAGAAAAGTTCTGTTTGGAGACTATCTATCCCTATCTATCTCACATCAGATGGTCAGACATGGGAGAACAACTCTGCACTGACTGCCAAATGCCGGGAATGCAGCCTTTGTCTCACCCATGATGTACGCTGAAGGCCAAGTCCACCCTTTACCCCATTGTTCACCCACATTTACCCATGGACACTTTTTTCCCAAGACCAGCACCCAAAGCTGACAGAATACACTGATCAGCAGCTACAGCCACTGAGCAAAAACAAAAAAAAGGATTTCCGATATGTCCCTTCGACAAAAGTCAGTCAAGCTTCTATCCAGCGAGGACTTCCGCGTGTAGATTGAGATTTGGCCAATCCCTGCTGAACCAGCTGAATTTTAATAGCGTATGGCTAGCTATGACTAAGCACTGAAGCTACAGTGCGAAACGTTAGCTTTTGTTCCAATTTTTTTGCTGTGACATGTTTATTTTTGTGATCGATTTTAATTAAAAGAACATTTTTGGAGTGCGGCTGTCCAAGTTCTCTTCGTATTTTTGTATGGCCAGCTTTAGTTCTCAAATGCTGTGACATGACTGCATTCACCGTCCGTGGTTTACTTCCTCAGCCCTACAATAGAAGGCCAGTACCTCCATACATGCCTGGGGCTGGAGGAATAGTCTGCAGGAGCCTGTATATTGTACCCGTGATCCACACGCAAAATACTTTGCAGGCTCCAGTGGGCAAAACGTAGTTTTATATCTTCTAAAAAACGACCAAAAAAAAAAAATTCGAACATGCTTGATTTTTTTGTGTCGTTTTTCAAAATGTCGTTTTTTGGGTCATAAAAAATGATCGTGTGTGGGCAAAACTACGTTTAAAACAATGTTTTTAAACCCGCGCATGCTCAGAAGCAAGTTATGAGACGGGAGCTTCAATGGAACAGAATGCCGTCGAACGTGGTGTACATCACCGCGCTTTGCTAGAGCTATTTGGAAAAACGATGGTGTGTACGCAACGTCGTTTTTTTAAAAATGAAGTTTGAAAAACTTTGTTTTGTTTTGTGAGATAAAATGACGTTTTATTTCCATCACAAAAAGTGATCGTGTGTACGCGGCATAAGTTTTCAGGCTAGGCTGGGACATCTGTCTAGTTCGCCGCGATCCTGGGAAAGGCCGAAACCGCGGCCTCGCCTAAAAACTTAGGACCGGCCCATCGCGGACTAGGCCGAAGCCTATAACATCCTGCCCGCAGCTCGCCGCGATCCTGGGAAAAGGGCGCGAGCAGCGTTCGGCTACCGCCTAGTCCACGGAGCGCCGGTCTTATGAAGAAAGAAAAAAACGATTTGGTCAAAATCTGAATCGATTTGCCCTCGCAACTCTATTCAAATGTTTTTACTCCTCAGCCCTAAGGCACTCTAAATAAATGAGTGCTAGTGTGAATAAGGCCTTCACTCATCAGTGGCTGGAAGCCCACGGACTGTAGGAACAGACGGTGTTCAGTAACTGTTCATGGATGGAAGAGAGGATACAATAACCTCACAAAATGGCTGCCTCCTCTGTACACGTCAGCCAAGCCCTGTAATGCCTTTTATAATGACGTAAACTACGAGCCTCATAAACCTGCGTGTCACGTCATAGGTCTGGGTCCACTATAAAAAAAAACAAATCCTACGTAGCAAAGAAGAAAAGTGATCAGTACGAGGAAGGCTCGCTCCCTTCCACACAACACCCCCAGCAGGCCTGTCAGCCTGGCCTGGCCCTCAGCTGAACTGCGAGCGCTGACGTCAGCTGGCGACTGAGGCAGCATTCCTAAACAGTTCAGACAAACCCACTTGTGGGAAGCTTAGAAAGCCCTCAGCTGTAGTGAAGAAAGCAAAAGGCTTGGCTGGGAGCCAGACTACTGAGCTCAGCATTTTGTAATGCACTTCCTTTTTACTTAACAGCTTGCATAATGCCTCCGCCAATCCACCTTTAACCCTTTCTCCGCACACGGCTCCCGAGGAGGAAAAAATAAAAAAGAAAACCCATATCGTCCTACCTAAAGGGGGAGCAATTTTATGTCCAGCAACGAAACCAACCTAAAACCTATCCCTTGGAAGATAACCATTAGAAATGGACAGACAGACAGACAGGTTCTGGGTTTTAGTTTGCCCAAACGTCATATTTATGGCATACGGACGCTGCTGAACCTCGATCGGTAGAAATAGGAGCGACATCTTTCTACCTCGGCTACAAATGAAGTGATTCCACAGGGGCAATCAGAGAGCCTCTTAGCGATCCTGCCAGAGCCACAGTCACCCATCTCAGTGCACACACTCGCCAGCACACCATGGATCTTCAAATGCAGTACAAAGCTTTTATTGCAGAGGTCACATCACAAAGAACAAGTGCAATGCAGGACCCCTTCATCAGGCATGTCACCCATCTGACATCAGCCTAGGAGTGCCAAGGATGCTTGATCACTTGTGTTCTGGAAATGTTATAGATAGGAAACTCCTACCCTCATATTGATTATTAAGTATTAATAATAACTACTGCAGTAGGGTACAGACACAAAAGATACACTCCACACTGTTCTATTTGACGCAATTTAACATTTTTCTACACGCGATTACGTAGGTATCACAATAATATTACAATTGTACTTGTATGGTAACAAAGGGCGTAACACAGGCAGGCTAAGAGCCGGTTTACACAGGGGCGGCACGACTTTGGGGGCGACTCGGCAAGGCGATCTCAAGACGACTTTAGAGGTGACTTTCAAAATTACTTCTGTATTGAAGTCCATGCAAAGTCGTACAAGGACCTTTTTCTAAGTTGAAGCGACGTGAGTCGCTCCTATTAGAACGGTTTCATTGAACAGAGCAGAGCGTGACTTGTCAGGTGGCTGAGTCACCCGACGAGTCGCCCCTGTGTGAACCAGGTCTGATTCTAATCAGGACTCGAAAAAATTCAAACGCCTGTGCTTAGTACGCCCACCCCCCTGCAGTCCGGCTCCTCTCTCTCTCTCTCTCGAGTTCACGCACAAAAATACACTTAAAAAAAAATTACAGTAAGGCTGCTTTCACATTGCAGCGGGAAGCGCGGTGACTGTATAGCAGCGCGATTTTTAGCACCGATATACCGTCGTATTTACCGCGATATTCGGCCACTAGCTGTGCGGTATTAACCCCCGCTAGCGGCGGTAAAAGGGGTTACCGCCGTTTCCCGTTGATTTCAATGGGAAGGAGCAGTAAACACCCCGCTCCAAAGATGCGGCTAGCAGGACCTTTGGAGCGGTCCTGCTAGCGCACCACTTCAGTGTGAAAGCCTTCGGGCTTTCATATTGAAGACTACAGGGCAAGATTTTTTCAGGCGCTATAGCAGCGCTGTTTTTAGCGCTGTACCGCCTGAAAAACGCCCCAGTGTGAAAAGGGACCTAAAACCTTAGTTTGAGAGTGTTTTGCAAGACAAGCAAAATGTTTAAATACAAGCAATGTCTTGACAAACAAGCAGCGTCATGTCACAACTGAGTATAAAAGAGATGAGAGACGCCCCCAAGTGTAGCAATATGGTTACATTTAATGAAGGTACAATATTTAGCAACATATTGCTACACTTAGAGGCGCCTCTCTTCTCTTCTATACTCTGTAGCTCCTGCTGGATTTTGGTTCTAATCCCTTTGTGGATGGACATTGTATGGCTACACAACCTTGCTATAATCTTTTTATATGGACTATAAACTGAAGGACCTATGTATGAATAAATGGTTGTGGAACGAATCATTTGAGTTTCCATTATTTTTTTTATGGGAAAATTAATTGCTTGGATATACAAGTGCTGTGGATTCCAAGCATGTTTCTGGAATGAATTATGCTTGCAATCCAAGGTTTTACTGTATTGATAACTACTGCAGTAGGGAACAGTTATTTTGGAAGAGGCGGGGTGTATCTTTTTGTGTCTGTTCCCTACTGCAGTAGTTATTCATTTTAAACCAATATGAGGATAGGAGTTCTCTCTCTAACATTTCCAGGACAGTTGAAACATAAAATTCAAATGTTAATGAAAGGCAATCACCTCCCTCCCATAGTGTTCTAGTTTCTCCCAACCATACTGAAACACAGATCGCCATACGGATTCAGGATTGGGCATCTCACGTACGTCACAACTGTACCAACCAACGCAGGTGCAAAAGACAGAGGTGTGTATGTATATATATATATATATATATATATATATATATATATATACACACACACACACACATACACACACACACACACACACCATTATCCATCCAGGAGGAGTTCCCCTTATAATAAAAAAGGGGGGGGGGCTTACAGTCAGCACACAATAAGGTGGCTGCCAAATGCAGATTTAAGCCTTGTACACACGATTGGATATCTGATCCGATGGATTTTTTCGTTGGATATCCAATGAAGCTGACTTTCATCAGTCTTTGCCTACACACCAATGGTCAAAAATCCGATCGTGTCCAAACGCGGTGATGTAAAACACTACGACATGCTCAGAAAAATAAAGTTCAATGCTTCCGAGCATGCGTCTACTTGATTCTGAGCATGCATGGATTTTTGACCGATAGACTCCCACACAGACGATCGTTTTTTTCAATCGTTTTTTTTATCCATTGGAAAATTTTAAAACATTTTTTTTTTCACCAATGGGACCCACACACGATCGGTTTGTCCGATGAAAACGATCCATCAGTCAGTTTTCAACAGACAAATCAATCGTGTGTACAGGGCTTTAGAATATCTATCAATAACGTGAATAAAGCTCATCTATCCAGTGTAAGGTCTGGTAATTCCGGGGTTAACACTAGAGCACACGTCTTTCTTCACTTAATTCCGCATATACAATGTAGCTGACCTTCTACAAAGGCAGTAAACAGCACATGTATCATTTGTTTTGTTACCTAATGAACAGGATTTATGCACCAGAGGAAGCCGGGTCATCAATACAAAGCGAGTAGAGATATCAGCTGCCAATACTGTAATGTCCTTTCTACAAACACCAAATAATAATCGCTGTACCCGTTACATAGTTAGTCAGGTTGAAAAAAAGATACAAGTCCATCCAGTTTAACCATAAAAAAAAAAAATATATATATGTGTAATATTGTACAATCCCATATACCTAATTCTATGCCCACAGTTGATCCAGAGGAAAGGAAAAAAACCAGCAGAGCATGATCCAATTTGTTACAGCAGGGGAAAATTCCTTCCTGATCCCCCGAGAAGCAATCGGATTTTCCCCGGATCAACTTTACCTGGGGGCTGACAAACTTGGGTATTTACGGGTAAATTAACTTCAAATCCATTATGATAACATGTATTGGCCACAAACTTATCAAAATCCCATATTTCCTATAATACCGTATTTATCGGCGTATACTGCGCACTTTTTTCCCCTTAAAATAAGGGGAAAATCGTGGGTGCGCGATATACGCCGATACCCGCGAAGACGGACGCCGGACCGGACAAGGCCGCCGATGGACGCCGCCCAAGACACCAAAACTGTAAGTACTAAAAGTACTAAAATGTTTTATTACAGGTCCACATTAGGGGTGCTCGCTGTACACCGGAGCGCGCAATACCCCGATAAAAATGGTAATCATCGTCTTTTGACATTAGACGAAGGGTTTGTTCAACTTTAGTTGAAAACACGGTATAAAGTGTGGAGAAAGTCCAGTGGATGGATTCTAGCAGGTCATATATATTGAGGAATAGGAGATAATCACAGATGAGTGGGAATGCTAGCTGGACTTGGGGAAGCAGTAGGAGACCTCCAATGTCCTGACTCAGTAAAAGACAATCACTGCGGACAAACGGCTAAAGATAGCCAGGGTGTGAGCTCCGCGTCTTTTATAGTTACACGACTGGGCAGCCTGCCAGACAATCAGCACACAATTATACTTAGACAAAGTGAAAGGTGGCCTGGAAAAACCGACTCACTTCTTCCTGCAGAAGAAAACCGTGCCAACTGTACTAAATATACAGGACGTCTCTAAATATTATAGTCTGGTGGAAAGTAAACTCCTAGTACTAGAAACCAACCTAGATTAAAGTGCATCCAAACCCAAGAACAAAGATTGATAGAGAGTATCACAGCTTACTGGGCTCTCAATGTGGTAACTGCATTTGTTTTCTTTTTATTTCAATCTGCACTGGTCTAAATCATTTGGTGGAGGGGGATTATGGTGTGGGGTTGTTTTTCAGGGATTGGGCTTGGCCCCTTAGTTCCAGTGAAGGGAATTCTTAAAGGGTTTGTAAAGGATTTTTTTTTTTTGTATCTTAATAGCTTCCTTTACCTTAATGCAGTGCTGTTTTCATGTCCTCATTGTTCGTTTTTGCTCTCAAGTTGCTGTAATTCTTCTCTGATCTCCACACCTTCTGGTTGTCTGTTTCCTGATGACCACGGTGCTGGGAGCTTTCTCTCTGTGGTCACTAATCAAGCAGGTGTGATTACTGTGTGTCTAAAACCCCCTCAGAACCAATCACTTTCATTTTCCAAACAATCACTGCGCTGTATTGGCTCTGTGGCTCTGTATGTCAAAGAAGCAGGAAATAACATGCAAAAACTAAACTAGAAACTGCAGATACATTATATGGATTGATTTTTATCTATTTTTAAAGGACTCAGTTAACTATTATTTCTCTATACCCTGTAAACAGTAATTTCAGCAAAAAAAATCCTTTACAACTCCTTTAAGGCATCAACATACCAAGACCTTTTAGACAATTTCATGCTCCCAACTTTGTGGGAGCAGCTCGAACCACCCGGTGTGAACGAGCCCTGAGGCTACAAGGGGACGTGGTCATTTGCATGAAAGGACTGGCTACACAGGGAAACATTCCAGCGACATAATGGGCATCAGGCGGACCCCCTTTCTCGGCTGCAGTTTTGGAAAATTGGTGTTCATTGGATATTTAATTATAATGTGCCGGAGTCTTCATAGCGGAGCTCATTAAATGCAGAGAACACCTGCAATAGCAGTTAGAACGTTTTACCAACGGCAAGCAAAGTTCTATTTTCAGTGCTAAAAAGAAGCAGTTCTACTTTCACTATAAAGGATACATGACCAGCATGTAAAACCAAGCCATATAAAATAAACAAAGCATTAGTCACCCAGACCATTAAAAATTAGCACAAGCCTAAGTCTGAGTGGGGAAAAATCCATCATAAACCAATGGGGCCAATATTACAAAGCGGGTCAGAGGCCAATACACCAGCAAGCCAGTTACCATTTTCTGATTTGCATAACCTGTTCCCCACCGCCTGCCATACATATACTGCGCCAAGGCGGCTCTATTGCGCAAAATCATGTGCCTGTATGTGATTTTGTCGATAGTCACTGAGGGCGCGAGTGCGCACAGACGGAGACGTGATTGAATGCGGATTGGTCACAGGGTAAGCCAATCAGCCGCTCACGATGGCTCCCTACACAGACAGAACGGCAGTCTGCCGATGTAAACAAGAAGACCTCTGTGCTCTTAGGCATGGACACTGATCTGCTAATCAGGAACATGGATCAGTGTCCATGCAGTGAGCCCATCCCCCCCACAGTAACAAAGCACACTAGCCCTTTCACATTGTGCCGCCCATAGCGTTGGCGGTAAAACGCCACTATTTTTGGCACATTTTGGCCGCTAGCGCGGGGCGCATTTACCCCCCCGCGCTAGCGGTGGAGAAAGAGTTAAAACCACCCACAATGCATTGCTGAAGCAGCACATTGCGGGCGGTATAGCCGCGCTGTCCCATTGATTTCAATGGGCAACAGCGGAGGAGGAGCGGTAAACACATCGCTACTTCTCCGCTCCAAAGTTGCGGCTAGAAGGACTTTGTACCGTCCAGCTAGCGCACCGCTCCAGTGTGAAAGCCACTTGGGATTCTCCGATTGCTATTACAAGACAGCGCCCCCTCTAAAATATAATACCGGGGTGATGGCTGAAGGTACCAATGCCTCATATACACTATGAGATTATTGGATAAATGATCGTCTTTTTACATGCTAATCTCATATCGAAAATTAAGAGTTTACTAAAGTTACGCAAATTTTCATACGACAGAATAAAAAATAAAAAAATCGGAAGTGAAGCCATGAGTTGTAGTGTATTTATATCGTATTTTTGGATGACAGCTATACTGATTACACTATCTGGTATCGTAGAAGGAACATTTTTATGCTTGTCCCATCGCATAATATCAGATGACCTGTTGTGATCAGCTATCGAAAACTCTGCACTAACGATCAGATTATCGCACGATCGCTTCAGCATATTTATTTTTCCGCACAATTTTCTGAAAGTGTGTTCAGGCCATTAGTGTCATTTCTGTCTGCTGCTTCCTTCCTCTGCTATCAGCATTAATCACTTTTGACAAGTTTCCCTGACATCAAAAGAAAAATGGTGACAGCTGAGGGATCATCTCCAGCTGACAGCCTCATCTCTGTTCATGTGAGCTGTGTGAAATATGGGGGTGTCCCTTCCCTTCCAATCGGCTCACTGAGCTCTGCAGTGTGTAACTTCAGCTCTCGGCCCCCTTTTCTCTGACAGCTCAGACAAGTTTTAGTTTGAGTTTTTCAGCACATTTTTTTGTGCTGAAAATGCCCCCCCTTGGCTTATATACTCAAGTCACCTTTTTGTGCTTGATCTCCTGGACTTTGGGGACCCGGTACCGGTCAGCCGTAGGTCCCATGGACCCCAAACTTGGCCCACATATAGCCCCACTCTTCCTCTACAAGTGTGCACAGTTTGTTGCCTGGAAGACCTACGGCCCGGGGAGCACCAATTTTTCAAAGTCGGGCACCCCTTCCATAGACTCCCATGTTAAACGGTAATTTTTCTGGTAACTTTGGGGACCTGGTACCAGCCGGCCGTAGGTCCCCTGGACCTGAACCTTGGCACACGTGTAGCCCCAGTTCTCCTCTACAAGTGTGCAAAGTTTGCACCGATTTTTCAAATCCAGGCACCCCTTCTATATACTCCCATGTTAAACGTAAGTCTAGTCATGGGCACAGTGAGGCATGGGCACAGTGAGGCATGGGCACAGTGAGGCATGGGCACAGTGAGGCATGCACATGGACACAGTAAGGTAAAGTGAGGCACAGTGAGGCATGCAGATGGACACCCTAGGATTATTCTCGAGTCAATATACGTTTTCCTATTTTTTTGTGCCTCGGCTTATATTCGGGTCGGTTTATACTCGTATATATGGTATGTAGGAGGATTGTCTTATCTCTGGCCAGTCACTTCAATGGGTATATGGAAGGGTTTACAACCACCAAGTCAAAAACGAGGCCACCGACCTTTCAGATATTCATACTCAAAAAAAAAAAAAAAAAACAACATTCTCAAGTACAGACTCTAGAAAGTCGTGATGTGCTCATAGAATCTCCACTTCTGGTTGCTATAGATGACTGGGCTATACACAATGAGGTTTGCCTTGACACCGCCATCACTATGAAAGAAAAAAAACGTACATGATCGCTACATAGCTTTTTTTATATGACTTGTGATAAAGGTGCTTCTGCAGATAAAAGCCAGCCAGCATGCTAGTCAGACTCTACTAAAGCTAAATAGCTTGACTAGTACTAAGAACACAAGACACAGAAGAGAGAAAAATAACACTGGAAAATGAAGAAAGTCCAACGCAGCCTGTCACAACACATCAATGCCTAGAAATGAATAACCTTACTTCAAAGATCAATTTTATATTGAGTTTACCTTGTGGGGCTTTGGAAGCAAGCTGCAACAGCTGCAAGCCACATAATTCCCATAAATCTGATCCATGGCAAATCTCCCCCTAACAGGCATTTTATTAACCCTTCAAGTCACGGCTTGCTGGATCATTCAGTAATTGATGGATTGTAGTGCTGAAAGCACATTGGACAAATGCACACTGCTCCTAAATGGCCGTGGAATGCTTTGTACTTGTGTGTGTGTGTCTTACCATGCAAAGAGCTAATCCACGGGAACGCCAGCCCCTCTCCATACCCCATATCAAGCAGAAACGCTCTGCTTGGGTCCTTCCTGAAAGCTTGCAGAATAAAGAAAAAAAATGTACTAAACAAGACTGTATATTAGGGGGGCCGCTTCACACTGATTCGCTGCACTATGGACGCAGCATTGTACCCACAGTTCTTGTACGAGTAAAGCCTCGTACACACGATCGTAATTTCCTTCGGGAATAAACTCAGATGGATTTTTCTGACGGAATTCCGTTCAAGCTGCCTTGCATACACACGGGCACACCAAATTCCGACCGTCAAGAACGCGGTGACGTACAACACTGCGACGAGCCGAGAAAAATTAAGCTCAATGCGTAGGGCCGAAACAACTTATCAATTAATCGCCAACTAATCGATTATGAAATTAATCGATTACAATTTTCATAATTGATTAATCAGCCAGTAACAATGGGGTTAAAAAAAACTAAAATCAGCCCTTTATAGTACAAAAAAGCAAATGGCTACTGTAAATATTACTTTCACTGTCCCACGGTAAAAAAATAAACCCCTTACAGTAGCGATTATTTGCTCTTTTTGTACTTATTTTTGTTTTTTTAACCCCATTAGGTTATTAAACATCTCAGGCCGGGGTCACACCTCTGTTTTTTGGTGTCTGGCAGAAACACACTAGTTCATTTACATGTTTTCCTATGGGACACGTTCACATCCCTGATTTTTTTTCAGCTGCTGCATATTTGGAAAGGGCGAGGAGTTTTCAACGCAAAACGGTGCTATTTTTTATTTTTTTTTGGTTCATTATACTTCAATGGAGAAGCTGCAGAAAAGCATGTAATGTGTTTTTGCAGCAATTTGTGTTTTGTAATCTGCCCAACAACAAATTAGCCCAATACATTTTTTTTTTTTTTTGGCTATCATCCGATTAATCGATTCATTGAAACAATAATCGGCCAACGAATCAATTATGAAAATAATCGTTAGTTGCAGCCCTACTTCCGAGCATGCATCGACTTGATTCTGAGCATGCGTGTTTTTTTCTCCGTCAGAGTTCCATACAGACAAACAGAAGTTCCTATGGAAAAGAAGAGAACATGTTCTCTTTCTAAGTCCGTCGGAATTTCCGAAGGAAAAACTTCCGTCTGACTTGTTTCAATCGGAAATTCCGATCGTGTGTACAAGGCATAATGGCCCGTACACACAATCCGAAAATCGGACCACAGACCGTCCCTTTTTTTGCATGCTAGTCGCATATCGAAAATGGAGAGGTCACTAAAAGTGATGAAAATTCTCATACGACAGAATAAAAAAATTCAGAAGTGATGTCATGTGTTGTGGTGTATTCCTATTGTATTTGCTTGGTGACAACTGTATAGTTAAATAAAATAAAAATTGTATGAGAACATTTTTCATGTTTGTCTGATCGGATATTGGATGAACTGACGTGATTGGCTCTCGAAAAAGTTGTGTACCAACGATCTGATTATTGTAAAATCGCTTTGAACGCAATATTTTTCATCCGATTTTTGTATACAGGCCATTAGGTGCGATTTCTGGCACCTGAAGATGTGTCCACCAACACCGTTTATCTTGGTGGGGGGGTCATCTGATTGATTTAATAATTACAGGTAATTATAGCACCATTGATTTCTAGTCTTCGCGCATGGAGCTACATAAGGCAGGCCTTGGCTCCATGCATACAAGCGGTTTTGAAGTGCCTAGAAGCAGTTATTAGCATGTTTTCTGCTCCTAGAAGCTAAATCGTGTTATGCATATTAAGGGAACAGGCCCGGTTCACACTGGAACTAGCTGAGCATCACACAGCAATGCTGTGCGTCCCCATTCTCCGTTCAGGGACGAATCAGGGCTGAACCTTTGCCTAAAATTCGGCCCTGAAACTGAGCCAAAGACGCAGAGCGTTTCTGTGCCATGCGCTCCACAGCTGTGTGAACCGACTCCATAGAGAGCTGGTCACATTCTCCTGCTATGAGAATTGGATGCGGGGAAACCACATCCAATTCCTATAGGTGTAAACCCAGCCTTAGTGTTTGAGATTCAGCTTCTAGAAGCAAAAAAAAATAAAAAATTCAACAATAATAATGTTTTTTTGTAGTTTCTTGGAGTGTTTTCCCAGCAGAAACACTCCTAATTTTTTTTCAAAGGAACTGCAAAAATGCAAATAAAATGCTGATGCTCCTAAAACGCTACTTTTTTTATCCAGTGCTTTGGTATTAAATTGAATTTTGAGCATTCAAAATATATATTTCTTTGAAAAACCGCTGCGCAAATGCCGAGTGACATAAAAATTTGCAGCACCTACCATTTTATTCTTAAAGGCCTCTGATTATAATTGTGTGTGTGTGTGTGTGTGTATATATTATATATGTGTGTGTGTATATATGTTTAGGGGTTCCAAGTAATTTTTAGCAAAAAAGTAGTTCTTTAGGTGACAAGGTCCCATTCAATCCTTACCCTGGGGATCTTGTTCCTGCTCCTATCACGGATATCTCTCCAGGCCCTGGTGATCTTGTTCCTGCTCCTATCACCGATATCTCTCCAGGATCTGGTGATCTTGTTTCTGCTCCTGTCACCGATATCTCTCCAGACCCTGGTGATCTTGTTCCTGCTCCTATCACTGATATCTCTCCAGACCCTGGTGATCTTGTTCCTGCTCCTATCACTGATATCTCTCCAGGATCTGGTGATCTTGTTCCTGCTCCTGTCACTGATATTTCTCCAGACCCTGGTGATCTTGTTCCTGCTCCTGTCACTGATATCTCTCCAGGCCCTGGTGATCTTGTTCCTGCTCCTATCACTGATATCTCTCCAGACCCTGGTGATCTTGTTCCTGCTCCTGTCACTGATATCTCTCCAGGCCCTGGTGATCTTGTTCCTGCTCCTATCACTGATATCTCTCCAGGCTCTGGGGATCTTGTTCCTGCTCCTATCACTGATATCTCTCCAGGCTCTGGTGATCTTGTCCCTGCTCCTATCACTGATATCTCTCCAGGCTCTGGGGATCTTGTTCCTGCTCCTATCGCTGATTTCTTTCCAGGCCCTGGTGATCTTGTTCCTGCTCCTATCACCGATATCTCTCCAGACCCTGGTGATCTTGTTCCTGCTCCTATCACTGATATCTCTCCAGACCCTGGTGATCTTGTTCCTGCTCCTATCACTGATATCTCTCCAGTCCCTGGTGATCTTGTTCCTGCTCCCATCACTGATTTCTCTCCAGGCCCTGATGATTCCTCACCTGCCATTATTTAAAATATAAAAAATGGAACACATCCAACTTTCATGAAAGAATCGGATTCATCCCACATACTTGGAGTGAATGCCTCCAATTGTTTTACAAGTAATACACAGCAGTTTGGCAATCATACGTTGACTTCAGCCCTTGCCTCTCGGATCTTTGATGTTTCTAACCCAGCACATGTGGATGATTTAAATATAGCTTTATTAAAGGCCAAAGCCACGGTGAGAGAAAGTCGTTCCATGAAAGGGATCAATTGTAGTCAAGACAACAAACAGCCTTTATTTCCAAAAAGGTATTCACCCGATATTACCATGAAACAAATCCACCCTCCAGCCTGCTGCCTGTGTGTGAACCGAAGCAGGTGTGCAATGACTTCTGGGAACATTTGTTTGTCACTCTATACTACATCTGTTAAAGTAATAAGCAGCAAAGATCCGGCCATTCCACCCATAATACTACCCAAGCTGGCCTGGAATGAATGGCCTTAACATACAGAAGAGGCCACCTGCATGCCAACAGTGAGAATGTGTTACAGAGGCTCAGTCCTCACCATCACAGGGAACCAGCAACCCAACTACAGCAGCAGCTGACACTTCAATGAGTGCGGAGTGCAAACGCCATATACACTACGCCATATACACTACGCCATATACCACACACGCCATAGCCATGTTTTGGCTATGAGACAGGAAGTGAATAGAAATCTCCCCGAGGGGACACAGATGGCAAAAAATAATCTGACGGGTTCTAACCTTCCATTACTACATTACCCAACATGAAGAAAAAATGCCTTTAGTTCTACTTTTAACTTTGGAACAAGCAGCATTCATAAACAGTCTAAACATAAGAGGGAAAAAAGAGGGGGAGGGGATTATGTATCCTCACACAGAACTACAGACATACGAGCATAAAGAAACAAAAACTGTAAAAACAAAATGTTGAATCTTGCTGAGCAAGTAACACTGAACATTGCTCAATGAAGCCTGCAAGCCCAGGCAAGCCTATGGTCTATGAGATCACCAAGACCCGAAGACAAAGAAAAGCCCCACATGCACTGTGTCTGCAGTCTACAAGTCTCCCTGTTTAATCCCTTTAAAATGCAACAATGTACTGAACACCTAGTGATCCTGACATAACTCCAGTGAGCTCCTAACTTCCTATTGGTTGACAGCACTGCTTCTGCTGCACTGAATTCCCAAGCAGTGTTGGCACTCAACCCCTGAGGAGGAAATTTAGGACACAATTAGAAATGGGCGAACAGGTAGGACATGCCTTGTCTCTTCTGTAGTAAAGCTCCTTACTTGCCTGTGCACCCTTGTACCCCTTGTACAGTGAGCCACGCACGTGCAGTTCAATGTACAATTTTAGCTATGCTGAATCTAACTGAACTACTGCACATGTGTGGATGTGATGTCATCCCTTCCCAGCCAATAAAAGTGGCCCGCAATCAAGACCCGGAAGCCAGCCTCCGAGGATGTCAGCGGGTGGGCAAGGAGCTCGGGGGCACCGCATCGCTGGCGCTGAGAGGTGTAAAGTTCTGCATAATGGACTACAAAACTCAACCTATCCCTGACACTTTCCACATGCATACAGTGATTTATTTCCAAGCCACATACTACGGGACATTTATCAATTGTGTTGCACAGGGAAGAGATGGTAGATCCATCACAGACCTGCAAGGAAGTCACAGCTCAATTTGTACCTGGTGTGTAGGGGAAAGGCTCTTGGGAGATGTAGTTTTGGGGGAGGGGGGGTTGTGATTGAATATGAACTGAGACCCCAGAAGCCTGAGCCAACCCCTCCCACTACCTCCACAGCCAAGCGCTCCAGTGAGCACTGGAGGGGAGAGCAGAGAGCTGCTGACAGTCCTGGCTCCCTGCTGAGCAGTGTTGGTTTCGCTTGGTTCTTACTGCAGAGATGGCGGAGGACAGATGAAGTATCAGATCGATGCTGCATCCACCTAGGGGAGTAGAATTGTTTTTTTTTTTACAATCCCAAACTTCCCTTTTAAAAGCAGCAGTGACCGGCCTTTATCATAGGCAGCAATGCGCAGGTTTCCTGCTGGATTACTAAGAAGATCTGGAAGATGTATAGTTTAGACACCAAAACATAAAAGACTACAAATAGGGGAAATTTACTAAAACTGAAGTGCACAAAATTTCTGCATAGAAACCCATCAGCTTCCAAGTTTTATTGTCGTTGGCTTTTTAGCACTAAAAATAGCTCCTAAATACCGCCTGAAAAACCCCTGCCCTGCAGTCTCAATGTGAAAGCCCGAGGGAGTGCTCCAAAAGTCCTGCTAGCAGCATCTTTGGAGCGGTGATGGAGCAGCGGTATTAACCCTTTTTCGGTCGTAAGCTGGGGTTAAAACCGCACCGCTAGTTGGCGAATGCCACCGCAATTACGGCGGTATAGCGCCACTAAAAATAGCGCTGCTATACAGTCAGCGCACCTCCCGCCCCAGTGTGAAAGGGGCCTAATTCAACAAGCTGAAGTTAGAACTTCCCCAGATTTGAAAAAAGAAAAAAAATGTCCCCTCCATCCACAAACCCTCACTTGTTAACTGTTGGCATTGTACAGGTTTCACCCTCTCCCCGCACTCCTCCCCCCCCCCCCCCTCGGCTAGCCACGCTTGTTAAGATGTATACCTAACCTGGCTCATGAAAACGTAGTGCTCATGACATAATGGAGTCGGAATTAATTCCCACTTGCCCATTGACTTGGCTGAACATCTGTTCTCTGTACCTGGGTCTCCCCACATAGCTTGTGTTTATCTGGGGTTGTCTTGCTTTCACTGTAATGTGGGCACTATAGGTTTGTTTTCTTTGCTCGGTGCGTTTTGAAAGCTGAATAAAGAAACCCTTGGAGCAAGTCTTGTTTGATTGGTTTGTGTGTACGAGGTCCAGTAGACATCTTACAATTACACAGCAGAGGAGGCCATTTTATTGAGAAGGGTCTTTTCTGGTCTCGGGCCCCAGTGATGGGATCAAAGTTTATAGGACTATTACAATGGAGTTTTCTGATACATCAGTCCCCAGTGGTATGTGCGAGATTGTAGAAAAACTTCCCAATGATCTATCTTCCAGTAAACAGCCAGCATACTGGTACATATGAGTCAACATCATCTGCAGATAGTATCAGGTCAGCACACCCAAACGAATACATTGGGAAATCGGTCCTCATCACCCCAGCTGGAAGCCTTGGTTCACACAGACTGCGGGAATGAACTTGTGCATGCCAGTCCCGACTTCGGGGGCGATTTCAGACATCTGTGCGGGTTTCTGCACAGATGTCAATGGAAATCACACCCCAAAAATCACCAAAAGTAGTACAGAAACTACTTTTGGAAATTGGACGGTGCCATTGCCGGAGTTCTATCGAATAGTGCCCTCCGTCAAAAGGTGTCCACGCATGCGCAGTACGGAAGGCCACTTCAGCTGAATCCCTGACCAGCTGGTGTGACCTCACCATAGCACGTACGTACATTGTAGGGGGCACGTACGTACATTGTAGGGGGCATGTTTCGATGTGAGATACCATTTGACTGGCAGAATTAATAGCTATGCAAACAGCAGAGGGAGACCATAGTTGTCAGATTGTGCCTCGCTGTTGCGGGGTAGGTTGTGGCTGTGTTGCAACCCACCCTTAGACACAGGCAAAACCCGCTGGTCAACATACCAAAGCCAACCTTGAGCACCCACAACAGTGAGGCAAAATATGGCAATTACGGTCTCCCTCTGCTGTTTGCATAGCTTTCAATTCTGCCCATCAAATGGAATCTCCCGTCGAAAAATGCCTCCTTCGATGTGCGTATGCGCTGTGGTGACATCATACCAGTTGATCAGGAAATCAGCTGGAGTGGTCTTCCGTACTGCGCATGCACATGCACTTTTCAACAGAGGGCACTATTACTACCTTCAGCTTTTCACCATCAACATACGTCTAGTGAGTAGCCATGTATTTTTGGGGGGTTTCCTACCCCATCTGTGTCCATGCTGTAGGTTAGATAATTTAGAGACTGTACATATCTCTCTCGATTACAGATATATCACGTGCCTGCTCCTGATGAGTGGCCCAATAGCCACAAAACACGTAGAGCTACCAGGTGTTCTACTTTTGTATCATATTTTCATGGGTTACATTTTTTAACCATGATAGGACCAGTGAGGACAGTACCAGTCATGCAGACAGTACCTTGTAATCTATGTTTGTACCTACACGCAATTGGTGGACTGTAATTTCATCATGTTATGTCATATGTTACTAGTGTTATCATCATGTGAAATTGTTTCTAGACTGATATTAGTAACATGTATGTAACCTCTATGACTTAAACACTTTTATATCCACCAATCTATCATGTGCTTCATGTAAAGTCCCACCCCCATGACCCCTTTTGGTAGGACTTAAGCCTTGTACATATGGGCCTTATGCTGGGCCACATCGGCCGGTTCAATAAAAACCTGCTGACGGTCGGCCTGTGTATTTGGCAGCTGGGCTGGATTCAGTCAGATGAGCAATCGACTGACTCCTGATCAGTGCTCTCAGCAAATGGCAGAGAGTTCTGAACGGAGAAAAAAAAAAACTCATAGGGCCAGATTCAGGTAGAGTTAGGCTGGAGTATCAGTGATACTCAAGCCTAACTCTCACTTTGTGAAAAAAGTGGTAATACTGCGCTGTCTATGTGAATGGCCTAGATAAAAATGCTAGCAACTTGAAATGTGAGATACCCACAAAAATAATACAACTAAAAGAAAAAGCTGCGCAAATATGAACACTACAATGTAGAACTCCAATAGCAGTCCTGTGTAGAATAAGTAAAGGTCCCGTATTGCAGGTGATATATAAAGATAAGTGACAAATGAAAGAGTCCATTAATCAAGTACGGAACACATTAAGCATCTGATGGAAACGGATAAAAGAAAAAAAATTATTCTTTCCTCCAGATAGATGGTGACATCAAATGCAAAAACCTCTGAAACAGTGCATGGATAGATAAACACCTCCACCTTTCAATCACACCGCCCCTTACCAGAGGGGAAGATGCCAACTAGAGATCTTCTGACAGCAGATGGCTTAATCCCCAGCCAGGGGTTAACGTGGCAGGATATCCAAGAGCCAAGACTTCTCCAACAGTGGACCGATGATCTGTGTTGTAATGAAACCTTAAAGTGGAGTTTCCATCCCAACTTTTTTTTTCATTGTGCTCATTAGACTTTGCCTTTCCACTGGCCAAGAGGTTCCCCCTGCATGATGTGTCTCCTGGCTGTGCTCCTGATCAGTGCTCTCAGAAAATGGCAGAGAGTTCTGAACGGAGAAAAAAAAAAAAACTGATAGGACCAGACGCAGTGACTTTCCGACGCTTCCGTAAGCGATACGTGGCGTAAAGAAAAACAAGCCCCCTAGTGGAGTATCCTATGTTAAGTATGGCCGTCGTCATCGCGTCGAATTAAAAAAAATTCACGTCGTTTGCGTAAAATGTCCGTGAATGGGGATTGACCTCATTGACGTTCCCTGACAGAATTTGGAGCATGCGCACTGACAGTCGATGCATGCGCAGTACGTTCACGGCGGGATCGCGCATAGTTAACATAATACACGCCCCCTACCCGCCCAAATTGAATAACGCCGGCTCATTTTCGCTACGCCGCCGCAACTTTAGGAGCAAGTGCTATGTGAATAACAGTACTTGCTCCTAAAGTTTCAGCGGAGTAACGTAAATGAGAAACGTTACTCCACCATAAAGATGCGCCCATCTACCGGAATCTGGCCCATAGTGTGTGCCAAGCTTTAGGAGTCTTTGGCCTCATTCACATGGGGCAGATCCACTCAGAGGACTCCGCCAGCTCAGTGGGAGATTACTCCGTTGATCCAGGCTGAGCCAGCAAATGACAGGTCCATCTCCGCTCACTGTGCAGGGACGAACCTGTCAGGGCCCCGCTGTCCACCTTGGTGGATCAGACGAAAATGGATCCGCCTGTGTATTTTCATCCGATTCGATGGACGGGTGGCGAACGTATGGCCATATGTCTGTTTTGAGTGGATCTTATCAGACAGCAGGTGGGTGTCAGCAGACATATATGGGCAGGCGGATGCCAGCGGAGATAAGTCAACGGGTGGCCGGCTCGGATCCGCCTAAAAAAAAAAAACACGGAGAGGTGTATGCAAGCAGGCTTATCGTGTGAAACAGGCCTTAGAATCTGTGCAATCAGTAAGAACAGAAGCATTGAGTGACAGCAATGGCAGAGGTCCCTAGCAGTCCTGTGTTACATATCCCTAATCAGTTTTGTAGTGTCTCACTTTCTGACCAACTACTATAACAGAACAGATTGTGGCTCCTTGGATGTCCACTAGGGGTGCAACGGATCACCGCTGATCGGTGATCTGAACGGGTCACTTCCTTCGGATCGGCACGCTATGCGATCAGCGGATTGCCACCGCCACAGATCGCCGCTATCTAAGGTCTGCACGGGGGTCACTGTGTGCCTGTACTATAGGGGGGGGGGGGGTCACTGTCTGCCTGTACTACAGGGGGGAGAGAGATGTGGATATTACAGTGGGGGAGATTTTTTTGATCCGATCCGTGACTCCTGATCCGAGGAAGATCCGAACCGTGAGTTTTTTGATCCGTTGCACCCCTAATGTTCACAGATGAGCCTCCCCTCCATCCCTCAAAAGATGTCCCATCATGATCTAAGTTGTCGCCAAAAGATTGTATGTTGGGTAGCAGTACCCACTAATTTCATATAAAAAAATAATAATTTGAAAATAAATGCAATTTTATTTTACAGAACAGTCTCCAGTGACCTGGTGTGTTGAGCAGTTCTCAACCAGAGCTACAACACCAGCATTCTTGATCCAAACAGCCCAGCACCCCTCTCCATACCAA
Organism: Rana kukunoris; assembly: GCA_029574335.1. Lineage (NCBI taxonomy): Eukaryota > Metazoa > Chordata > Amphibia > Anura > Ranidae > Rana > Rana kukunoris. Next base: position 86,787,752 of record CM056049.1, on the reverse strand, counting down.
GCTTTGCCATGCGTCTTTCCACACACCAACTTTAAAACCCAATACCCCATTCATACAAGTGGAAACAAACATTTTCCACCTCTATGATGTCTAAATGCACGATATTGCTTGTTTTTATTTAGGTTTGTTCCCACCTAAGAATTTATGCATGCAGCACTTTATAACCTTCTGTTTGCACTTTTTTCTATGGCTATCCTGCTCAAATACTCATTATGATTGCAGACAAGCTCTGCCAATGCCCACGTTCCCAGGGAGGAGTACAATAGAGAGTCATCTGAGGTCATGTGAATGTGCCAACACACTAGTAATATGCACAACCATGCAATGAAACAAGAGGCATCCTTCCCAACGCCTGTTAAGCCTTGTACACACCGAGGGTTGATTTACTAAAGGCAAATCCACTCTGCACTGCAAGTGCAGTTGCTGAAGATCCAAAGGGAATCTCTGCTGATTTTACCATCCAATCATGTACAAGCAAAAATGTTGTTTTTTATTTTTCTTGCATGTCAGGATCTACAGCGACTGCACTTCCAAGTATAAAGTGTATTTGCCTTTAGTAAATAAACCCAGTCATTTTTTTTTTTTCGTTCAACCCGGACTGAACAGAAAAAAACTGACAGCTCAGGAGGAGCTGCTGTACTAATTAATCAACATTAGTACATCCCTTAGATTAGATTTCTGTGATGTAATAAAAAGTGACAAAAGATAAAATTGTTTTAGAACATTTTCCACCTTTAATGTGACCTATAAAAAAGTACAACTGAAATCTTTTAGGTGGAGGGAAGTCAAAAATAAAATATGGTTGCATAAGTATGCACACCCATAACCACTTAAGGACCCGCTCACGTATATAAACGTCATTGATTTTTAAAGACGGATATCTAGGTAACGGCAGCCGCTGCCACAACCAAGGTATCCATCTTTCCTGTGAGCGGTCCTTTAAAACGATAACAGTGGTCTCCACGAGATCACCATTATCGGTGGCGCCGCTTACCAGAGCCGTCGAAAGTGGCAGAGGCGATCAGGTCCTCTCTCCTGCTCGGACCGGATACGAGCGAGGGCAAGATGGCCCCCACCCGTCTCCATAGCATAGCAGGGCGGAAGCAACGTCAAAACGTCACTTCCGCCCATGCTTCTTAAAAGGCAAATTTTTCTTATTTTTTCAAATGACACTTTTTTTTTTTGCATATTAGTCTACATATGAGATCTGAGGTCTTTTTGACCCCAGATCTCATATTTAGGCGGACCTGTCATGCTTTTTTCTATTACAAGGGATGTTTACTTGTAATGGGAATAAAAGTGACCCATTTATTTTTTGTAAAAATTAATAAAATACAAATAAATAAGAAAAACAGTGTGTGACAAAAAGTATTGCAATGACCGCCATTTTATTCTCTAGGGTGTTAGAAAAAAATATATATATATAATGGTTGGGGGGTTTTAAGTAATTTTCTAGCAGAAAAAAACAGTTTTAATTTTGTAAACACCAAGTCTGAAAAACAGGCAAGGTCCTTAAGTGGTTAAACTAATACTTAGCGCCTTTTATTTTTATTACAGCACTCTTTTTGGGTAAGAGTATGAGCATGGCACATCTTGGCAATATTTGCCCACTTTTCTTTGCAAAAACACTCCAAATCTGTCAGATTACGAGGGCATCTCCTGTGCACAGCCCTCTTCATTTGAACCCACAGATTTTCAATGAGATTCAGGTCTGGGCTCTGGCTGGGCCATTCCAAAACGTTATTCTTCTGGTGAAGCCGTTCCTTTGTTGATTTGGATGTATGCTTTGGGTCATTGGCATGCTGAAAAATTGAGTTCCTCTTCATGTTCGGCTTTCGAACAGAAGCATGAGGGTTTTGTGACAATATTGACTGGTATTTGGAACTGTTCATAAATCCCTCTACCTTGACGAAGGCCCCTGTTCCAGCTCAATAAAAACAGCCCCAAATAATGATGTTTCCACCACAATGCTTCACAGTGGGTATGGTGTTCTTTTGGTGATGTGCAGTGTTTTTGCGCCAAACATATCTTTTAGAATTATGACCAAAATGTTCACCCTCGGTTGCATCAGACCATAACATTTTCCCACATGCTTTTGGGGAGACATCAGATGTAAATTATGTCAAATTTAGCCAGGCTTGGATGTTTTTCTTCGTAAGAAAAGGATTCAGTCTTGCCACTCTACCCCATAACCCAGCTATCTGAAGAATACGAGAGACTGATGTCACACGTACCACAGTCAGTATTTGCCCAATATAACTGAAGCTCTTTAATGTTGCTCTTGGCAGCCTCCCCGACCAGTTTTTGCCTTATCTTTTCAACAATTTAGGAGGGACGTTCAGTTTTTGGTAAGGTCACTGTTGTGCCATATTCTCTTCACCCGATGACCATCTTCACTGTGTTCCATGGTATATCTAATGCCTTGGAAATTATTTTGTACCCTTTTCCTGACTGATACCTTTTAGCAATGAGATCCCTATAAAGCTTTGGAAGCTCTCTGCAGAGCATGGTTTTGTTGTAGGATGCAACTAAGAACATGTCAGGAAAGACCTACTAGAACAGCTGAACTTTATTTGGGGTTAATGAGAGGCACAGTAAATAATGGCAGGTGTGTAGACACCCATTTAACATGAGTTTGAATGCGATTGCTTTAAAAAATAAAAAAATAAAATAAAAATAAAAACACACACCACATCTTCTCTCGATTACCCCCCCCCCACCCCCTATTCATACTTAACCTAGGTGGATGCAGCATCAGACCGATGCTTCATCTCTCCCCCACTGCCTCTTTCACCAACAACCGAGCCACCGAACATCACTGATGGCTCGGTTCTCTCACCTCCCCGAGCGGAGAGCTGCTACCCATCATTCATTCTGAACACTGCTACTACATCCCCAGTTATAATTGGGTGGTCACACTTATGCAATCTCACAAATTTTATTTTTACCTTGCAACGGTCGCCACCGTTTACGACCTTCCATCCACCCACGACAGCTTATACGACACCCCAACCAACAGGACCCGATCCATCCCATTTCCCCAGAATCAAGACGAGACTCAGCTCTGTACTTGTTCCAAAATGAATGCTTTAGGTCCCTTTCACACTTGTACGACTTCAAAGTCGCGCGATTTTGCCACAATTCGCGGGCGCAATTTCAATGAATGCCTGTGTAAGTGGCATCAAAATCGGACCAAAGTAGTGCAGGGACTACTTTGAAGTCGGCACTACTTAAAGTCGTGCCAGTATGAATGGTGTTCATTGAAAATCATAGAGAATGACTTGTCATACGATTTTGCAGTACAAAATCGTGAGACAAGTCGTATAAATGTGAAAGGGGCCTTAATGGTTTCTTCTCAGCTTTTTATGCAGTTACAAGCATGTGATAGTAATCAAAAGGGACAATGAAGTCTCCACCCCCCTATTCACACACTGGGGCTAATTAGTATCCAGACATTTCGGTACCAGGCTATAATTAATATGATCCAATTACTACACCTGAGCAGCCACATTCCCTTACCAATAGAATTCAAACAAAATACCATCACACAATGAGTTGCCCTTTAATCCACATCTTTAGACAGCCGGTCTGTCTCCGACAGAAAGGTAGACACACCTGGGCATCAATAGGCTTTAAACCGTGTTATCACACAATGAAATGTCTTTCAGGGGCCAGCCTCACTTAGCATTTCAGCAGCCTGTTACACAGAGGATGAGTCACTGTCTTGTTGACCTAGTCAGGTCAACATAAACCACTTGTAATATTCCAGTATATCCTGCAAACATGAATTATGATTAGCCACCTTATTGCCAAAAGGGGCAAAGGGTGAACTTAGACCCAAGAGTCCGAAAGAGCCGCTGGCACAGGAGTATCCCCCATCCCTCAAAAGTCTCTGGGCATCACGTGTCATGCCGTTATATACCCCCCCCCCCCCAAACATTTGTTTGTTGTTCAACTGCGTTGTACGGTTTATAGATGGAAAAAGTTCTGAAGTTATTTGTCTCATCACAGAAACCTGATGTTTTAACGGGTGCTTCGATTTTTTTTATATCCACTGTATATAGTTTAATATTAAACCAGATGAAAACCTGCATCTGTAAATCCATTTATCCAGAAAATCCAGCACCATGGAATAATTTAAGATAATGTGATACAGACCCAGCAATGTAAATTATGAAGAAAACAAGCGTCACAAGTATTAGAGGTAACCATTTACATTCCAGGTTTTCGAAACCTGAATTCTTACGATTTTTAGGCCCAGAATTTAACCATAAAAAAAAATAAAAGAATGAACACGCAATACCTTGACAGAAAAGCCACAATTTCTATATTGGAAGCTCTGAGTGTATCTGTGGGTTTTCCAGGATGCAGAATTAATCAGCTTCTCCAGTGGAAATAAGGGAAGACACACAAAGAAGGCCTTGATTATGATTTTGTTTACTCTGCGCTCTTCTTGAATTATTAACAAATACATTATGCAGGACTGTTCTGCAAGGCACTCACAAAAAGCCCACTGTTATATACAAGTTGGCAGCGACTCTTCCATGCAATAGGCTCTGCTGCTTTAAGGATTAAAAAGCTGCGCACTCTAAAAGCCACCATTCATCAAATAAAGCTTTCACATGCCAGCAGCCCATGAATGTTTCCTGGATCATGTAGACACGACATGTGCCAAGAGGCTGAGAGCTTGAGGTGACCTCCTAAAGAATACATCTTAAGGAAAAGAACAGAAAACAAGGACTTTCACAAGTGGTCAGGCTCCAGTTTCGTGAAATCTAGAACCCGTGACTACATCATTCTACATTTAAAGTGCACCCATCAACGTGCCACACAGAAGAGGCCATTTTGTGAAAGGAATGAATATTCATGAAAACACTACTTGCCTTTTCTGAGTAAAAGGGAGCTTAAGCTTCTGTTTCTTGAGACACGATATGTTGAACCCGAGCACAAACCACAGTGGGCTTAATTTATGGAGGGAACAAATTCCCGTTCTATAAAACGAACATTATCTTTCTCCTCCGTCCAATTCCTGTTTCACCAAAAACTGTTTAACACATATTATATAGAGGACCATTCCGTTCCCCAAGCATTTAAACAGTGGTGCCTTCATAGCCCACTCCATCAGATGTTACATTTATTCTCCTAAATATGCAGCCCGAGCCGACTAAACAGTGCCATTGGCACGGTGCAAACTGGCTAAACTACACCCAATCTCCAGCTCTGCCCATAGTGGCTTGTAACTAACCACTTCCTGCCCGGTCAATAGTAAATGGACATCCGGGAAGTGGTTCTGAAATCCTGATAATGTGGGGGTACGCAGCCCGGCGATCAGTGGACGTGATCAGCCATGTCCAATCACGACTGATCATGATGTAAACAGAAAGAGCCATTGATCGGCTCTTCCTCACTCACGTCTGATAGACGCGAGTAGAGGAGAGATGATCGGCAGCTCTCCTGACGGGGGGTTCGCACTGATTGTTTATCAGCACAGTCCCCCCCCCCCCTCGGATGCCCACACTGGACCACCAGGGAAGGGGGCAATAATAAGAAAAAAAATATGAGAATAAATGCCAATCCGTGCCCACAAATGGGCACTGACTGGCACAATATGGGATCAACAAGTGATGCCCAACAATGCCAGTGCCACCCCTCAGTGTCTATCAGTGCCCGTAATTTTACAAAAAAAATTGCAGATAGAAAAAAAACTTTATTTTTTCAAAATTTTCGGTCTTTTTTTAGTTGTTGCACAAAAAATACAAGTCGCAGAGTTGATCAAATACCACTAAAAGAAAGCTCTATTTGTGGGAACAAAATTCAAAAAAAAATTGTTTGGGTACAGTGTAGCATGACTACGCAATTGTCATTCAAAGTGCGAAAGCTGAAAATTGGCTTGGACAGGAAGGTGCGCAAGTGCCCTGTATGGAAGTGGCTAAGGTATGCACTGGGGGGTGGGCGCTCAATACTGACAAAAGGGAAAAAGGTCACTTTAAAAGTGTGAACTATAAAATATTTCTTAATCCATATCTAAACCATATTATCTCCGAAACCAGAAACCCAGAAGACGAATGCTGGAGTCAGCAGGAGCCAAGCTTTGCCCGTGCTCTCCCCCCGGAATTGCCTCCACATGGCTGACTTGAAGCGATTGTATTTCTGAAATAACATTGGAGTTATGGGATACGTCAGGTTTATATCCAATAAGGTCAAGGCAATCTGTTGATATTAGATAGCAGCTGGAAGAAACCGGCAATTTCGAGTCAAACGGTCACCCAAGATAGATCACCACTACAAAACCGCCACTTGCCAGGAAAATCAATCTGTAGAGCTCGAAGTGTTGTAAATCTTCCAATAGGCGAACATTTGGAATGCCCATTCTTCAGTTTCAGAAAACTGAGCAGTAGACACATGCAACTTTCCTCTACCTGAAAGTAGAATAACTATTATGCAAAACAGTCGCGTTCTGTTAAAGTGGAAGTTCATCCACCACAACTTTATAATAAAAAATAAATAATAATCTTCTTTAGCAAGAAACATACGCCCTACATCAGGGGTTGCAAACTGGCGGCCCTCCAGCTGTTGCAAAACTACAAGTCCTATGATGCATTGCAAGGATGACAGTTACGAGCATGACTCACACAGGCAGAGGCATGATGGGACCTGTAGTTTTGCAACAGCTGGAGCCCAGACAGTTTGAGACACCCTGCTCTACATTAATATTTAAGCTACCAAAATGAGTGTATGTGCTGCTAACTGCTTGCTGGAGGCTGCCACTTTGCTGAAGCCCATTGCCCCTGAACAGCAGTAAATCTTTTGGCTGCCAGCAGATCAGCCGCTACAAATTCAGCACAGTGCTGAAAAATAGAACACAAATGAGCATGTGCAGAGCAGGGTGTCATCGTGTATTGCTGGATTTTAATGTTCATACCTGAAAAAGGGTCAAGCGATTCATTTTCTGGCTAATGTTCCACTTTAAGAAACTGTTGCAGTGGACAGGATGGTTTTAAACTATAGAAATGGCTTTCATCAAATACTGTTCTGGCAAATATGTGAACACAGCTGTAAATCCCGAAAAACATTGAGTCTGCCAGCTTTCTCTGAGGCTGGGTTCACACCTATGAGAATTGAATGTGGTTTTCTCCGCATCCAATTTGCATTGCAGGAGATTGTGACCGGCTCTCTATGGAGCCAGTTCACATATCTCCATTGCGGCTGTGCGTCTTTGGCTCAGTTACAGGGCCAAATTCAGGCAAAACTTTGGCCCCAAATCGTCCCTGAAATAGAGAACAGGGACGACACCAGACCCCTGCTGCAAGCTGCATCCGACAGAGGTGTGAACCCAGCCTAAAACGTCACGTTGCCCGATTGTCATTCCAATACTCTGGCTTCAATAAAAGGACAGCCATAGACCGAGGGATTTTCTTTCCCAGAATCAGTTTTAGGAAAAATAATTGCTCAGATTCCCCCATCAACACAGACAGCGTTGACAAAGGAATCCTTCCCGCGGAGCCATTGTGTTCTAGTGGGGGGGGGGGGAGCAGCTTGCACCAGAAGAGTGATTATTAATATGGGCTATAGCAGGTGCTAGCAATAAATTGCATGTAAAATCTGGTGTGCTGGTTGCACCCTAGCAGATCTATAAACTTGGGTACATTCAACCTGCCTATACATGGTTCAAATCTCAGACCGATCCTGCTGAACCGGCCAAGATTTGACCCTTCTATGGCCAATAAGAATGAGTGTCTGACTTTACTGATCTGTATAGCTCTGCATCTATAACTCAAAAGTATTGACATCATTTAAACAGGTTTCCAGTGTGCAAGAAGTCTCCTCAGTTACTTTAGAAAAAAAAAAAGTCTAAAAGTTAATGAGTAGTTTCTAATAAACTGTACAACCCTTAGGAAACCCTATGGGAAAGACAATAGGCACATAGTTCCAAGTATTAGGAGTAAGCGATACATTAGTCTGCTGCCCTTTGATCAGTACCATGTCCAGTTCCAAACATTTGGGTAGCTTGATTATTTTATTTGGAAATTTATTGTGCAAGCCAGGAAAGCTACAACAAAGCCCATATGTTACAACATAGGATTCTGCAATCTGGCAGGATGTGGCACTATGAGGAAGTAGAAGGTCACATGGGATCCTGCTTCCCTAAGATAATAGGATGTGAGCCACATGAGCATGACAGGAAGCCGGCTGCTGACAGACTGACAAAGAGAACCAAAACGTAGTTTCTTCATGTCCCAAGAGGTTCTTTTACAACAGCAAAATTGAGCAACTTCTCAATGTGAGAAGGTTCAAAAGCTAAAAATGATCCAGGAAGCTCATGTCCCCATCAGAACAGCTGAAGAAAAAAAACCACAACATTTAAAAACAGTAGACACAATGTTGTGCGTTAGGAATGTTTGTGTCTTGCGGCTAGAAGAGGCGAAAGGCATAATTAGCCCAAGTCTTCCATGACGCGTGGTCACTGCTTTTCAGAGGCAGTAGGTTTACCTGGTGAACACAGAATGCCATTTACTCCATAGGGACTGTGTGATGTGTACATACTGTATGTACACAAATCTGAATGGGATAGCGAAAGTTTCTACTACTCCAGACTCCATGAATACGTGTCTACACCATGCAGAGGAGGTGTGTGGATTTAAGCTGGGGGCGAGTGATGACAGGGCTGCATGACCAATCTTCCTGCAATCTGTACCTACACTTAGAGCCCCGATGCGATTGGCGGCCGAAGAGGAAAGGCGCATGCTCGGGAAAAGTAGTCTGGTGAGGCGCACACAGGCAGAGCAGTACACAGGTGCTCTCCTTACAATTCTCATTAAGCCATTGGACCTAACAGTATGACCTCTCTGAGCCTGCCCCCCTCCCCCCGACCAATGTAGCTGGAGAGCAGGAAGTAATGAGTGAGGTGGAGGATTGCAAAAATGACCACTCCGGGTGTCCCAGGTAGGCAGTGCAGCGCTCACTGAAAGTTGCCCTGACATGAGAGCGACAGCCGTCCAGTTTGTGCAGTTTTTTTCTCCTTGTGCTCTATGTAAGTGTCCAGCAGTTCAGCCTGAGCACTGCAAACAGACTGGTCTCAATGTGTGCTGTGCGGTGTCAGTGGCTGTGCAGTTGTGTGGATCTCAGCGCTGGATTGTACTCCCTTCCGCTGTGCTGCAGCTCCTCTCCTCACTGCCAGCCTGAATAAAAGGGGGAAGTGGGGACATGCAAGTGTGGAGCCGCACACACAGGGGCTCCTGATGAGATGGAGAGGATGGATGGGAGTTTCAGAGGAGACTGGATGGATGGGAGTTGCAAAAGAATGAGGAAGAGACCCAGTTCTAGTGCCCTGGTCCCTCTGGTCTGCCCCCAGTGCCCTGTCCCTCTGGTCTGCCCCCAGTGCCCTGTCCCTCTGGTCTGCCCCCAGTGCCCTGTCCCTCTGGTCTGCCCCCAGTGCCCTGTCCCTCTGGTCTGCCCCCAGTGCCCTGTCTCATTTTCTTAAAGTTGTTGGTAATATTTAATTGTGCAACTTGATACTGCATTAAACATTTAACAGTGTCATTCCATAAGATAATCTACAAGGGCGTGTTTAGGGGTGCAATTAGGCGTGGGGCAGTGTATGAATGGGCTGTTAGGTGGGGCAACTGGTGGCGAGTAACCCTTGAGGCCTGGCTAGTATCTCATGGTTTGAAATTTTGAGCCCTGGTGTAGGGTGCATTCACAAACAAGACCCAGGAAGAGAGTCCCAATACCCCAAAGGTGTATTCGCTTGTCCAGATTGGTTCAGGCAATAGAATAGCTTTTTAAATAAACAAAGGTCACTGAAAACCAGCACGAGGCACCTCAGATGGAAGCTGACATTTTCTCAGGGCTACAAACTAGTTCAGCTGTACTGTGAGAGACATTGATAGTCGCAACCTGAAATATATCGAAAGTAGGGATGGGGAAAAAATAACTAATCGTTGTGAACCGAGTTGCGAGGTCAAATCGATTCAGATTGTCTGAAAAATCTTTTTTTTTTTTCCCTAAAAAAACTGAAAAAAGGCACAAGTGTGAACCCAGCTTTAGGATAGGGAACAGTTTAAATTGCCATCTGTGGAGTCCCTCAGTGAACGATAAATGAGATAAATCTCCTGCGCAATACCCGGTACACACGATCAGAAAATCGTATGAAAAATACAGATTTCAAAAGCGATACAGGACAGTTCATCTGATCGGAGATGCACGAAAATGTCTTTCGTACGATGCCAGATCTTCGATTTGCGTTTAATCAGTACAGAGGTCATTAGAAAATGCAATACGAACGCATTACAACACATGACATACTTCTGAATATTTATTTGGTCATGAAAATTTGTGACTTTAAACTCAGATTCGATCTGATTTGCACGAAAAAAAAAAAATCGTCTAATAATCTCCATTGTGTATACCGGGCTTAAAGAGGAGGTCAAGGACAAAATATCTATCTATCTATCTTATCATATCTATTTCTAGAGTGTAAGCTCCAACGAGCGGGGCCCTCTGATCTATCCTGTATTGTAACTGTACTGTCCTCAAGTTGTAAAGCGCTTCACAAACTATTGGCGCCAATTGTGTGTGAATATATATATATATATATATATATATATATATATATATATATATATATATATATATATATATATATATATACACACACACACACACACACATACATACATACATACACACACAATTGCAGCCCCCTCCCCCCCACCATTGTGAGCATGGTTAGTTTTTCTTTCCTTTTCAAAAAGGTTACAAAAACAACCTCCCACTCCAGTGTTTTGACCAATGAAATGAAAGCACTGAGCGTACAAATAATCACTGGTGAGAATAGGGTTAGGGGGACATTGTTATATTTATGTGAAACTAGTTAATGAGGAGAGCAATGGCATGCGTTTGTGATAAAGGTCTAGGAGTTTAGAGAAAGAACTGACCGTTAACTGCCCCGGGAAAGAAAAAAAGAAGGAATCCAATTGTGATAAAAAGAAAATCTTAAGTGCAGTTGTTAAACCCAATGGCCAAGTCACAAGTATGCAGAACACACAGCCATAATGGAGCCAAGAGCCTCCATAGTGCTGCCATTAATCAGCAGGCCTTGAAGACATGCAGGGCTGAGGGAATGCATTGATCTCCAGCATATAGCCAGGACCTCTCAAGGTTGAAGATAACACGGTATTCCGGCCAGAGACTATTAGAACAGCACAGCTTACATTTACAAAAAGGTCATTGGAAGTGCACTGGAAAAGGCTTTATTCTCCAAGCCTGGGAAAGGTAACCGAATGGAAACATCCAAACAGGCAATCACTGCAAAGTTTGTCAACATTTCAACACTTATTACTCAGCATTATCTACTGCAAATGGGTTCAGCAGCCACAGTGTATAGATAGTGTGCTCTGTCACACATCAATCACCTAATGCATGTCCGCAATTAACCCCTTCACAGCCCAACACTTCTAAACAAAAATGCCCAACTCCTGACTTCAGACCTTTTTTGGTTTCTGATAGATAAAAAGTATAGCAGGGCTCGGTGAACCCCAGGGGCCAGGTCACCATGGCAACACCCAAATGCTCCCCACAAACCACACCCACATGTCCACTTCTCCCCTCCCAATTGTGGTCCCAGGTGACCGTTTCCCCATCAAGGCTGGGGACCAATATAGTGCGATGTGCGCCGCATTACATTTAGTATCACACTGGGGAGATATGCAGAGTCTTAGACCTTGGATGCAAAATTACTTAAAGGGGAGTTCCACACTAAAGTGGAACTTCTGCTCATCGGATTCCCCCCCCCCCCTCCGCCACAATTGGCGCCTTTCAGGGGGGCAGGTATCCTCCAGTTTCGGGAGTCCAGCCGCGACGTCACCGTGGGACTCCCTCCTCCCAGCCAGGCCAATAGGAGAGAGGAGCGGGCCTCGCGCATGCACAGTAGGGTTCCCGGTGTGAAGCAGAAAAGCTACGCTGCCGGGTTCCCTTACCCGCAATGGCGACGGCAGCACCTGACAGCTGATGGGAAACATCAGCTGCGGTGCCAATGTCGAGGGACACCAGGCAAGTCTCCATTTATTTAAAGCCATCCTCTGCAGTATGTGTAGCTGCTGGCTTTTCATTTTGCCCGGAACACCCCTTTAAAGGGGTTGTAAAGGTTTATTTTTTAAATAACAAACATGTCATACTTGCCTCCACTGTGCAGCTTGTCCCCTCCCCGCAAGAGCTAACCCCCCTCTGGAAAGCGCTCTCCCAAGGGGGTTAGCTTGCAGGCACGCTGCTGTGATACAGTCGGCGGCCATAGCTAATGGCTGTGCTGCCATTAATCATCCAATAAAGGGCCGAAAAACGAGCACGTTCACGGCACAGGACTTTCGAGGGCTCAGGTAAGTAAACAGGGGGCTGGGGGGGGCCTCTGCCCTGCAAATGGGACTGCAAGAGCGGATTGATGAGCTCATCTAATCACTGTCACACTGCTCTCTTCTCTTACCAGCATGCTGCTTCCACTACATAATAACCAATTGGATCTTTATGCTGCTTCTTCCCACCCAACAGGGTCTGAGCTCTGCTGTTCAGGTACTTTTACTGCTTGCACTATAAAGTATGTAGGAGGAATGTCGCTAAAATGCATCATCAAGGTATTCGATTATTCCAATCCATATTAATGCACCCATTATACTGCAATGATCTTTACGCAAGTGGATTGAAACTAAAAAACATTTTATACACCTGCAGAGCACAAAAAGATGCAATTTTACTGTAGGCATTTTGCAGTGTCATTTGTTAATGGCACCCCACAATGCATGGTAAAACGTATTACCATGTGTTGTAGTGCACTTTGTGTCCCCCCCCCAAAAAAAGAAAACGATGGTACAAGCACTCTTCTCTAGTGCAATGTCTGTAAATTAGGCAGGCTAGTCAAATAAATGGGCTTCTCCAACACAAGGCACCAAATATCAACACATGTACATTGTGGCATTGCAAAGATGTGAACCCAGCCTAAAAGTCACCAGTATGATGTCACAGCAATTTTTTACAACAAAAGCGAGCAAACAATAATGCTTGCAGTTGTAAGGGTTACACTGAATTATTGGCACCCTCATAAGTCAGGGAGGGACCAAAGGGAAACACACACACACACTCACCTGTCACTGCCTTTAAAGTCAAACTAATTTAGGTTACCAGATCCTGGCGGTGCCCCTTATATTACTGAATGTTTGAAGGGAAAGGAAATTGGCTTAGCCAAGTGCACCCAAGCATGTCCTTACTGCATAACAAGCAGCCACAAATCAGCCTGTGTACAGAACAAAGACAGCAGCTTTATGAAGCTACACATATTCCCTTCCAAAGTCAGCCGCCTAAATATACAGCTAAAGAACAAAAAACGCAGCGGCACCTTCCCTGCCAGCATCTGACCCAACAAGCCACCAATGCTGCACAGTCCCCTATCTAATGGCACGTCATGCTTATTGTGGAGCTTGGCCATCTACAGCACAAGGACTAAAGGAGACTCCTGGGATCATTCATGGGGAAAAAATAAATAAAAATCAGACCTTGGCAGAAAGTGAACAATCCGATTGCGCCGCTTGTGGCGTTATCTTACGCCAATCGGCAACTCGAATTGTTCTACACGTGTGTTGTATCTTGTAAATGGTCAACACCCTTTTAAAACAGATATTTCAGTATAATCGACCAACGTGCAACCATTTAACTCTTCCCCTATAGGAAAAACCTTCAGGCGTGCACAAATACATCAAATGTAAAAATCAGAGCATCTCCTGAAGAAGAAACTTCACATCTATAAAAATAAAAAAATATTCTAAAGATGTGCATATCTGGCTTTGGGCCTTCACACCCAAGCATTTCTATAGCTCAGTAGCTGGAAACCTTCATACAGAATGCTTAACATCAAGAAGCTAAATAGAGATTGGCTGATTTACTAAACCTGGCGAGTGGTTTCTATGCAGAGCTGCACCAGATATTGCAATCGGCTTCCAGGTTTTATTGTCAAAGCTCAATAGAACAAGCTGACGTTGGAAGCCAATTGGCTACCATGCACAGCTGCACCAGACTTTGCACTCAAGTTAAGCCTAGGTTCACATTAGAGCGATTTGTCATGCAATTTGAGAGATCAAGTTGCATGACAAGTCACAGCCTATTGGAGGCAATGACACTGTTCCAATCAGTACAAAAATGATTAAGCAGCGCCGCACCAACTTGCAAGGTAGTTCCCGCACTACTTTTGACGATTTAAGGTGCGACTTCAATAGACATCTGTGCATGAAGCCACACAGATGTCCATCAAGTAGCACCTGAAATCGCACTGACCTTGCTACTTTGAAATCGAGCTGCTTCAAGTGAAGTGCGATTTCAAAGTAGCATCAATATGAACCAGGGCTTAAAGCCGGGTACACTAGTTTTTTTGTGCAACCCAATCGGAGACACTGTACTAACCATGCCAGGTTAGTTCAGTGATCTCGCCCGCTCTGACGGGGATGGCCCGTCCCACCAAAAACACTCTGATCGGGAGTCTTTCAGATGCACGTCCAACAGAAAACAGCCTACACATGGGCAAAATGTCGGCCGGTATTTTTTGTACCGGCAAATGTGTATGGGGCATTAGTAAATCAACTTCTATTACAAAAAATGCAGTCAATACCCAAAAACACAATTGCCATCCCATTGCATACAGTTTCAACAAGAAGCACCAAATCACTGACAAAGGCCAGGTTTATTCACCTAGCCATCATGTGCAACCAGGGGCAGACTAACCATTCGGGCACTGCCCGAGGGCACCATAAGGGTTGCCAGCCTCAGTAAAACCAGGGACAGTATGTAAAAATCAGTTTTTGTAATCCCAAGATCATAGCTGCCCCGCCTCTCCAGTTATATATATATATATATATATATATATATATATATATATATAAATATATATATATATATATATATATATATATTTATTCTGTGTGCATGTATGCTGTGCGTGTATAATGTGTGGCCCCATAATCTCCTATTGCTCGGGGGAGTTGTCAATCCGCAACCATCATCTTTACCATATGTATACAACCTTAAAGTGTAACTACACTGCATCTGAGCACTACAACTACTTCATTGCAAATCCCCCCTACCCCCATCCATGTTGCCATGCTTTATTTTTCTGAGAACTCACTTCAGAAAACACCACCCTAGCATTTGTTGCCATCTTGAGTATGGGCAGATGATTTATATAGCATTTACATCCTGGGATCCATCTGCCCTTAGCTCAGGCACACATGTGGGAGGTTGTGCTTAACGGAGAAAATCCCTCCTACTTCTGGGATGCACAACATTCACCCAAGCCTGGCAACCAGGCAGCATCTAAAGAAATGTAAAAAAAAAAAAAAAGTGTTTTAAACATAAATAGGATATACTTTCCTCAATTTACTAACACTAGAAGCATAAGAATTAAAAATATTCAATATTGTTTATGAGAGAAGTCTTGGGTTAACAATATTCCGATAACTCCAGACAAACAATCTGCAAACATAGTCCACCCTTTATGCTAGGGTTGTCCCGATACCACTTTTTTAGGACCGAGTACAAGTACCGATACTTTATTTCATGTACTCGCCGATACCGAATACCGATAATTTTTAAATGCAGCCACGTGTCCCCCAAATGCAGCCATGTCCCTCTGAGTTCAGCCATGGTCCCTCCGAGTGCTCCGCACTCCACCCCGCACTCAAAAAAAAGAAAAAAAAAAAAAAGTATTCCATTTAGGTATCGGGAGTATTCACGCGAGTACAAGTACTAGCGCAAATACTCGGTATCGGTCCCGATACTAGTATCGGTATCGGGACAACCCTACTTTATGCAAACAATTTTGCTAGCAAATTAAGAATCTTCCAAATATAACCGGCTCCTAGCCAGGTTTTGTGAGCAGGGGAGAGAAAAGCACTGCTTGAATTCAGATGAGATCTAGCTTGAGCTGCATAAACATGGTCATGGCATTGCCCTTGGTTACATGGAGGAGGCAAAACAAGTCAGCTGCCATTTGAGTCATCAATGGAAAATAAACAAATTCCATTAAAAAGAAAATAAATGCCAACAAGCACATGATGCAGCTTGAATGTATAAAATGAAAACCAACAGAACCAAGATTGACGATTCGAACCCCAACCACGGCACTACCTGCCTGGAGTTTTGCTTGAGTGGGTTTCCTGCAGGGACCCCAAAGACATGCTGGTGGAGTAACTGTCTACATTGGCCCTTGTATGTGTGAATCAGGGGCCTTAGGTCAGCCTTGGACGAGTCGAAAACCGAACAAAAATTCTTGGTCGTTGGTTTTTCGCATCCTTGGCGTGCCAGCTGCAACACTTGATTTACGTGTCTAAAGTGCCTACATCAGTGGTAGGCAGCCTCAGCCTTCTAGCGGTTTTGAAACTACAAGTCCCATGAGACATTGCAAGACCCCGACAATCGCAGACATGACTCCTAGAGGCAGAGGCATGATGGGGTTTGTAGTTTCACCACAGCTGGAGGGCCGAGGTTGCCTAACCCTGGCCTACATTGATGGGTTTGGTTTATAAAAATGAAAAAACGATGGCACAATCGTATGGCCATTTGTTTCCAGAGCATTCAGTTTGACTATGGCCGGCTTTAGATTGTCCGCTCCCTGAGGGAAAGGGGGTGAACATACAATATATATGCAAAGTGCTGCATACATTGATGGCTCTATACAAATAGAATTATATTCTGGGATTGCACGTTATTCATATTTTAATGATTCTATTAAAACCAACAACTGAACTGCAAACACAAAACACATCTGAGGCAGCTGGTGGAGCACAGGGTGAGCACCTACGGCCTACGTCAAAACATTCAGAACGGGAAAGACTTTATACCATCAGGAAAGTCAGTCACCAGAAGAAAGAAAGTCGTCAGGTTTATTGTGTGTAGACAGGCCCTCTCCTCCCCTCCCTGGAAGACAACGAATCCTTGGCTTGTAGGTCTGTCTCCAAAAAAGATTGCATTTTTATTTATTGCCCCACAGCTTTATTTTTACAATGGATTCTTGGCTTAAATGCAATCAGCCAAAGATCCCTCTCTCTGCTGTCATCCCTCATTGCTCGCATGCAAAGTCAAGCACAGACAAAAACCCTTCGTCAATGCCAAACTAGAAGAAGGTGGGTAGCTGACAGTCACCACAAATACACCTCGGGATCTTTTCAACCGGCAGAAGGAAAAAAAAAAAAGCCATAGAAAGACATATAATTGGATAAAGAGAGGGTAAGGGAAGGCTGCTTCTTGCCAGCGATGAAGGCCCCTCTAGGCAGACGTCAAGAACACCAAGCCCAGATCAAGGCAAAGTAGGCTGTGTCCGATCCAGGGTTATTAAGTCATTAAAGGGGAAAAAAATAAATGGATCATGCAGAAAATCACATTTGCAGACTGCATCTGGAATCAAAGCACAGACGGATCAAACTAAAACAAAAGGGGGAAAAAACATGCAAGGGTATAAAGTGAAAACAAGGACAATGAAAAAAAAAAGCCACCATCATTATGAACATTTCAACATAAAACACGCAACATGAGCTGAGAAGGCAATCATCATCATCATCATCATCATCATCATCGTCCTCCCAGAAAAATGACACACTGTACTGCAGCTTTAAGCCATCAGCATTGGTTGCCTTTGTCAGGTCTCTTCTATTTAAGAGGCATTGAAAAGAAATAAAAAAGAGCCGTCTTTGTTTGCCTTTCTTCTTTTTTTTTGAGGGTGACAGAGACACAAACTGAAGAGACGCAAATAAACATGAAAATGAGAACACGTTCTGAATGTCTGACGGCTATTGAAGGATTGGCAAAGACCAGGAGAGCAAAAATAAAAAACATTACCATGTTTTAGTACAAGCATTATTTTTATTCTCATAGCAACCATTGCGAGGACTGGATAAATAAAGGGTTAAATAAAAAGTGCACAATGCATGTTAAAAAAGGTAAGCAATTCGCACTGTACACAAGACAGGTTCGGACAGCAGTGCTGGCTGGTCTAAAGCCAAGACAAAAGTTGATGGGGGGGGGTGCTAATACCTCTATAAGATGGGGCAATACAAATAGAGAGAAGGGGGTGGGTGGGGGGGGGGGGACATGAAAGGTGGGTATTGTTTTCACTCCACTCCCTTGTCCTGACAAGAAAACGGCTCCATTCTGCTCAGGCTGGCACAATGCAGCAGCAGCAGCACAGCCCAGGGGTGTGTGATCAAGCCTCCCACCCCCTCTCCCTCTCCCGTCTTTCACACACAATCCTGTCAAGCACCTCCAAGCAATCATGCAGCTCAGCCCACCAGGAGGTGTGACCTCTCCTTTCTCCCAGACACCCAAATCCTAAAGACACCTCCAGGCAATTAGTGAGAACAGTCCTGAGACAAGACAACCTCCAAGAAAGAAAAAATAAAGGATCGCAATCCTCGCTCATATGCAGGAGGAGGGGGGGGGGGGAAGGGGGAGGATGTGTATTCTACATAATCATGGAATAGGAAACAAGACAAATAATATGGATCTGCTGACAGACACCAGGCTGTACCCAGCACCGACAGAAACCAACAACCACAAAAACAAAACAAAAAATTTAAAAAACACAACAGCAGCTCCAGCTCATCAACAAAACAGGAAACACACACACACACACACACACACTTGGGTATGCAGTGCATTGTGTGTCTGCAGATTTAAACCACCTCCTTGTGTTCTGCCCTTTAAATTCCTCTTTGTTCTCAGCCTACATGTCTCCCCTCTTCTGTACAGAGAGGGGGGGCTGGATCCCTCGGTGGGTGACAACTGTCCTTATATAACAGGGATACCCCCTTGTTTACATTAAATCCACACCTCAGGTCTGCATTTTCCTACGTTCCTCGAATAAAGGAAAATATCTGTGCAGAGATCCTACATGGGAGGCTCATAATTAATGCAAGTTCCTTGTTTTTCCTTCAAGGACCTACAAAAATCAACCGTGACTTTAACAATTAAGCAGACATGTTGGTTGGGCACTCCCCCATGCCAGGTCACACAACAGAGAAGACACGTCGGGTGCACAACATTCCCATCTGGAAATGGAAATAGGAAAAAAGGGATGTTCTGGGATCTGGTGGTTCCTCAACTATGCAAAAACAAACAAGAGCCTACGACTCCCATCTCCATGGATGTTCTACATTCACTACATGCTGTCTGTAAAGGTCATCTACTGCCTACTGGAGGACCCCCAGGGTCACACATGCAGTGCCAGCTGTCAGAGCAGGATGGGGGATTCATTGCACACATTTCTGGTTGTCATTGGGGAGGACTGCCCAGGATAGGAGACTCCAACCGGGTCACATATAGCACACTACGCAGATGTCAGGGGATGGGGGAGGGTGGTCAGGACACCCCAGTTCAGAAATCATATTACATTACAGATACACAACTGATTAATATGGAGGGATGGGGTGTCCGATCACTTATCACAGGACTCAGAGCTGTCATTGGGGGAGGGGGATCAGGACAACCTCAGATCACATAGTCCTAGCTGTCATGAAGGAGAAATGAGAAGCCCTCCAGGGGCACATAATCCCAGTTTTAGGAAGGAGGGGCTGATGAGTATTCCCCCTCCCCGTCCTGTGATCCTGGGTACCCTCAGGAGGGTTATGAGAACATTCTGGGTCACAAAATCCTCACTGTTCTCTGCGGGAAAGGGGGTGATGGGAACAACATTGGGTCACCCAGCTCTGGTTTTTATAGGAAGAGGGCAATAAGTAAACAGGAAACCCCCACCCCACCTTCTAAGTCATCTGATCCTAGCCGTCATCTACAGAAGTGGTGATCAGGACAACCCCCCCCCCCCCCCCCCGATCACACACACAACCCTGGCTGTCATCTGGGAGTCACACAGCTCTATCCACCGTCTGAAACAGGGAGGTGGGTGGGAAGGCAACAAGACATCCCTAGGCTCACAGTCTGCTTGTCATCTGTTAGGGGGTGACCAGGACACCCACCAATCACAAATCCTACTGGGGTGAGAGGATAAAGGTGCCCCCTGATCATACAGTCTTGGATCTGTTTGGGGACGGGGGACAAATAACAACCTAATATTACAAAGTCCTGGCTCTCATGTGTTGGGGGCGAGGGGGCTTAGACACCTTAAATAATGGATGCTGTAAAGCACTGGCACTATAAAAATAATAAAGGGTCGGCTCATGTGCTGAAGTGTGTATGGGGGGGGGGGGGTCATAGGATATCCCTGAACCATACAGTTCTAGTGATCATCTACGGGGGGACATAAGACAGACCCAGATAATACAGCTCACATCTGGAAAGGAGTTGAGGAGGTGCTAGAATGTGTGGCTCCAATCTGTTTAGGAGGGGGTGGACAGCTTAGCATTACAAAGTTCTGCCATGTCCGGGGGATTTGGCATAGAAACCCCCTGAATTGGGCAGTCCTGGCTCTTATGTGTTGCTGTTGGGGAACATATATGACACTCTTGTGTCTGATATCTGGGGGTAGGGAGCGCAGGACACCCTCTGAAACATACAATCCTGACTTGTGCTGGATATGAAAGGATAACACCTCCCTTGTCATACATAGCACAGGTCCCCCACCCCTGGCTCTCGAGTGTAAGGGGGTGAGGCATGACACCTCTGAATCAGTGTCCTGGCTCTCATGCGTTTGGAGGTAGAGGACATAGAAGACCCTTGAACCATACATTCCTGACTTGGAGGATGAAATGATGAGAACACTTCTCATCACATAGTACAGGTCATTTCTCACATCCTGGTTCTAGTGTTGGGAGGTGAGGGACTTGACACACTGTCCTGGCTCTCATGTGTTTGGGCAGTAGGGGCATAGTACACACATGAATCATACACCAAGGATAAAAATTATGAGAATATCTTCACCACATATCCTACAGCTCTCCTATTCCAGACTCAACTTGGAATAGATTGATAATGATCCCCCCTCCCCCTAATCATACAGTCCTGGCCATTGGGAGTTGGGGCTGAAGCACATGACACTCGGTGTCCTGGTTTCCATGTATTAGAGATGGAAGAGCATTTCCCTCAAGTATTCAGTCCTGGCTCTCATGTGTTGGGGGTGGTGGAGAGCCACAGACGACATTCTTATATCATATGGTCCTAGCTCTCATGTGTTGGGGGTAATGGAAGGATAAGCTTCCCCCAGTCCTGGCTCTCATGTGTTGGGGGCAGTGGAGAGGCACA
This sequence comes from Rana kukunoris, assembly GCA_029574335.1. Classification (NCBI taxonomy): domain Eukaryota; kingdom Metazoa; phylum Chordata; class Amphibia; order Anura; family Ranidae; genus Rana; species Rana kukunoris. Next base: position 86,766,530 of record CM056049.1, on the reverse strand, counting down.
TATGACATTTTTGAATCATATGGTCCTAGCTCTCATGTGTTGGGGGTAACTGAAGGATAAGCTTCCTCCAGTTCTGGCTCTCAGGTGTAGGGGGCGGGGACCCATGACAGCTCTGAATCATCCAGTCCTCGCTCTCCTGTGTTGAGGGGAGATGGATTAATGCCCCTCACCCATCGTCTCTGTGTCAGGAGTAATAGAATGAAGACCCCAGAGTCATAGTCCTAATTTTCCCATGTTTGGGGTGCTGAGCCCTCAGTCATCCAGTCCTGGCTCTCATGTGTTGGGGGTGATAGAATGATGTCCCCCTAGCCCAATCCTGTCATGACACCCATCAGTATTCCAATCCTTGCTCTCGTGTGTTGGGGGCGATGGGATAAAGCCCCCCCGGGGTTCAGGTTTTGGGTCCATATGACACCCCCTCAGTCCCAACTCTCGTGTTGGGGGTGATGGGACAATGTCCCCCTAGCCCAGTGCTGGGTCATATCACACCCACAATCACCCAGTCCTGACTGTTGGGGTGATGCCCCCCAAAGTTCAGGTTTTGGGAGGTGGGTCCATATGACACCCCTGAATCCAGTACTGGCTGTCCTGATTTGGGGGCAATGACCCCCCCCCCCCAGTCCTGGGTTAATATAACACCCCTGAAACATTGAGTCTTCGCTCTTGTGTATTCGGGGTTATCACCCCCCTGGTCCTAGCTGTGCTTTGGGGGTGAGTGATGACCCCCAGTCCTGGGTACATATGAAACCCCCAAGTCCTTGCTGTCCTGATATGGAGGTGATGTCCTGGCTGTGACATGTTTGGGATGATTACCCTCCCCTAGTGCCAATATGGGGGTGATGGGTTGATGACCCCCATCCCCAGTCCTAGGTACATATGAAACCCCCGGGTCCTTGCTGTCCTGATTTGGGGGTGAAGTCTTGGCTGTGACATGTTTGGGGTGATTACCCCCGTGCCAATTTGGGGGCAATGGGTTTATTACCCCTTAGTCCAGAACATATGACACCCAAGTGATTTGGGTGGGTGACCCCCTTGACCTCCCCCAGTCCTGATTTGGGGGTAATGGGATTATGACCCCCGCCATTCTGGGTCCATATGACAACACAGAGCCCTGATTTAGGGGTGACATCCTGGCTGACATGTTTGAGGTAACCCCATCCCCAAATTGGGGGTGACCCCCCCAGTTCAGGGTCCATATGACCCACCCCAGTACTGATTTAGGGGTGATGGGATGATGATGACCCCCCAGTTCAGGGTCCATATGACCCCCCCCAGTCCTGATTTAGGGGTGATGGAATGATGACCCCCCAGTTCAGGGTCCATATGACTCCCCCAGTCCCGATTTAGGGGTGATGACTCCCCCAGTTCAGGGTCCATATGACCCCCCAGCAATCCTGTCTGTCCTGATTTGGGGGTGATGACCCCCCAGTCCCGATTTCAGGGGGTGATAATAGGACCCCCCTCTCCCCCCGGTGCTGATTGACTCACCCACTTGCAGGACGTTGTCCACACAGCCGGCCTCCAGCAGAGCGATGCCTCGACGGAAAGGCAGGCGGTTCTCGTCGCCGTTGTCCCCGGACGAAGATGATGACACGGGTCCGGCCGCTGTAGGCGCTCCTGAGGCGGCACTTCCACCACCGCCTCCTCCTCCTCCCCCCGCCGTCCCCCCGGCAGTGGCCCCCGGCACCCCCCCTGTGGGGGCCCCGCCGTCCTCTCCGCCCGTATTAAAGGACGAGTACATGCAGATCTCCCGCTCGCTCCGCGGGAAGGACCAGTAGACGATGCGGCGCTGTACGGGCTCCGGGATCCTCTCGAATCGCTCCTCCACCCGCTGGAAGGGCCATTTCTCTGCCACCTTCCGGGCCGCGATGTCCAGCAGGGACTCCGGGTTCTGTGTCTTCCCGGACAGGCCGTGAGCGGAGCTTCCGGGGGCTCCTACTCCTACCCGCTGCCCTGGCCTGCACGCCGAGCCGAAGCCTGGTCTGCAGCAGAGCCGCTTAGCGGGAGGCAGCTGACCGCGCTCCGCCATGATCGCACCGCTTCTGAGCCGCCAGCGGAAGTGGCCGCACATTATAAACTGGGGGGGAGGAAGGGCGAGCTCAGCGTTCACTCAGCGACACACGGCGCCGCCCACCGCGGCCGCCCGGACACGCCCGCCGAGCTATAAACAAACGCCCACCTGTACGTGGAGAAGGATAATTTCTCACACTTGCCACGCCTACTTCCGCGCTAGCCGCGCCCATCCCCAGAGTTCACCAGTCCTGAGACCGAGAGGTGAAGAAAACACTAGACGCCCATTTCTCACACTAGCCACGCCTCGCTTTTCCCTCTCCCCGCCTAGTCTCGAGTTCATCAGGCGAGTGAACCAGAATTGAAAATAAAACTTCACAGCGAGACGTCACGCAGAGGAGAGGGCGGTCCTAGGCAAATGAGCTCGGAGCCACTGTCTAGGCTGGGAAAGGGAGCAGGAATGTGGAGGGATGGGAGGTGACGCCAGCGTGAGAGAGAAGAGGGCGGGCGGGGATAACACGGAGGACGGCTTGTCCTTTGAAGTTCTCCCGTGCTCTTTGAAGTCTGCCGTGACAGGGGCGGGGCGCCTCCTGACGGGAAAGCGGGGAGGGCGCAGAGCGCTACGGGAGGGCGTGGCACGGGGTGTGGGGCGTGGCCGCCCGAACCTTGTGACCTCGGCTGGCGAGAAGCCCCGTGCTGGAAGCTGGCGGTGACGTCACGACCCTTTTCAAAACAAAAGAAATGTGCCAGAGCCAGGAAGTGTGCCAGAGAACCAATGAGAGTTTGTGCGCCCCTCCCATCCCCCATATTAACCTGGTCACTGCTGACAGCCAATGAGAGTGTGTGCGCCCCTCCCAGTATTAACCCGGTCACTGCTGACAGCCAATGAGTGTGTGTGTGCCCCTCCCCCGTGTTAACCCTGTCACTGCTGGCAGCCAATGAGTGTGTGTGCCCCTGCCCCATATTAACCCGGTCACTGCTGACAGCCAATGAGTGTGTGTGTGTGTGTGTGTGTGTGTGTGCCCCTCCCCCTACAATAACCCTGTCACTGCTGACATCCAGTGTGGGCACACCCCCTCCCTCCTAAAGCTGAACTTTGGGCACAAAAAAAATGTAATTGAAATATACAGTACACATTCACTTGCATACACTTGTTAACCCCTTTCATGCCCATCTGAGAACTCCTGTCACCCAGCCAGTGTCATTAGTACAGTGTACAGTATAATCACTGTATTGGTGTCACTAGGGACGTCAGTGTCAGTTAGCATCCCTTCCAGCCAGTGTCTGTTAGCGCAAGATTGGCCGACACACTATCACAGTTCCTGAGTTCCTCTATAAGTCGCTGATCACCACCAATACCAGTATAGTGTCTGTACGGGGCAGTATCCTAATCATGGTCAGAACTATACTAGTGTCCCCAATAGTATATTGTCCCCAAAAATGCACTTCAGTTTTTATCAGTGGCGGCTGGTGCTCAAAATTTTTGAGGAGGCGCAAACAAACTGAAAATTTCTGAAAAAAAAACATCAATTGCAGCCTCACTGTACCATCAAATGCAGCCACTGTGCTCATCAAACGCACCCACTGTGCCCATAAATTGCTGCCACTGTGCCATCAAACGCACCCACTGTGCCCATCAAACACAGCCACTGTGCCCATTAACTGCTTACTGGGCACATATACCCCCTTCCTGCCCAGGCGAAATTTCAGCTTTCAGCACTGCGTCGCTTTAAATTAAAATTGCGACATGGCTCCCAAACAAAATTGGCGTCCTTTTTTTCCCACAAATAGAGATTTCTTTTGGTGGTATTTGATCATCTCTGCGGTTTTTATTTTTTGCGTTATAAACAAAAAAGTGCGAAAATTTTGGAAAAAAAACACAATATTTTTTACTTTTTGCTATAATAAATATCAATTTTTTGGAAAAAAATATCTTTTTTTTCTCAGTTTAGGCCGATATGTATTCTACATATTTTTGGTAAAAAAAAATCGCAATAAGCGTAAAGTAATTGGTTTGCACAAATGTTATAGTGGCTACAAAATAGGGGATAGAATTCTGACAATTTTTTTCTTTTTTTTTTACTACCGTGTTTCCCCGAAAATAAGACACCGTCTTATATTTTTTTTTCCTCAAGAAATCACACTATGGCTTATTTTCGGGGGGTGTCTTATTTTTATTACAGAAAATAAAGGTTGCCTACCTGAACCACACTTGCGCTTCTTAGCATTTCCTCTGTCCACCTGTAGACTGAGATTATCGTATTCTGCACGCCATTTTTGGATATCCAACTTCTTCTCTTTGCAAAAAGCCGTAAGATTCTTGCCTCGGGAGTCCTCCACAATTCCTTTCTTGTACTCAACAGAATAACTCTTTCTTTTTGCACTCATCTTGTCTGGTTGTACAAAAAGATAGGCCAGCAAAGCTGATGTGGAGCACAGTGGAGCTGGGGTGATCTGTTTGTGTGGGGTGAGAGAGGGGTTTGCTGGTCAATGCTGGGAGAATCTTTTTGCTTTACAGAGTGTTCTTCTCCTCACAGCTCCTGAGCACCAGTACAGTAACGTACGCCTATCACGTGTTGTTTACCGCGCCGCGCCGCATACGACACGCCTATCACTACAAGATTCGACACTACATCTTATTTTCGGAGATTCGACACTACATCTTATTTTCGGAGATTCGACACTACATCTTATTTTCGGAGATTCGACACTACATCTTATTTTCGGAGATTCGACACTACATCTTATTTTCGGAGATTCGACACTACATCGCTACGTCTTATTTTCGGAGGGGTGTCTTATATTTCTATCTTGCGTCGAAATCCCGCTACGGCTTATTTTCGGAGTACGTCTTATTTTCGGGGAAACACGGTAGTAATACAGCAATTTGTGAATTTTGGCAGGACTGCGATATTGCGACGGACACATCGGACACTTTTGACATATTTTTGAGCCCATTCACATTAATACAGCGATCAGTGCTATAAAAACGCACTAATTACTGTATAAATGTATACAGGCCTGCCTATGAGGTGTGGTCAATTTTAATTACTATGGTGAGCACTGTTACCTTTTTCATATCGTAACGATGAGATTGTTCAGGTTCCCATGTATGTATCCATATTTTTGTGTATTGACATGCATTTTTTTTTTTTTTTTGTTATACAGAACATCTGCATGGTACAAGCATAATTTTTACACAATGGTTGTGTGTCAGTCTTCTTTTAAGTGGTATTTCCCCTCTCAATCAATAATATTTTACCCAATTTAATTTGGAGTTCCTCACATGACATGATAAGTAAATGTCCCTGTCTATGGTGAGGAAAGGATGGACTTACTGATTGTCCGTCCGTACTAATAAAGTTAATGTGGTTTATAAATCCGTTCCCCGCCTGTGAAGTTGGCCAGTGAGTGGATGTCCGTAAAGGACTCTGCCGTCCAGATTCTTTTTACCTAGCTGCTATTATCCATGTAAACGCGGCAAGGTTTTTCAGCTCTTTTCCCTCACTTCATCCCTTTTCCAAAATGGCGATGTTGTGGCCGCTTTAGACTGACTCCGCCCACTGTGGGTATTACTGCGGTGACGTGGAGCGTCGTCCTTATCCCGTGATCAAGTCTTTGTGAAGACGAAACGTTGGGAGGAGACGTTCCCACGTCACCGCAACTATACGGAAGGACGCACGCGTTCCACCAAGCCGGCCGGCACTTTGTTTTTAAGCTCCTTATTTGCATCTGTTTGTAAGTGCAACTTTATTTATCCTTTTTAATAAATATCATCGGGTTTTACACTATGTGAGTTCTTCTGTCGTTTCATGGTTCCCCTATCAATGCTGCTATCTGCTGAAGTCTCACGGCTGCTGAAATACGATTCACCCCATCCTAGGTGTTTGCATCTACCCTTAGGGGATCTACAGTCTGGTAAGGGTTAGTGATGAGCGGAATACGCCATATTCGATTTCGCGATATTTTGCGAATATATAGAAGAATATTCGCGAATATTCGTTAATATCGAATATTCGTGATATTTTATCAAACAAAAAAATTGCGAAATTTCGCTAATGAGAAATTTCGCTAGTGCGAATGCGAAATTGATTGCGAAATTCTCGTCAACACGCGAAAACGGAGATCATTTCCTGGATTACTAAACTAATAGGCACTAAACACTAACTCTACTTACACAAACTTATATGACTAAAACTAAAGCTAATTTTTTTTTTTTATATATATACACAAAACACAGAAGGGCAGAGAACGTATTCGCGAATATTCGTTAATATCGAATACTCGTGATATTTTATCCAAAAAAAAAAATTGCGAAAATTTCGCTAATGCGAAAGCGAAATTGATTGCGAAATTTCGCTATTTTTTTTTTTACAAAATATCACGAATATTCGATATTAACGAATATTCGCAATATTTTATAAAAAAAAAAAAATAGCGAAATTGCGCTAATGCGAAAGCTAAATTGATTGCGAAATTCTCGTCAACACGCGAAAACGGAGATCATTTCTTGGATTTCTAAACTAATATGCACTAAACACTAACTCTACTTACACAAACTTATATGACTAAAACTAAAGCTAATTTTTTTTTTTTTTTTTTTATATACACAAAACACAGAAGTGCAGAGAACGTATTCGCCAATATTCGTAATACGAATATTCGCATTGCGAATATTCGGCAACATAAAAGGATCGCCTCAGCTACTCGGCCCAGGGTCTCTAATCATATCAGCAATGCTTTTAGACGTCGATGGAGATCACTAGGATGTGATCTGTTTTAAAAATAAGTTTGAAAAAATATGAATATTCGCAATAGCGAATATTCACCGCGATATTCGATTTATTCGCGAATACTCGAATATGCAATATTCGTAACGAATATTCGCAATGCGAATATTCGTGAGCAACACTAGTAAGGGTCAGTGTGTATAGTGGTGGTGGGTTTTCACTATCCACTCCCCATTTCACTAACTGTCCCACACGGGTGTTGATGTCCATAAGGTTTCACACTATGCATTTTTTCTGTTTTCTGTTTATTTTTGGTGCTGTGATTCTGCATTCAAATCCGGGAAAGCCCAAGTGTGACCGACAGCGTGGAGATTGATGCATTTATAGGCATGTGCAAAAGTGAAAAATTTGTTTCGTTTCGTTTCGTTTCAATTCGTCATTTAATAAATTTCGTTAAGTTAGGTTCGTTACATGTGTTGAATTCGTTTTCGGAATTCGTTCGTTTTCGACCGAATTTCGAAAAATACGGTCGAAATCGAAAATATTTCAACCAGATTATAAAACAAATAGTCTCTTTTCGAATAGAATTTTTTTCGAATTAAATTCGATTTTTTTTTTTTTTTTTTCGAATTCCGATCGAATTTAGTCCGCGGGTATTCGATTCGGAATTCGAAAAAAAAAATTCGATTTCAACCATTTTTTTTTTTTTTTTTCGAAATTCGGTCGAAAATGAACGAATTCCGAAAACGGTCGAAATTTTTCGCTAATATAGCAATTCGGAAATTCGTATGCATCCGAATGTCCGAATAATGGAAAATTCGTCCGAATTTCGATTCGGAACGAAACGAAATGCACATGCCTAATGCATTATTATCATCTAGAGATTTTGCCTTCTTGATTTATATACTACAATTTTGGGAGAAGGTATATCCATCTTCATCTGAAGACTTTTTCCCTGCTAAGACCTACCCCAGTTCATCATAGACTATAAGTAGGCTTCTCTGTGACCAATAGGTGGACTTTCTAATTTTATATTTTTGCTCTCCTGTTTTTTGTCATTTCTCTGTGGCTCCAGAAGTATATTATCTTCACATTGAATAGTAGTGTTGAGCGGAATACGCCATATTCGATTTCGCGATATTTCACGAATATATAGAAGAATATTCGTGAAATATTCGTTAATATCGAATATTCGTGATATTTTATCAAAAAAAAAAAAATTTTGCGAAATTTCGCTAATGCGAATGCGAAATTGATTGCAAAATTCTCGTCAACACGCGAAAACGGAGATCATTTCCTGGATTACTAAACTAATATGCACTAAACACTAACTCTACTTACACAAACTTATATGACTAAACTAAAGCTAATTTTTTTATTTTTTTTATACACAAAACACAGAAGGGCAGAGAAAGTATTTGCGAATATTCGTAATACGAATATTCGCATTGCGAATATTCGGCAACATAAAAGGATCGCCTCAGCTACTCGGCCCAGGGTCTCTAATCATACCAGCAATGCTTTTAGACGTTGATGGAGATCACTAGGATGTGATCTGTTTTAAAAATAAATGTGAAAAAATACGAATATTCGCAATATCGAATATTCACCGCGATATTCGATTTATTCGCGAATACTCGAATATGCAATATTCGTTACGAATATTCGCAATGCGAATATTCGTGAGCAACACTATTAAATAGTTTATACCACTTATGTTTGTGTTGTTCACATGACCACAGCTTCATATTATGAGTAGTTTTTTTTTGTGATTAATAGGTGGACTTCTCATAAGTTTCCTATTTTTTGGTGTTGTTTGTTTTGGCATTTCTCTGTGGGTCTATAGGTTTTTCACCCCCACATTGATTATTTTCACTACGCATTGTGCCCTTCATAAGGTCACAGCTCTATATTTAGCGCGATTCCAGCTTCTTCTTTACTGTATAAATGTGACTGGCAGTGAAGGGGTTAACACTAGTGGGTGAGGAAGGGGTTAAATGTGAGTCCTGGGTGTGTTCTAACTGTGTGGGGGGAGGGGGGTGACTGGGGGAGGTGACCGATGCTGTCTCCCTATGTACAAGGGACACAGCATCTGTCACCTCTCCCTGACAGGACGTGGTGCTCTGTGTTTACACACAGAGCTCCACGTCCCTGCTCTAAAACTGCCGATCGGCGGGTACCTGGCGGACATCGCGACCGCCAGGCACGCGCATCGGCATCTCGGGGACGCGCCGGGTGCGCGCGCCCCCCAGTGGCCGGAGAACACGATGCCGTCAATTGACGGCGTCTTGGATATTCACATTCACCTTGCTGCCGTCATTTGACGATAGGCAGGAAACCAAGTGGTTAAATGCAGCCACTTTGCCCATCAATTGCCGCCACTGTGACATCAATCGCAGCCACTGTGCCCATCAAACACAGCCACTGTGCGCATTAAATGCAGCCACTGTGCCATTAAACAAAGCCACTGTGCCCATCAATTGCCGCACCTGTGGTGCTTGTATTGGTCCAGCAGTGCACCAGCACCTTTGCAGGCATTGTGCTACATGCTCGCTGTTTGGTGTGCTCCTGCACCTTTAAGGAGGGGTGGCTCCCCTTCAGTCCACCTGCCCCTATCTATCCATCAGAATGCATGTGCCTCCATTGTGGGGACACTCATTGTTTAGTGTTAGGACCACACATTACAGGGTGCCTTGGCGCGGCTCTGTGGATCACGCATGTGTTTGCAAATGCGTGCGGACAAAACCCTTGTTTTTAACGCATATTGTTAAACAGGTTAATTGGCTGTTCTGCGAGCTGGCCGGTAAGTAGGCTTGGTTTTTCCCTGGGCATTCCCCAGGTTTTGTTGTTACCATCAATTGCCGCCACTGTGTCATCACGTGCTGCCAGTGTGCCCTATCAAATGCTCCCACTATGCCACATGAAACGCAGTTACTGTGCCATATCAAATGCTGCCAGCGTGCCTCATCAAACGCTCCCACTGTGCTCCATTAAAAGCAGCCACTGTGCCATATCAAATGCTGCCAGTGTGCTAGGAGAGAAAAGTGTTTTTATTCTCTTAGGACAGGTAGATTTCCAGGTTAGGCTAGCCTGGGTGTGTTTTGTGATTTGGGTTGGAAGTGGCTCAGTAGTGCTGGGTGACTCACAGGTGGCATCACTGGGAACTCCTATACTTCCTTCTAGAATCTTCTAGTGTTTTCTAGAAAGAGTATCTGGAGGGGAGGTGGAGCCACCTGGGGTATTCTATGAAACTCCTGACCAACTCCTAACTTGGATTGGCAGGGGGCAGGCCTCCTTAAATACCCAGGGTCAGCCCAGCAGGGGAGGAGTTGATTGGGTGGAAGAATAGGGATGGTGTGCTAAGTTGTCGGGCCCTTAAGAGAGCTCCCCAATCTGGGGGGGTGGTGCCCTTGGGCCTGGGCTCGGGTGCGGAGATGGCCCTCCAAGAAAACATGGAGGTGTCCTAGACAGGAGGCACAGCAGGAGCAAGAGAGGATAGCTGGAGAATACTGGGCTGGTGAGTTAGCAGGTCTGAGAGGCACTCCTGAGAGGACTGAGATGCAGCAGTCTGGGATGGGTGCAGAGCCAGCCTGGAGGAGGGTTGTGCCACGGGCAGTGGAGCGAGGCAACTGCAGCCAAGAGAGCTGCCTGAAGAGGGTGGTACTGGGAGCAGGACCCCTTTGAAAGTCCTGTGCCGTATGTATAAGTTGTACTTTCAGGTATACCTTCCCCCTTATTTTGTAGGTGTATTTTATGTCAAATATTAATGATGGTCGTCTTGTATTCTTCGGAATCTTTCTTTTTGGTCTTTATTTTGATTTGCATAAATGTTCCTTTATCATTCATCTTATGTTATGTACTGTCATATGACTGTATGATTTAATTTACCTCAATAAAAAATGTTTGTAAACAAAAAAGAAAGTCCCGCGCCATGAACGCGCTGGCTTCTCGGTCGGCTTCTCGGCTCATTCATTGGTTGATTGAAAGCAGCGCAGCCATTGGCTCGCGCTGCTGTCATTCATATCCAATGACGCAGCACACAGGGGGCGGGGCCGAGTGATACAGTGAGTGGCTGTATCACGGGAGCACGCCCGCAAGAACTTACCACCATGCGAGAGAGCTTGCATGAAGGTGGAAAGTTAATGCGAGGAGGAGCCGAGACAGCTGCCGAGGGACCCCAGAAGACCAGGTTCGGGGGCCACTCTGTGCAAAATGAGCTGCACAGTGGAGGTAAGTATGACATGTTTGTTATTTAAAAAAAAAATTCTCTTTAGTGTTCCTTTAATGCACTATACGAAAAAAAAATTCAAACTCGTTTTCGAATAATGAAACGACTTTGCCATCATGTAATAACCCTATTTTGATCGATAAGGTGTTCAATGGACATAAATGAATCGATTTTTCTTTCATTTTACATATACGTAGTGCTAACAGTTCAGGCGAGAAACATATTAACCTTTCTATTTATCGTTTGGCAGAACTTTCCAACCTGTTCCTTATATCGTTCGGCTCTGAAAAGTTAAAAATGATTTTCTATTTGTGCTCATTAACTGGACGAAAAATGAATAAACGGTCCAAATGACTGATTTTCAAATATTTGTTTGTCTAGTATATGGCCAGCATAACTGATGAGTAAGGAAAGGAGAGTGGGAGAGAGGAGAGAAAGGGAAAAGGGGAAAGGCAATTTCTTGATTTTTTTATTTGTTTGTTTTTTATTGTTTGTTTTATTTTTATTTATTTTTATTTGTATATGTTAGTTATGTATCCCATCTTATCTTGTTGTTCAGTTGTGTTTAAAAACCATACTCACTTGTCCAGCAAAACCCTGCATCGTCTGGTTTAACCACTTCAGTCCAGGAAGAATTTACCCCCCTTCTGACCAGAGCACTTTTTGCGATTCGGCACTGCGTTGATTTAACTGACAATTGCGTGGTCGTGCGACGTGGCTCCCAAACTAAACTCACATCCTTTTTTCCCACAAATAGAGCTTTCTTTAGGTGGTATTTGATCACCTCTGCGGTTTTTATTTTTTGCGCTATAAACAAAAAAAAGAGCGACAATTTTGAAAATAAAGCACTATTTTTTACATTTTGCTATAATAAATATCCCCAAAAAATATATAATTTATTTTTCCTCAGTTTAGGCCAATACGTATTCTTCTATATATTTTTGGTAAAAAAAAAATAGCAATAAGTGTATATTGATTGATTTGCACAAAAGTTATAGGCCCAGATTCACAGAGCAATTACGCCTGTCTAACTGGTGTTAGACAGGAGTAATTTCAAATTTCGTGCCGTATCACTAGTTTGAATCCTCAAACCATGATACGGCGGCTTCGGGCTTCGATCCGAGAGGCTTACGTCCTCGTAAGCCTTCGGATCTACACTGCGATATTTTTGCGGCCGCTGGGAGGAGTTCGCGTCATTTTCATGCGTCGGGATATGCAAATGAGTTTTTACAGCGATCCACGGAGGTACGAGTGTCCCTCGCAATCGCCTACGTCATTTTTTGGCTACGTAATGTTAGAGGAGCTTTTTGCTGGTCTAACAGTGCGTAACCCATGTAAAGTATGGCCGTCGTTCCCGCGTCGATTTGAAAATATATATATTTTTTTAACGTAACTCGTTCGGGAATAGGAATGTACGTAAACGACGCTACTACGACGTGACGACGTGTTTTCGCGCAATGCACGGCGGGAAATTTGCGAACGGAGCATGCGCAGTTCGATCGCCGCGGGAACGCGCCTATTTTAAATGCTTCACGCCCCCTACTGGCGCAGATGGATTGCGACGGGAGAAATACACTACGCCGCCGTCGTTTACTGGACAAAATCTACCTGGATTCCATGTAGAGCCAGGTAAAAAACGGTAAAAAGTGTATTTCTGATACTCTACGAGAATCTAATTCTCTGTGAATCTGCCCCATAGCGTCTACAAAATAGGGAATAGTTTTATGGCATTTTTATTATAATTTTTTTTATTAGTAATGGCAGCGATCTGTGATTTGTATCATGACTGTGACATTATGGCGGACACATCGGACACTTTTGGCGTTATTTTGGGACCATTGTCATTTATACAGCAATCAGTGCTATAAAACGTCACTGATTACTGTGTAAATGACACTGGCAGGGAAGGGGTTGACCACTAGGGGGCGAGGAAGAGGTTAAATGTGTCCTAGGGAGTGATTATAACTGTGGGGAGCTGGGCTACAAGTAACACGACAGTGATCACTGCTCCCAATGACAGGGAGCAGTAGATCAGTGTCCTATCACAAGGCAGAACAGTGAAATGCCTTGTCTACATAGGCATCTCCCTGTTATGCAGCTCTGTGACACGATCGCGGGACACCGGCGGACATCGAGTCCGCGGGGCACGGTCACGGAGCTCGCGGCAGGGGCCGGGACGTATATCTACTGGCGGCGGTCAGCAAGTGGTTAATTAGTTATTTCACCACCACATGCAAGCTCCTTTCCAATGTCGTCGGGGGGGCCAACCACCTCCTCCTGCCAGCCCTCTGGTGACTCAACGCATGTGTAGTGTGTCGGATAGTTTCTGGAGGGTGAGCAATGTGATGTTTACTTCCCAAGCATCCTAGGTGTGCAATGTAGGTATCCTACAGATCCGCAGGCAGCTGGGGCTGCATCATTCTAGCCTAGATGAAAAAAGCGGAAGCTCCAGCAGTTAAAAAAAAAGAGTATTTTACAAAAGGAAAGAAATGTTGCGAAAAAGGGGGGAAGGAGCACATTATATAAAGCACAGTCAGGGCCGATTCCCACTGGTGCGATGTCTGAGATCGAATGTGAATCGCACCGCATTGCAATGCCAATCATATGCGATCTCTGTGCTATGCGATTTCAGCCATATAGATCGAATGGCTGAATTTGCATCAAACTTGCGCAGGACCCTTTTTTGCCAGCAGCAGAATCGGATCACATGGGTGTTTACACCCATGTGATCCGATTCCTGTCCGAGTTTGCAGTTTGCACTGCGATATGCAAATTGATTTGGGGGTGTCATTAACTTTTAACTGACACTCCCAGCAGTTCGCATAGGGTAGTGTGAACTGCTTCAAGGAGACATGCAATGTGGGAACCCACAGTGGATTCGCAGGGTTCCCGCTTTGCAGCAGTGTGAACCGGCCCTAAAAGTCAGATTTGAAGCTTTATTACACCCCTCTACATCCTTTCATCCTAAAGGAAATTGCACTATTCCAAGTAGGATAAAATACCTATTTTAGCAATTCTATTTTGCTCACATGATTCATATCTTGCTTTTCTGGAGTGCCTGGCCCTGGTCTGTGGATGGGGCTAAGCAGCAGCACATCAGGTGACCCAATGAAGTTGCTTATGTGCATTTCCATTCTTAAAAGCGGAGCTCCACCAAGATCTTTTTTTAAAATGCTGCTGCTGCTGCTGCAAAAAAAGTTTTTTTTATACATACCTGAAGTGCCTGTTGCTAGGCAGATCGTCCTAATCTGCCACTTCCTGATCCGCGGTCCGACTTCTTTCTTCTGTCCCTCGGCTGCCTCCTGTGGAATAGTGGAGCGGTGTCTTCTGGGACCTTGTGTGTGTCCCAGGAGACATCATCCATTCATGTTGCGCCACGCGGCTCGCACATGCGCAGTAGGGAATTGGGCAGTGAAGCCGCAAGGCTTCACTTCCTGATTCTCTCACCGAGGATGGCGGCGGGGCAGCCGAGACCCGAGCGATACCCTGGATAGGTAAGTCTCCTTATTAAAAGTCAGCAGCTACAGTGTTAGTAGCTACTGACTACATTTTTTTTTTTTTTTTTTTAACCGGACCTCCGCTTTAGCCTGCTCCAGTACAATAGTATTGCTGTGTTTGGTCCTAAGATCTCTGCTCCCACACATCTGGCAGCAACATAGATCCAATACTGTCTGCAACCCTGGCAACTCAGTGCCCTCACACACTCTCTATTATTATCTTCAAGAGAGTTGGGTAGGAGGTGCAAGAGAAGCCCTCTCATCTAATGATCTCTACCTGGTATGTGATAGCCCCCTATGAGGTCAGAGAGAAAATCTGTGTGTCTACCTGTAGACAGCAGCGCACTTCACATTGAAATTTATATTTGTGCACTTCAAATAAAGTTTTCTAAAAAATAATAAAAAAAGGAGCGGTGTGATGTGCTGAATCAGCACCACACTTCTCTCTACCGCTGACTCACTGCAGCTGGAACGTTCAGCTGCCGCACAGTAAACCACTGCCGTTTACTGTGTGTCAGCTGCCTATTTATATGTGAACAAGCCTAAATAGCCAGCAACGGTGCCATTATCTGGGGTGGACATGCATATGGACCCCTTGATAACATCCTATTGGGTGAAACGCGTCAGGCGGAGACACACAAACCATGTGGCTTGTGCACCTCTCATGCAGCTGTGGCACCCCCCCCCTCAAATCTGCCCCCACCTTGTCTCAGCAATCGGCAGCAGAGAGACGGACAGAACTCCTCCACTAGATCCTGCACTTCTCTGTCCAGCCACAGAGAGGGTTATCTCTGTCCCCCTTGTCTCAGCAGCAGAGAGGAGGACAGAACTCCTCCTACAGATCCCCCTCATCTCTGCATCCCCTGGTCACAGCAACATTCTGCAGACCCCAGCAGCTGACCCTAGCCCTTCGCTGGCCCTCATCCAGACCATGAACTTTCTGCTTTCGAGCTCCACCCCAGCTTCTCCCTAGCAGCAGCACAAGGTAAGGAGGGGTCCACTGTAATGTAAGGGAGGCAGATGGACTCTTCACTTCGGAGGGTGGTTGAAGGGTCTGTGGGCTCTTGACATTTTATGTAAGGGGGGAGAGTTATAATTATTATGAGAATATAATTCTATGCTATTTGAAAAGAAGAGTCGCACACTGCTGGTATCATCCACAAGTAACTTTATTGGAGACTGCTCAGGCAGAACACCATGGCACTCAGACTGGCATCATCTGCTACAGAAGTGTGAGTGGGTTCCATGCCGGTCTACACCTGCCCTTCACAGCTTAGGTCTTACTAAAACCAGAAATAATCAAACGAAGAAACAATTATTTAATATGGTAAACAGTAGATACATTTATATAGTCTTGAGGCCCCGTACACACGACCGAGCTTCTCGGCAGAATCCAGCGAGAAGCTCGCTGGGAGACGGGACATACTAAAACATTTAATGTGAAAATGGCTTAATGTAGCTTAACAAGCAAAAAAGTGCCTAAACCTCAATCAATTGCCCTGAAACTTTGCACACCCCAAGAAATCGACGTTCCAAACATATCCAAGAAGTTTCAAGCGATTTGGTGTTCCACAAGGCAAACTATGGACATTAAGCTTGTTTTTTTGGGAGCTTAATGTGGCTTAACGTACGAAAAAGACCTTAAATGTTAACCAATCTCTCCCAAACTTCACACAATAGAAGACTCTATCCATAGTAACATATTTTGAAAATTTCAGCTCATTTGGTTAATCACACCAAAAGTTATTCACATTAAGCTATATTTTACAATACTAAAACATTTAATGTGAAATTGGCTTAATGTAGCTTAACGAGCAATAAAGTGCCTAAACCTCAATCAATTGCCCTGAAACTTTGCACAGCCTGAGATCTCAACTACTCAAACATATCCTATAAGTTTTGTGCTATTTGGTATCCCACAAGGCAAACTAGGGACATTAAGCTTGTTTTTTTGGGAGCTTAATGTAGCTTAACGTACGAAAAAGACCTTAAATGTTAACCAATTTCCCCCAAACTTCACACAGTAGAAATCTCTATCGATGCCAACATATTCTGAAAATTTCAGCTCATTTGGGTTATCACACCAAAATTTATTCACATTAAGCTATATTTTACAATGCAAAAACAGAGCTTAACGTACCATAATGTAACTAAACCTTGATCAATTGTCTTAAAACTTTGCACAGCCTAAGATCTTAACAACTCAAACCTATCCAATAAGTTTTGTGTGATTCAGGGTCCCACAAGGAAAACTATGGACATTAAGCTTGTTTTTTGGGGAGCTTAATGTGGCTTAACGTACGAAAAAGACCTTAAATGTTAATCAATTTCCACCAAACTTCACACAGTAGAAGACCCCATCCACGCTAACATATTCTGAAAATTTCAGCTTATTTGGTTAATCACACCAAAAGTTATTCGCATTAAGCTATATTTTACAATACTAAAACATTTAATGTGAAATTAGCGTAATGTAGCTTAACGAGCAATAAAGTGCCTAAACCTCAATCAATTGCCCTGAAACTTTGCACATCCCAAGATCTTACAAACATATCTAAGACATTTCAAGTGATTTGATGGTCCACAAGGCAAACAAGGAACATTAAGCTTGTTTTTTGGGAGCTTAACGTACAAAACATACCTTAAATGTTAACCAATTTCCCCCAAATTTCACACAATAGAAGACCACATCCATGCCAACATTTTCTGAAAATGTCAGCTCATTTGGTGAATCACACCAAAAGTTATTCACATTAAGCTATATTTTACAATACTGAAATTGGCTTAATGTAGCTTAATGTAGCTTAACAAGCAAAAAAGTACCTGAACCTCAATCAATTGCCCTGAAACTTTGCACACCCCAAGATCTCGACCTTTCAAACATATCCAAGAAGGTTCAAGTGATTTGGTGTCCCAGAAGGCAAACTAGGGACATTAAGCTTGTTTTTTTGGGAGCTTAATGTAGCTTAATTTACGAAAAATACCTTAAATGTTAACCAATCTCCCCCAAACTTCACACAATATAAGACTCTGACCATGCCAAACTATTCTGAAATGTTCAGCTCATTTGGTTAATCACAATAAAAGTTATTCACATTAAGCTATATTTTACAATACTGAAAATGGCTTAATGTAGCTTAATGTAGCTTAACGAGCAAAAAAAGTACCTGAACCTCAATCAATTGCCCTGAAACTTTGCACACCCCAAGAACTCGAACTTACAAACATATCCAATAAGTTTCAAGCGATTTGGTGTCCCAGAAGGCAAACTAGGTACATTAAGCTTGTTTTTTGGGGAGCTTAATGTGGCTTAACGTACGAAAAATACCTTAAATGTTAACCAATTTCCCCCAAACTTTACACAGTAGAAAGCTCTATCGATGCTAACATATTCTGAAAATTTTAGCTCATTTGGGTTATCACACCAAAATGTATTCACATTAAGCTATATTTTACAATGCAAAAACAGAGCTTAACGTACCATAATGTAACTAAACCTTGATCAATTGTCTTAAAACTTTGCACAGCCTAAGATCTTAACTACCCAAACCTATCCAAGACGTTTTGTGTGATTCGGGGTCCCACAAGGCAAACTATGGACATTAAGCTTGTTTTTTGGGGAGCTTAATGTGGCTTAACGTACGAAAAAGACCTTAAATGTTAATCAATTTCCACCAAACTTCACACAGTAGAAGACCCCATCCACGCTAACATATTCTGAAAATTTCAGCTTATTTGGTTAATCACACCAAAAGTTATTCGCATTAAGCTATATTTTACAATACTAAAACACTTAATGTAAAGAGCTTAACGTACCATAATGTGCCTTAACCTCAATCAATGTTCTTGAAACATTGCACAGCCTAAGTTTTCAACTTCCCAAATCTATCCAAGAAGTTTCAAGCTATTTGGTGTACCAAAAGGCAAACTAGGGACATTAAGCTTGTGTTTTGGGGAGCTTAATGTGGCTTAACGTACATAAAAGACATTAAATGTTAACCAATCTCCACACAATAGAAGAATATATCCATGCCAACATATTATGAATATTTCAGCTCATTTGGTTAATCACACCAAAAGTTATTCACATTAAGCTATATTTTACAATGCTAAAACATTTAGGGCCAGATTCTGAAAGGAGATACAACGGCATCGTATCTCTGTTTGCGGGGCTGTGCATCTATGCGCTTGATTCTTAGAATCAGTTACGCATAGATTTTGCTTAAATCCGACTTGCGTAAGTCACTTACATCGTCGGATCTAAGTTGCAATGTTACGCTGGCCGCTAGGTGGCATTCCCGTCGATTTCTGCGTTGAATATGCAAATGAGCCTGATACGCCGATTCCCGAACGTTTTTGCGCCGCTTCGCCGTAGTTTACGTCGTTTCCGTAAGCACAAGGTTACCCCTGCTATATGAGGGGTAACCTTTCTTACGTCGGTCCGCCGTATGCCCTGTTAAGTATGGACTCGGGACAGCGTCGTATTTTTCCATCGTTTACGTTGTTTACGTAACTCGTTCGCGAATAGGCCTGTATGTTAATTACATTGCCGCTGTAATCAATGTATTTGCGGCGTACTATGGAGCATATGCAGTGGCCTATGTTTAAGGCCGGCGCATGCGCAGTTCGTTTGGCACGGGGGCGCGCTTAATTTAAATACAAGCCGCCCCCTTTGAATTACGCGGCCTTACGCCGGGCCATTTACACTACGCCACTGGAAATTACGGAGCAAGTGCTTGGAGAATACGGCACTTACTCCTGTAAGTTGCGGCAGCGTAGTGTAAATAGCTTACGATACACTACTCCGGCATCTACGAGAATCTGGAACTTAATGTGAAATTGGCCTAATGTAGCTTAACGAGCAATAAAGTGCCTAAACTTCAATCAATTGCCCTGAAACTTTGCACAGCCCAAGATCTCAACCCCTTAAAACTATCCTATATGTTTCCTGCGATTTGATGTTCCACAAGGCAAACTAGCATCATTAAGCTTCTTTTTTGGGGAGCTTAACTTACAAAACTGACCTTAAATGTCAACTAATTTCCCCCATTTGGTAAATCACACCAAAAATTAGTCACATTTTACATGCCCAAAACACATAGCTTAGTGTAAAAAGAGCCTAATGCAGTTGGGTAGTAAGTCGGGGGCGGGGGGGGGGTGTGCTGCACCAGGTGCCACACACTGAAGGGGGTGTCAGGCCGGTGCCCCCCCTCCGTGACTAAAGACTAAAGGCAGAGACAGAGGGCAGCATGGCGTGATGACTGGGAGGCAGCGGCAGCCTAAGTAGCACACTGCAGGCTGAAGCCGCCTCGCTTTGCAGGGGGGGTGAGAGCCGCACCCTGAGTGATACCCATCCCGTCGGCGGACCCAGGTCCCGGCCACAACAATCCCCTTCTCTCGTGGCCACGCCGTGGCTCTGATAAGTCTTGGCTGCGACTGTCTCGCAGTCACATAGCCGAGCAGAGTGAAGCCACGCCGCCTCCCCCTCCTCTGTGTTATCTACCATTGCTGTGTGTGCAGCACGCAGCATGCTGATCATCTGAGCCTAGCGAGGTGCATTACAGGTCTGAAAGGGGGGGGGTGTTTGCACTGTTGTAGGGGGGTCTGTATTGTAGGGGGGTCTGTATTGTTGGGGGGGCTGTTTTGTAGGGGAGGTCTGTTTTGTATGACGGCTCTTATATAGGTGAGGCGGGGCCACCCGTCACGTGACCCATCCCCCTCTAACGCACCCTCTGACTACATCACTGGGGAAGCCCAGGCTTTCCCTTGTGTCAGAGGGGGACAGGTCACGTGAAGGGTGGCCCTGCCTTACATATATAAGAGTTGTCATACCATCAACCACCGGGCAAGGGTTGTGGGGATGAGACCCTTGTCCCATCAACATGTTGAGGGCATGTGGCCTGGTACAGTTCAGGAGGGAGGGCGCACTCTCGTCCCACCTTTTTTCGGTGGCAGGCCAGGTTACATGCTCTGATAAGGGGTCTGGTGTGAATTGTTGGGGGAACTCCACGCCTTTTTTTTTTTATTGGCGGCGGGGTTCCCCCTAAAATCCATATTAGACCTGAAGGGCCAGGTAATTGAATTTGGGGGGACCCCCATGCTTTGCTGGATATGTGCATTGGGTCCCTCACCGTGCAGTGGGCACACGCCTGCTATGGCTCTTAAAGGACATTTCTTCATTTGTGTTGTCACATGAAAAGATAAAATAGTTACAAAAATGTGAGGGGTGTACTTACTTTTGTGAGATACTGTACCTCCTCTGTACAGTGTTTTTTCCTGCCAAATGCCCCCACAGCAAGCAGCTTGCTATGGGGCACTTGAGCAGAGCCGCAGCTTTGTGTGTCCATTAAGACACAGAGCCGTGGTTTGGCAACGCCCCCTCTCTGTCTTCAATCTGTCCCTTGGCTCTCGGGTGGAGGCGCCGTCATCTTCGGTAAGGGAACCGGGAAGAGAAGTCTTGCTGATAATCCAGACTTTCCTCCAGGAATGGACATTAAATTACTTACGGTCAGCACAGGGAAACTTCTGGCCACTTACTGTCTCTCGGACAATAGGATCAAATCTCTTAACAGGTTGAAATCAGAACTTGGACACGCCTACCCCGTTTTTTGTTTCTATCTACAAACACAAGATTTTTTGGTCAATAGCAGGCTTAAGTTAGAATACTGTAAAACCCCCACCCAGTTGGAACAAATCTGCCTCTCAGGCTCCCCTATCTTAAAGACAACTTCCCTGGCCTACTCTTGGTTAAGCTCCCACCATACACCAGCACCAGATAAACACAAGAATAAATGGCAGAGTGAACTAAATGTCACATTCTCGGAAGGCCAATGGGAAAAAGCGTGCGTATTTGCACATAAATGTTCCTTAAGCTCCAAGTTCCAAGTAATTTCGTACAAAATCCTTACACACTGGTATATCACCCCCCAGAAAATAAAGGCTTGGTCACCGACCGCGTCTGATAGATGCTGGAGGTGCAAGAGTGACGTTGGGTCCTTCATCCATATTTGGTGGTCCTGCCCTATGATATCAGGCTTTTGGTCCCAAATAATACACCATATCAAACGGATCACGGACACAAGTATCTCACTTGATGCTGCTGCTTGTCTCTTGCATATTAACCACATGTCCATTCGTAGATACAAAAAAATCACTGACAAGGCACTTACTAACAGCCGCCAAAACGCTAATTCCGCTGTTTTGGAAGTCCTCTAAATGCCCCTCGATTGTGGATTGGTTGAACAGGGTACATTACATTTACAGAATAAAGGAATTAATAGCTATGAGAAGTGAAGATTCAAACCAATTCAATGAAACTTGGCAACCGTGGGTACTGTTTAAATACTCCAATGATTATCAGTTGTTGGTGGCTTGATTTGTACTGATTCTGTCATACATTATAGAATACTGATCCCTGTAATGTTTAGGGTTTATCTTTTAACATCTGTTATTGTCTGTTGATTGACAGAAGGTTTACTACCCTTACACGACCCCTGGATGTTTATATCGAAGGTCAAACTCCCCCCCCACTTCCCCCCCCCCTTTTTTTTCTTTCTTTCTACATAACAATGCTTAAGAATACGTGCTTCGACCCAAATTTTTCGAACACTAAATACTCGATCCAACTCGTCTTTGTTAATGTCATGCCCATGTTAATGTATGATTGGATTTTGGTCTTTCATATTGTCTGTTCTTTGATATTGTAACTTTGCTACTTTTGAATCAATAAACTTGATTGTGAAAAAAAAAAGAAAAAGAGAAGCCTTGCTGCTTCACAGCCTGGCTCCCTACTGCGCATTCTCGAGTCGCTCTGCGCAATCCCACTGGTCCCTGCTGTCTTCTGGGACCTGTGTGTCTCCCAGAAGACAGCGGTGGGACGGAGGAGGAGCCGAACGTAGCGTAGTTATCGGCGGGTACTGCGCCTATCTATGCACGGGAGTGGGAGCAAAATACCTGTATTAGACAGGTATCTGCTTTCCCCTACCCCTGAAAGGTGTCAAATGTGACACGGACCGGGGGAGGATTCCGAAAGGTGGAAGTTCCATTTTTAGATGTAAGTCCGCTTTAAGATAATGACGTAATACGTACATTTTTTTTTAGGGTCAAACAAGTTTTTCTGTGAATATTGTCCTGCACCAATATTTTTATTTTATTTTTTTGCAATCCTTAGACAATTAAATGTAATAAAACTAAACAAAAGGCAGTAGATATATGTAAAAAGTTGTAAAAAATATTAATAAGCGAAGCAAACAAAAACCTGAAAAAAAGTTTATTAGATAAATAAAATAGAAAAGAAAAAAAAATCACCAGGAAAATTACATTTGAATAGAGAAGGAGAATATAGAGTTAATCAGTGCTGATTAGAGAAAACTAAAGGGTTAATAAGGGGTTCAACAGAGGAACATGTAATTAGAAAAAAAAAATGTTTTGCCTTGTCATGGTTGCTTTAAATCTTTTCACCTGCAAACCAAAGTTCATCTCTATATAGATGCAAAACACAGAACATTACAATTGATACAATGTTTCAATGTAACTTTCTGTGAAGTGTTTGTTGATAAACTTTGCCAGCCTGCTTCTTTTTTTATTTATTTTGACAGCTGCTGCTGAATTGCTGTGTACTGAAACAGGGAAGGGTAAAATATAGCTTAATGAGAATAACTTTTGGTGTGATTAACCAAATGAGCTGAAATTTTCAGAATATGTTGGCATGCATAGAGTCTTTTATTGTGTGAAGTTTGGGGAAAATTGGTTAACATTTAAGGTCTTTTTTGTACGTTAAGCTACATTAAGCTCCCAAAAAAACAAGCTTAATGTCCCTAGTTTGCCTTCTTGGACACCAAATCACTTGAAACTTCTTAGATATGTTTGGAAGGTCGATATCTTGGGGTTTTATAAAGTTTTAGGGCAATTGATTGAGGTTCAGGCACTTTTTTGCTCGTTAAGCTACATTAAGCTACATTAAGCCAATTTCAGTATTGTAAAGTATAGCTTAATGTGAATAACTTTTGTTGTGATTAACCAAATGAGCTGAAATTTTCAGAATATTTTGGCATGGATAGAGTCTTTTAGTGTGAGAAGTTTGGGGAAAATTGGTTAACATTTAAAGTCTTTTATGTACGTTAAGCCACATTAAGCTCCCAAAAAAACAAGCTTAATGTCCCTAGTTTGCCTTCTGGGACACCAAATCACTTGAAACTTCTTAGATATGTTTGGAAGGTCGAGATCTTGGGGTTTTATACAGTTTTAGGGCAATTGATTGAGGTTCAGGCACTTTTTTGCTCGTTAAGCTACATTAAACTACATTAAACCAATATCAGTATTGTAAAATATAGCTTAATGTAAATAACTTTTATTGTGATTAACCAAATGAGCTGAAAATTTCAAAATATTTTGGCATGGTCAGAGACTTCTATTGTATGAAGTTTGGGGGAGATTGGTTAACATTTAAGGTCTTTTTCGTACGTTAAGCTACATTAAGCTCCCAAAAAAACAAGCTTAATGTCCCTAGTTTGCCTTCTTGGACACCAAATCACTTGAAACTTCTTAGATATGTTTGGAAGGTCGAGATCTTGGGGTTTTATAAAGTTTTAGGGCAATTGATTGAGGTTCAGGCACTTTTTTGCTCGTTAAGCTACATTAAGCTACATTAAGCCAATTTCAGTATTGTAAAATATAGCTTAATGTGAATAACTTTTGGTGTGATTAACCAAATGAGCTGAAATTTTCAGAATATTTTGGCATGGATAGAGTCTTTTAGTGTGAGAAGTTTGGGGGAAATTGGTTAACATTTAAGGTCTTTTATGTACGTTAAGCCACATTAAGCTCCCAAAAAAAACAAGCTTAATGTCCCTAGTTTGCCTTCTGGGACACCAAATCATTTGAAACGTCTTAGATATGTTTGGAAGGTCGAGATCTTAGGGTGTGCAAAGTTTTAGGGGAATTGATTGAGGTTCAGGCACTTTTTTGCTCGTTAAGCTACATTAAGCTACATTAAGCCAATTTCAGTATTGTAAAGTATAGCTTAATGTGAATAACTTTTGTTGTGATTAACCAAATGAGCTGAAATTTTCAGAATATTTTGGCATGGATAGAGTCTTTTAGTGTGAGAAGTTTGGGGAAAATTGGTTAACATTTAAAGTCTTTTATGTACGTTAAGCCACATTAAGCTCCCAAAAAAACAAGCTTAATGTCCCTAGTTTGCCTTCTGGGACACCAAATCACTTGAAACTTCTTAGATATGTTTGGAAGGTCGAGATCTTGGGGTTTTATACAGTTTTAGGGCAATTGATTGAGGTTCAGGCACTTTTTTGCTCGTTAAGCTACATTAAACTACATTAAACCAATATCAGTATTGTAAAATATAGCTTAATGTAAATAACTTTTATTGTGATTAACCAAATGAGCTGAAAATTTCAAAATATTTTGGCATGGTCAGAGACTTCTATTGTATGAAGTTTGGGGGAGATTGGTTAACATTTAAGGTCTTTTTCGTACGTTAAGCTACATTAAGCTCCCAAAAAAACAAGCTTAATGTCCCTAGTTTGCCTTCTTGGACACCAAATCACTTGAAACTTCTTAGATATGTTTGGAAGGTCGAGATCTTGGGGTTTTATAAAGTTTTAGGGCAATTGATTGAGGTTCAGGCACTTTTTTGCTCGTTAAGCTACATTAAGCTACATTAAGCCAATTTCAGTATTGTAAAATATAGCTTAATGTGAATAACTTTTGGTGTGATTAACCAAATGAGCTGAAATTTTCAGAATATTTTGGCATGGATAGAGTCTTTTAGTGTGAGAAGTTTGGGGGAAATTGGTTAACATTTAAGGTCTTTTATGTACGTTAAGCCACATTAAGCTCCCAAAAAAAACAAGCTTAATGTCCCTAGTTTGCCTTCTGGGACACCAAATCATTTGAAACGTCTTAGATATGTTTGGAAGGTCGAGATCTTAGGGTGTGCAAAGTTTTAGGGGAATTGATTGAGGTTCAGGCACTTTTTTGCTCGTTAAGCTACATTAAGCTACATTAAGCCAATTTCAGTATTGTAAAGTATAGCTTAATGTGAATAACTTTTGTTGTGATTAACCAAATGAGCTGAAATTTTCAGAATATTTTGGCATGGATAGAGTCTTTTAGTGTGAGAAGTTTGGGGAAAATTGGTTAACATTTAAAGTCTTTTATGTACGTTAAGCCACATTAAGCTCCCAAAAAAACAAGCTTAATGTCCCTAGTTTGCCTTCTGGGACACCAAATCACTTGAAACTTCTTAGATATGTTTGGAAGGTCGAGATCTTGGGGTTTTATACAGTTTTAGGGCAATTGATTGAGGTTCAGGCACTTTTTTGCTCGTTAAGCTACATTAAACTACATTAAACCAATATCAGTATTGTAAAATATAGCTTAATGTGAATAACTTTTATTGTGATTAACCAAATGAGCTGAAAATTTCAAAATATTTTGGCATGGTCAGAGACTTCTATTGTATGAAGTTTGGGGGAGATTGGTTAACATTTAAGGTCTTTTTCGTACGTTAAGCTACATTAAGCTCCCAAAAAAACAAGCTTAATGTCCCTAGTTTGC
This sequence comes from Rana kukunoris, assembly GCA_029574335.1. NCBI lineage: Eukaryota > Metazoa > Chordata > Amphibia > Anura > Ranidae > Rana > Rana kukunoris. Next base: position 86,740,488 of record CM056049.1, on the reverse strand, counting down.
CTTCTTGGACACCAAATCACTTGAAACTTCTTAGATATGTTTGGAAGGTCGAGATCTTGGGGTTTTATAAAGTTTTAGGGCAATTGATTGAGGTTCAGGCACTTTTTTGCTCGTTAAGCTACATTAAGCTACATTAAGCCAATTTCAGTATTGTAAAATATAGCTTAATGTGAATAACTTTTGGTGTGATTAACCAAATGAGCTGAAATTTTCAGAAGATGTTGGCATGGATAGAGTCATTTAGTGTGTGAAGTTTGGGGGAAATTGGTTAACATTTAAGGTCTTTTATGTACGTTAAGCCACATTAAGCTCCCAAAAAAAAACAAGCTTAATGTCCCTAGTTTGCCTTCTGGGACACCAAATCATTTGAAACGTCTTAGATATGTTTGGAAGGTCGAGATCTTAGGGTGTGCAAAGTTTTAGGGCAACTGATTGAGGTTCAGGCACTTTTTTGCTCGTTAAGCTACATTAAGCCAATTTCAGTATTGTAAAATATAGCTTAATGTGAATATCTTTTGGTGTGATTAACCGAATGAGCTGAAATTTTCAGAATATGTTGGCATTGATAGGGTCTTCTATTGTGTGAAATTTGGGGGAAATTGGTTAACATTTAAAGTCTTTTTTGTACGTTAAGCTCCCAAAAAAACAAGCTTAATGTTCCTAGTTTGCCTTGTGGGATACCAAATAGCACAAAACGTATAGGATATGTTTGGGTAGTTGAGATCTTGGGGTGTACAAAGTTTCAGGGCAATTGATTGAGGTTTAGGCACTTTATTGCTCGTTAAGCTACATTAAGCTAATTTCACATTAAATGTTTTAGTATTGTAAAATATAGCTTAATGTGAATAACTTTTGGTGTGATTAACCAAATAAGCTGAAAATTCTAGAATATGTCGACATGAACAGAGTCTTCTATTGTGTGAAGTTTGGGGGAAATTGGTTAACATTTAATGTATTTTTTGTACGTTAAGCTTCCAAAAAAACAAGCTTAATGTCCCTAGTTTTCCTTGTGGAACACCAAATCGCTTGAAATGTCTTAGATATGTTTGTAGGGTCGAGATCTTGGGATGTGCAAAGTTTCAGGGCAATTGTGTGAGGTTTAGGCACTTTATTGCTCGTTAAGCTACATTAAGCTAATTTCACATTAAATGTTTTAGTATTGTAAAATATAGCTTAATGCGAATAACTTTTATTGTGATTAACCAAATGAGCTGAAAATTTCAGAATATTTTGGCATGGTCAGAGTCTTCTATTTTGTGAAGTTTGGGGAGATTGGTTAACATTTAAGGTCTTTTTCGTACGTTAAGCTACATTAAGCTCCCAAAAAAACAAGCTTAATGTCCCTAGTTTGCCTTCTGGGACACCAAATCACTTGAAACTTCCTAGATACGTTTGAAAGGTCGAGATCTTGGGGTGTGCAAAGTTTTAGGGGAATTGATTGAGGTTCAGGCACTTTTTTGCTCGTTAAGCTACATTAAGCTACATTAAGCCAATTTCAGTATTGTAAAATATAGCTTAATGTGAATAACTTTTGGTGTGATTAACCAAATGAGCTGAAATTTTCAGAAGATGTTGGCATGGATAGAGTCATTTAGTGTGTGAAGTTTGGGGGAGATTGGTTAACATTTAAGGTCTTTTTCGTACGTTAAGCTACATTAAGCTCCCAAAAAAACAAGCTTAATGTCCCTAGTTTGCCTTCTGGGACACCAAATCACTTGAACCTTCTTGGATATGTTTGGAAGGTCGAGATCTTGGGGTGTGCAAATTTCCAGGGCAATTGATTGAGGTTCAGGCACTTTTTTGCTTGTTAAGCTACATTAAGCCAATTTCAGTATTGTAAAATATAGCTTAATGTGAATAACTTTTGGTGTGATTAACCGAATGAGCTGAAATTTTCTGAATATGTTGGCATTGATAGGGTCTTCTATTGTGTGAAATTTGGGGGAAATTGGTTAACATTTAAAGTCTTTTTTGTACGTTAAGCTCCCAAAAAAACAAGCTTAATGTTCCTAGTTTGCCTTGTGGGATACCAAATAGCACAAAACGTATAGGATATGTTTGGGTAGTTGAGATCTTGGGGTGTACAAAGTTTCAGGGCAATTGATTGAGGTTTAGGCACTTTATTGCTCGTTAAGCTACATTAAGCTAATTTCACATTAAATGTTTTAGTATTGTAAAATATAGCTTAATGTGAATAACTTTTGGTGTGATTAACCAAATAAGCTGAAAATTCTAGAATATGTCGACATGAACAGAGTTTTCTATTGTGTGAAGTTTGGGGGAAATTGGTTAACATTTAATGTATTTTTTGTACGTTAAGCTTCCAAAAAAACAAGCTTAATGTCCCTAGTTTTCCTTATGGAACACCAAATCGCTTGAAATGTCTTAGATATGTTTGTAGGGTCGAGATCTTGGGATGTGCAAAGTTTCAGGGCAATTGAGTGAGGTTTAGGCACTTTATTGCTCGTTAAGCTACATTAAGCTAATTTCACATTAAATGTTTTAGTATTGTAAAATATAGCTTAATGCGAATAACATTTGGTGTGATTAACCAAATAAGCTGAAATTTTCAGAATATGTTGGCATGGATAGAGTCTTCTACTGTGTGAAGTTTGGTGGAAATTGGTTAACATTTAAGGTTTTTTTCGTACGTTAAGCCACATTAAGCTCCCTAAAAAACAAGCTTAATGTCCCTAGTTTGCCTTCTGGGACACCAAATCACTTGAACCTTCTTGGATATGTTTGGAAGGTCGAGATCTTGGGGTGTGCAAATTTCCAGGGCAATTGATTGAGGTTCAGGCACTTTTTTGCTTGTTAAGCTACATTAAGCCAATTTCAGTATTGTAAAATATAGCTTAATGTGAATAACTTTTGGTGTGATTAACCGAATGAGCTGAAATTTTCTGAATATGTTGGCATTGATAGGGTCTTCTATTGTGTGAAATTTGGGGGAAATTGGTTAACATTTAAAGTCTTTTTTGTACGTTAAGCTCCCAAAAAAACAAGCTTAATGTTCCTAGTTTGCCTTGTGGGATACCAAATAGCACAAAACGTATAGGATATGTTTGGGTAGTTGAGATCTTGGGGTGTACAAAGTTTCAGGGCAATTGATTGAGGTTTAGGCACTTTATTGCTCGTTAAGCTACATTAAGCTAATTTCACATTAAATGTTTTAGTATTGTAAAATATAGCTTAATGTGAATAACTTTTGGTGTGATTAACCAAATAAGCTGAAAATTCTAGAATATGTCGACATGAACAGAGTTTTCTATTGTGTGAAGTTTGGGGGAAATTGGTTAACATTTAATGTATTTTTTGTACGTTAAGCTTCCAAAAAAACAAGCTTAATGTCCCTAGTTTTCCTTATGGAACACCAAATCGCTTGAAATGTCTTAGATATGTTTGTAGGGTCGAGATCTTGGGATGTGCAAAGTTTCAGGGCAATTGAGTGAGGTTTAGGCACTTTATTGCTCGTTAAGCTACATTAAGCTAATTTCACATTAAATGTTTTAGTATTGTAAAATATAGCTTAATGCGAATAACATTTGGTGTGATTAACCAAATAAGCTGAAATTTTCAGAATATGTTGGCATGGATAGAGTCTTCTACTGTGTGAAGTTTGGTGGAAATTGGTTAACATTTAAGGTTTTTTTCGTACGTTAAGCCACATTAAGCTCCCTAAAAAACAAGCTTAATGTCCCTAGTTTGCCTTGTGGGACCCCGAATCACACAAAACTTCTTGGATAGGTTTGGGTAGTTAAGATCTTAGGCTGTGCACAGTTTTAAGACAATTGATTGAGGTTTAGGTACATTATGGTACGTTAAGCTCTGTTTTTGCATTGTAAAATATAGCTTAATGTGAATAAATTTTGGTGTGATAACCCAAATGAGCTGAAATTTTCAGAATATGTTGGCATCGATAGAGCCTTCTACTGTGTGAAGTTTTGGGGAGATTGGTTAACATTTAAGGTCTTTTTCGTACGTTAAGCTACATTAAGCTCCCAAAAAAACAAGCTTAATGTCCCTAGTTTGCCTTGTGGGACACCAAATAGCACAAAACTTATAGGATATGTTTGGGTAGTTTAGATCTTGGGCTGTGCAAAGTTTCAGGGCAATTGATTGAGGTTTAGGCACTTTATTGCTCGTTAAGCTACATTAAGCCAATTTCACATTAAATGTTTTAGTATATCCCCTGGGAGACATATTCTGGCGAGAAGCTCGATCGTGTGTACACTTCCGACGAGCGTCCCGTCGGGATGCTCGTCAAGCCAAAAAAGAGAGCACGCTCTCTTTTTCCTCGTTGTTCAATGAGGACTTTGGCTCGATGAGCTTTTTCGACCGCTCATCGGGAACCTCGTCAGGCGGAAAGATGGGTTTAGCCCGACGAGGTTCTCGTACGTGTGTACGTGGCCTGACAGATACAACCAGCTCTTTAAAGGGTCACTAAAGGATTTTTTTTTTTTTTGCTGAAATGACTGTTTACAGGGTATAGAGACATAAAAGTTAACTGATTCCTTTTAAAAATGATTAAACATAGAAAAAAATCAATCATATAATGTGCCTTCAGTTTAGTTTCATTTTTAAACTGGTTTCATGTTTCTGTGAAGTACAGAGACACACAGAACAAAAACAAACAAATACGGGGCAGTGTTTTGTTTTTAAAATGAATCTGATTGGTTCTGAGGAGTTTTAGACACAAAGTAATGACAGCTTGGACCACAGTGAAAAGCTGCCATGAGATTTTTCATAAGGAGCCAGACAAGTGTGGAGATCAGAGCAGAATTACAGCAACTTCAAAGCAAAAAACAAACAATGAGGACATGAAACCAGGACTGCAGTAACGTAAAGGAAGCTATTTAGCTAAAAAAAAATTCCTTTAGTGATCCTTTAAGGGCAACCATGATGGTGATGTGGCCTGCAATGAAATTGAGTTTGACCCCCCCCCCCCTCCTCCAAGGGGTAGGCTAAAGGTCATACCTAGAATATAGAGGAGCTAGAAAAAAAACAGCAAACATTTTTCTGAAGTAGTGTAAGCCAGACTAAGCGAAATGTATATCTGCTGTTAGGTGATTCCATTGACATTTTATGCCAGCAGATGGCACGTGAACATGCCTGGAAGCAGTACACCTGGTCCATCAAGACAAACTGAGTTGGCAGACTATCAACAGAAATAAAGGGCCACCTATAAAAGGTGAGTTTCAATCACCATTTCCTTATAGACACCAGGAGACATTTATCAGAAATGGAGAAAACAGAATCAGGAGGAGTTGTGTATGGCAACCAATCAACTTATAGTTCAAGCTTGTCCAATTAAGCATTGAAAATGAACGCTAGAGGCTGATTGGTTACTGTGCACAGCTGCTCCAGTCTTGATGAATTTCCCCATGTTTTTTAGAGCCCATTTTGTTATATTAAAGTGATTCTAAAGGCAGAAGGTTTTTTCATCTTGATGAATTCAATGTACAGTGGAACCTTGGATTACGAGCATAATCCGTTCCAGGAGAATTCTCATAATCCAAAGTACTCGCATATCAAAGCGAGTTTCCCTATTGAAGTTAGAGGAACACTCAAGGTTTGTTTTTTATTAGATCAATTGATTGCTATAAGCTAGAGCATTTAAATATCACTTACCTCATTTTTCCTTTTGACCTCCAAAACACAGTAATCCAGGTTTGAAAATGCCATTTCCTGTCTCTCCTCTTCTTGCTTTCCACCAGCACCTGAGCTGTTTGGCATGGTGGAAAGCAGAATGTGCTCACCCCCTCCCTATGACTACAGCCCTGCGTTTAGATGCTCTCTTATCCCTCACAGGCATGGAGGCTAAGCCTAATGGGAACTGTAGTTCCCATTAGGCCGTGATGTAGCAAGAATGAATGTGCACCGCAAACAAGGAAGTCAGTGAGAATAATGATTCAGGAGTGACAGGGGTGAATAAAACAGCTTGATTTCAACAGG